>RAKG01000020.1:0-534118 GCA_009802275.1 Neurospora sp. CHS-2018a | reverse complement strand
CCCCCCCCCCCCCCCCCCCCCTCCGCGACAGTCTGGCACCCGAGGCCGTCAGAGGAGGCGGCTCCGGCCCGTTTTTTCTTTCTCCTCCACCTCGTTTCCTTCGTGTATTATACTTGTCCTCGGTGTTACCAACTGGAACCATCCCGTAAATTCGCCGCTCCTCCGTATTACCGATTCACCTTTCACTTGTATCGGCGTCCCAATGTGCTGATCCGTCCCTGGTCTTACCTACCGTCGTTACGAGTTCTCAAACTCCGTCAAGAGCCTCTTGCCGGGAGAGAGAAGAATAAGGCTACATTGTACTGAATGTGATCGAGACGAATAAACAACACGATTCTTCATCCTTCACAGTTCACACCAGCCGCACACCAGTGTTCAAGTTTCATCTTCCCCTGCAACTTATACGACATCGTCCTTCGGCCACAAGCAGGTAAACACCCGAAAGAATCCTCTCCACCCTCAAACGGACCTCATAACGGACCTAATGGGGCTCATCCGCTCCAACACCAGCTTCTTATCTTGAAGAGAGGTATTTACAGTTAGAGGTATCAACCTCACCCCACTCCCCCATCCTGCAATATCCAGGATTACAAATGCCCTCCCCTAGTACCGAGCCTAGTACCGACTCTTCACTCGCATACTGACAGCGGGCCCTCCCGTTTTCGTGAACTTGGTCTTCACAGACATCCAAGCCCTCTTCGGTCTCGCGGTCGGTCGGAAGTCGGCCGAGCAACAACAGCGTTGGCCCATCCCAGTCGTTTCCTGGCACCGATCGAGATGCATATACAAAGAGATATCCTCCCCCCAAACGATTTCGAACCAGGCCCTTTCAATGCTTACTCCTGTCTGCACCACAGTTGGTGTGTGAATATGTAGCAAGTACCCGGGGATCCTGCGCCTAGCCAGGTCCAGGCTCGTCTGGAACCCACCAACCATTTCTAGGTTGTAGTACCGAGTGGTTGTACCGAATGGTAGCCACGCTCCTCTCGCCCGTCTCCCGTCTTCCTTTTCCGTTTATATCTTATACAACACCCCAGGCTCCCACACCTACTCCCATAACTCGACCTACGAACCTTTTGCACTTTCTCCCTCTCCGTTACGCTCACCTACTCACAGCTGACAGCTTGTTTCTGCACCCTGTTCAATTTCTTCTCAAGTTCCCGGATTCCACTTCAGATTTCGTCCTTTACTCTTCCTTCCGTCTTTCTTAATCTTTTCCCACCTTCTCCCATAACCTCATAAAGTCTTCATCTCACGAATATGGTGTCAACAACCTTGGCTCACCCTGGAAGACGCCGCCACCATAATATGCTCACTTGACGAACAACAGCTGGCTTAACAGCAACAACTCGATGAGAGCACCCAGCCACCATTCATGGTTAACAGGTCGAAAGGACAACAAACTGGATGCAATGACACCTGCTTCAGACTCGAACTACATGCGCGGAATGAGGAGACAACCGCGTCACCTCTCTACCTATCCAATCACGCCACACAGCGCCAACCAAAGAGAAACAAAAAACGAACAACGTTGACATCAACCGGTACATACGAATCAGGCTTTCGCACGAGTTTCTAAAGCTTCGAATTGCAGTAGAGGTTAGCCAATTCCGAGGCAACGCCTAGTCGGATATTCAACAGCTCTTTGCCTTCGGCGACGAGCATCCAACGGCACAAAATTTGACATCAAAACAATCAACCACGGAAACAAGTCAACACCAGCCGACCCCACCGTCCTCGAATGCGGTAATCCTCCTTTTCAGTGCTTTCCCCGATCTCGTCGCTCACTAAATCCCCACTTCGACTTCCAACCAGAACCAGCTTTCCATCGACGGTCTCTCGCTATTGCACAAACGGCCCCTGGTTCGCGCCAGGCCCATATAACCTTTGGCGCTTCTCCGGTCGATTCTCTTCTGATCCACCGCCCATTCCCATGCCCTCGGAGGCCTGCATATGGCCGCCGCCTTGGAAACCCGCCGATCCGCCTGCTAGTTGGTTGTTCACCTGGTTGTTCATCATTTGATATGGTGGCGGCGGCGGTCTTTGTGTGCCTCCCGGCGTCAAAACCATCCCTCCTGGCCCACTCCCTCCGGCATTCATATATCCTCCACCGTCCATGTTGGGGGATGTCTGGTTCATCTGCCCCGGGGAATGCCATGAGGACGTGGTGGTGGGTGAAGGTATCGGCGTCTGTTCGAATTTGACCTGTGCGCCGCTACCCATCGAGGAGTTCGCCATCGCCGCCGCCGCCGCCATCATGTTGGCCTGAGCTTGTTGGTTGTTGCTGTAAGCTTGTTGGTTCTGGCCCGGCGGTCCTGGGGCACCCACGGTCTGACCTGTGTCATCCGAGTTAAGGCCGCCTTGGAGCGGGTCTTTGAGCATATATGCCAGATGCTTCCTCAGAACGCGGATCATGCTGTCTTTCGTAAATGGCTTTGCTAACACATCGTTCATACCTTGAAGAAAGGAATGTTAGGTCATCGAAGAAGCAGGTGGAGTGAAGTCGGATGGGCTCGACTTACCATACTGGAAGTAGGTCTGGATATCCTCTTGTCGGATATTTGACGTCATGGCAATGATGGGTACTCTTGCCGTCACCATCCTGATCATTGCCGTCGCCGATACGCCATCCAGGTTGGGCATGATAATGTCCATAAAAATCAGGTCGAAGCTCTCGTTATTCTCCGGATTGTTGATCTTTTCGACGGCTTCCAGCCCATCCTTCTGCTACGGTATTAGCAACGGCCGCTTCCGGGTACCCCACATTCTTGAGGGCTGGACACCTGGAACTTACAGCAATATCTACCGAGCATTCGAGGACATGAAGAAACTTGGCACCGATCCTTGCGCATGTCTTATCATCCTCGACGAGGAGGATACGCGGCCGCTTGTGGCTCCACATGGAGGTGCCTTGATCTTTTGGGGGAGGCGTGATCTGAGCAGAGTCGGCCATCGGATTCGGGTTACTCAAGGGACGAGTATAAGGAATGTTGTTGATGTGGTCGGAATGGAACGGGTCGATGCCCGTTGTCTGCCCTACCGGATAGACCATGTGTCTCGGGTCATTGAGGGGATCATGCAACATATGCATGGGTCCAGGGCCGCCCTGGGTGAACATGACTGACGAAGTCGCCGAATCCGATGGAGACCCATTTTGATGATAGGCTACCGATAACCGTTCGAGTTCTCGGTCGGCCTGGGAGTCGGGGGAAACGCCATTGAGTATCTCGCGCGCTCGTCTAAGTTCGGCTGCCGGCTCATCAGCACCGTCTGGTAGTAGCCCAAGGGATCCTGCGTGGAAGGTCGGACCTGAATGACTCGAGTGGCTAGAATGCGCCGAGTGTCTGCTATTCCGTCGACGGTCCTCGATGTTGCTGAGGTGGGTGATCAACTCGTTGGAGACTTGACTCTGGGCCCTGACCATCTTCTGCAAGCTGATGACCTCGTTTACGAGCACTTTGTTCGTCTGCGCCAGCTCGAAGTACTGCTCCTGCAACGCCTGGATCTGGTGCTGAGTCGCGGTAAGCGATTCGCTTAGAACCACAATCTGCTGCGACGCGCCAAAGGCATCCTCAGCTTGCGCGGGCTTGCGCGGGGCGGGCGCTTTTCTGCGGATATTGTCTAGGTTATCTTTCCTATCTGCACGAAACTCGGGATGCCGGAATTCCCATGCCTGGATACGGTCAGCTGAAGGATCCCATTTTGCAGGACCGATGACTTGGACCACCCACATCTCTCCCGTATGGCGCTTCGCCACTTTCCTCATTGTGCCTCACTTTGTGAAAATCGTACTTGTTCAACTGTCGTACAAAGCTTGCGAAGTTGCTATGCTTGAAGTGTTTGGGTAAAATGGTTTTGGTGAACTTTTCGTTCTGTTGATAGGTTCGTCAGTAAGAGCAGGGGGGGTCGTCTTCCCCAAGTGAAATGCTGTTCAGCGCATACCTCTAGAACAACGAAACTGTCACCATCGGCGCTCCATCGTACTACGGAATTGTACGTGGGATCTTCGAGCATCCTACAAGCTGGTCAGAATGCATTTTCGCAATATACAGGCGGGGGCTTGGCGCCTCCAAAAGGGCTTCGGGGGGTTTTGGCTTCGTACTTATACAGCTTGCGCACCTAGGTGAGACGAAGTACGGGTTAGCCCCCATCTTAGAAAACTGGCGGTCGGTGGCAGGCAGAGAGGGGAGGGTGGAAAGGGGAAGCTTTGGAGGAGGAGCTCACAAAGTCGCTGGAGTTGTTACCAGCCTGCGCAGAGGCCGAGTCACCCTCGGGAGGCGGCATGATTGTGGTGGTTCAGCGTAGTTCGGGACACGAGGTCTAGACAAGCAAATGCCCAAACAGTCGAGCCGATAACAGCGGCCGATAAGGACTACGGCCGAGAATCAAGAACAGTCCAATTTAGACGAAGGCACGAGTTTCTCCCAAGCAAGAGCACAATTTGATGGACTGGTCACGCTCTGCTCCTCTTCTCATCTCCACACGACGTGATGCGGTCTCCCTGGTCCGAGCCGACAGTTGTTTCCACTTTTCCCAAGGTCACGTAGCATGCTCTGGGTCGAGCGTTCAGGTGGTCGAATCGCGGGTGCTTCGCGACGTAATGCACCCGGGCGGCGGGGAACCCAAACGGCCCACGCAGCGGATGAAACAGAAGGCGGTACAGTAGTCGGAAGAGCTATGGCAGACGGCCAAGCCAGGCGTGCTGGAGATGCGATATAGGGCTGGGTTGTTTGAGCTCAGCGCGAGATGATGACCAGACAGGCGATGGGCGTACGGTCCATCCCAGGGCTGTATTCGGTGTCGCTGGAGGATTCGGGACTCGACGTCTCAGATAAGGTTCAGAGGGTCGAAAGGGTCGAAAAAGGTCGAGACTGTGGTCGAGTTCAGGGTAACGTTTAAGGCAGCGGATCAGGGACAAGGGACCTTGACCGGCGGATGGACACGGTGCTGGTGGAAAAAAAAATATAATGGAGGTTCGTTCTTCCGTGGATCCAGTCGATGTTTGGGAATTGGGAGACAATTAGGGGTGGGTGCTTTTTGGCGCCTTGGACCTCTGTTGTCTGGTATGTACCTAGTTTTGAGAGTTGCTTGCCCCCTCGGCATCAGGAACTAGGAAGCACTGTCTACGGCGGAGGTGGATTGGAAGTGACAGAAGCTGGCGCGGACGGGACTCGGGAGTACGACTGTCAAGACTGGCAAGCCACGGTATGATTGATCAAGTTCCGGAAAGCAGGCGAAAAACTTGCAGTAGCCAGCGCGAGCGGCAGCATTGGTGAGCCTAGCAAACCTTGTTCGCTTGGTAGAGGTACGCCAGTACACAGTCTCGACAGTACACCAAAGACGGTAGGATCGCTGCCGTGCAGACTTGAGACTCGCGAGGCGGGAAAACGGGGGTTGGGTTGAGGTAGGAATGGAACCTCGATGCGGCGCCGGTGGACGTGAAAGTTCAGAACTCTATGCTAGTGCGCAATCGAAACCTTTCAGGCAAGGGGGACATCTTCGTTGTCTTGTCAGGCAAGTACTGTACACGCTGCGAAGAAAGTCCCGTGCCAAAACGGAGGCACCTCGACGAATCAGGCGACAAAGACGATCGGCCGGGACGTCATCCACACTCCAGACCGCACCGTTTCGAGCGGTACCTTACATCTCTTACTAACAGTGGACGTCTTGCATTCAGCGGAAGCCAGAGATACCTACACCTTCTACATTACATTACATGACCAAACCTACTGCGTACAGGACTTTGCATATGTTAGACAATAATAGGAGTGATGAGATCTTCATCAGGTAGAAGAACGAATGAATAGAGGTTTACCGAACTTGCCGGATACTGTCAAGTACGATTTAAGCAAGGGCAAGTTGTCTAGCAGGTATCGTCTGCGCATTACAGGTACATACAGTCACATGCGGTTCTGTAAGTTTTGGCTATTAGGTGACGCTGCTATAAAGCTTTGGGGCCTTCATAAGCTAGCTTTGCCTTCTGGCTTGTATATACTATATAGAAAAGCCACACTCTGGCTCTGATGCGGATACGCTCCGGGTCACTTGTGGGATGGGATGCCACTGGACCTGTGTAGTGTACTGGCGTGTACTCTTGGAAGATGGGCAACAGGCTCCGAGCACATGCTGTTGATCTCGTTTTGAGGTCGCATTGTGTTTTGGCGATGATAGTCCTCTCTGCTTCCTTGGTTCGCGGACCCGGAGCGCCCGACAAGATACATACGTAGGTCTAGTAGGCAAGCTGGCAAGCAAGGCAAGCCAACTGCGCAACCGACCCTTGCCGACGTCGATCTCACAACCTGGTGGCGCGGGAGCCAGTATTCCTCTTGGTCAGCGATTGAGGTGGGAGTCTTTCAGCAGAAGTCCAAACAGCTATCGTCGGCCCATATGTACACATGGCCAACCATGGCTGAGGTTGGTTGGCCCGCAAGACGCCGCGCTGAAGATCAGGGACAGCTCCCTCACCGTTCTTATGGGTATATTTCAATTCTCAAATGGTAAAACTGGCTTTAAAAGTTTGAGTACTGGTACAGCAAAGGCTCCATCAGGCTCAGGGGAGGTGTGAGCGGGGTTCGCTCCGTTGATCTTGGATGGTCCGCGAAAGTGAGGGACGTCTGCCGGCAAACATGCCCTGGAGCAAGACAAAAGATACTGCGTATCGTCGTAGTTTGGTTGACATATAAGTAGTGTTCCAGCACTGCACCCTGTGAGCAAGGCGCAGTACAGTACGTATGTACCTCAACCGTGAAACGGCGCCACGTGCACCGTCATGCACAGTAACAAGTCTTGATAGTTTTCAGTCCCAACTTTGTATTTCTTTTGGGCGAACACACTGTGTATGTAGGTGGGAAAAAGGGACGAAACCAGAACTCTGAGCCTGGGCGTCGGCTATCGGCCAACAGAAGCTATCCACTCAGTACAGTTGTGGTTATTCCCACACTCTCGAGCTGTATCCAATTCCACTTGTGTAATGTGGTGCGTAAGCTACGACCAGTTTGGTATCGATCAACACCCAGTGCGACACTCACTGAACCTCTCCCTTACCTGTAGGGTTGCTGTATCATGTACATGTGGTCAAGAGGCAGCAATGACAGGAAAACGGAACCGGGCTACCGTGAATACCTCTACCTCCGGGTATGCTGCAAAGCATGAGTAAAAGTACATACATTTACAGCAAAGAGTTCCTGTGTCGCGCCCACTCAAGTACCTATATGTGGGTGTGCATCTACCAAGCTGCGTACGCCAGCCAACTCACCCATCTCCTCAAGAAGCGACACTAACATTTGCGCCCTAGAACTCAACTTCATATTAAGAGTGCGCTTTAATAGACCCGAAAGCACTATCACGATCCATATCTATCCGATCAGGGTCATCGGAGAGGCTCGTCGCTTCCGACGTTGCGGTTCCGTTTCACGTTAGGGCCTGGCCGATCGGCAACCCGGCAAGCGGCAACCCGGCAACTCGGGCGCCAACTGCGGACCGGAAATTGGGCACGAAATGCAGTGGTCAGTTGGCCGCTGAGCGCGCATCCAGGATTTATGCTGGAATCCGGAGCTACTCGTCAGCCTCCGCGCCCTCCGGATTCTCATAACTGGCCATCTCCGCGACTCCTTTTTCAAATGTCCACTCGCTGACTCCTTGTCTTGGTCCCGGTGTTCTTTTCATCCTTCGTATTTTGCTTCAGCGGACACTCCATCTCAGTCCCTGTACTGGTTGTACCTTCCAAGCCCTCTTTCACAAGTCATTCATTATGCAACCCGAGAGTGTCAGGACAGGGCTCTCTCACGTTGTTGCGGCAGTTTGATGATGATGACGAGATATGTAGCTTGTCGACCACCTTGGGCAATGTACTGACCACAGCAGGATACGTCGAGAAATATTTGGGGAGGATTCCTAGATCCAAACACTGGGAAAGAGCCGGCGGTTCATTGGGATGGGAAGCGCGTACAGGAACGATCCCCGGAGACCGCGCCTTCCATTAGCATGCCTCCGATCCGTCGAGACTTGTCTGGTTTTGTTTCCTAAATAAGGCTCTTCCAGCATCGAGTAGCCTACACCCTTCCGGCTTCGAAGGAGGATTCAAAGCTCTAGCAAGGGTGGTTCGCGCGAAACATCCAGAGGCTACCAACATACCAGTTCGAACAGGTCTTACTCTACACATGATGGAGTGTGAAGCTCTACTACCAAGGGGGGATATCTTTTATTCCTGTTAGAGCCTGGTCTTCATTGGGGTTGTCCTGCTGATGGACATCGTTCCCGATGGGCATATAGCTAACACTCAAACGGGATGTTTCATTGTTCACGAATACAGAGACGCGTTCCCTGTTGGGTTTACGACAAGTGAAACCGTCGTTAGAAACTGCTGGGACTGGTTCTGTCCCACCATGGATTGGCGTGTGGTTGTTATCCCGAACATTGCAAGTATGATAATGAAACACTCACCAAGTATCATAGTACAACTAAACAGGAAGTCTCAAGAGATGCTCGCTTGGACATGGAGCTTTGGATATTTTCTCAGGACGGATAAAGCTGGCTCGAACTTTTCTCTTCGGACTACAAGGGCGAATGTCCTGGCCTGAATCTGTACGTCCCAAGATTTGCAGTTCTCAAGCGTTCGGGATAGAGTAAGACAGCATCCGGCTGTCATGTCACAGATTGAGATGTCTACCATATAGAAACCTTGATGTCAGGTACTGTCTAGCACGAAGGGTCGGTGACCAAGACCGTCCATGGTGTAATGCGCGCCACAATAGAACAGAAAATCAGAAGGTTCTTGCCAAGACACATGGTTTAGCTGGACTCTTCGTTGCTCAGTCACCCAACTTCATCATCCACCGTTGATAGCCTGTAGAGACTACACAAGGGGCACATGTTTATGTACATCGTAGAACATAGTGCAAGCGTAAAATCAAGTTGAAGTAGCACAATGGCCAGAAAGTCTGGAGCAACCTTTTGCTACACACGCTCGGGTAATCAACCGCAAGTGCCTTCCAATATCAACAGCAACAGAGGTGGGTAGAGTGCCTAACCTGAACCAGTAAGTTCGAATGATGGTTAAGCTTAATGGAACTGCCTACCATTGGCTGAAGTCTATGCAGTGGGCCAGTGGGAACAAAGTCGAGATACATGTGTGCGACTCACAGGGCAACGAAATGAAGCGATTGACGATGATGTGTTGTATTGAGTTGCTAAAGGGAAGAAATGTGTGGAGAGGTCTGGAGGGCTAAATATTAGCGGAAGAGAGGCCGTGCATGGCGTGCGTGAATGGCACCCAGTGTACGTGCCTCCAACACACCCCCATAGACCGAAAGACCCTAATGGCCGTGAGAGTGTTTAGAATATATTGTTTACTATATGATATATGATGTAGTGTTTAAGCTTACGGAACTTTCTTCTAATAAAGTCCAATTAGTTTAATGAATTTCGCGTGCTTATTTGCCTTTAAAGGCTTGGTGAGACCGTTTGTAGGCATCTCCTCTCCGGAAATATAGATAACTTCGATAGCCTTGCGTTCTACTTACTTAATAAGCTATTTATACCTGATGTCGATATACCGGTTACGAACGGGGATGTTCTTATTAAGGGCCTTATCCCTAGTATTAAAGTTGTCGGTATATAGGATCCTTCTGGTATTGTCTATAATATTGATAATACCTAGATTATTGAGTATATTGCCAGTCTATTCTAAAGATTTGGTAGTTGGTACGAGGTTGACGAACTCCGCCTTTATTATATTAGTGGTGATAAGGTCTTGCTTCTTTAATTTCTATAAGATGGGGCCCGAGGTAAAGAATATTACGTGCTTTGCCGTATTACGCCTTATTAGTATGTCGTTTGTATACGAGGTATTTGTATATGCCCTAAATTGTAGATCTGTTATCGGTGAGAACTTTCCTCCTAGGATGATGCTTAAGTTAGGAAAGTTAGTGAGGTATCGCTACAAATATTTTATAACGGTAAAATGTTTATTTATCGGTTTTGCATTGCCTTTAGTTAGTTTGCCGATAATATAAGTAATATTTAGTCGTATACTTAATAATACCTAATTTAAAGAACCGGTGCGCTTAATATACGGCTTTAGCTCGCCCGAAATAGGTTTACCCCTATAGATTTTGAAGTCCGGGGGCTAGGGAGTTTTGATTGGGTATAGAAGTTTAATAGCGGTGTTAGGGTTGAATTTGGCGATAATCGACCGAGTATAGTATTTTTAAAATATAAAGATTATGCGTTTATTTCTGTTCCTAACGATATTAAGGCCTAAAAAGGTGCGTACTAATCTTATATATTTAATAGTAAAATACTTTTATAATTGAAAGTGGATGTCGTTAATAATTTTTTTGCTAAGTATTGTAATAAGGAAGTCGTCGACGTAAAGGATAAGTAAGGCGTTAAAGCCTTTATTAATTAATAGATAGGTATTTCCTCCGATAGGGAAGAAGTTTAATTCTTTGAATATAGGTAAGATTATTTTAAACTAATAAAGCGGACTACGACGAAAGCTATAAAGTACCTTAATTAGTAAGTAAATTAGTTTATTGCGGGGTCCTTTCTCGAGTCTAGTCGGTTGTTCGATATAGTATTTGCAGTCGTTAGGAATAAAGGCGTTTAAGAACGCGGTGCTAATATCGAACTATTCGCAATCCAAATCGTATATAGCTATAATAGTTAGGAAGAGGCGCACGCTAACTATATTAGCTACGGCAGTATAGATATTCTGTACTGCCTAATTGTTATTATTCTCATAGTTACTACACACGACCCATCTGGCACGTGCAAGGTATTCTTTATTATCAATATTATATTTCTTATTATAAACCTATTTGCTGGGTAAGATTTCTATATCTAGGGTTCTTTCAATTAGACGGTAAATATCCTAGTCTTTAAGTACCTTGATTTACTTCTCTATAGCCGGGAACTAGTAAGTCTTATAATTGTAAAATTTCTTTGCTACCTAGTAATTCTTTAGAATCGAACGGCCGTTGGCGTAAGCTTGAAGATTATAAATAACCTTCATTATTATAAAATAATATTGAGGTAATTGTATAACGTATTTAGCTTTAGCCGTACCGTAAAATAGCTTAATATTACGGTTAATAATATTATTATTACTATTGACGGCGGATATATTACTATATTTGAAATTAGGCGGTATAACCGTAGCCGATTTAGTCAATTTACGAAGTTTACTTTTATTTACCTCTAGGGTTGCTAATGAAGTAGCTTTTTTAGAAGGTTGGTTTTCCTATGTAATCTACTAAGTTTGTTATTGCCTTATTATTAATATCGGGGATTCCAAAAATAGATTCGAAATATTTAGTTTTAAAATCCTTAATATACTAATAATCTATCTATTAATTTTAAAAGGTATAGCCGTTATTAGGGAAGTAGGCGGCCTTAGGGGTTTAGGTATAATAGAGAACTATATAGTTAGCGGCGGTTGGGGAAGTGGAAACCCTTTAATAGTAGGGCTGTTGGGTGTTATTACTATCTCTTCGCCCTCTTAATCGGGAAATATATTAGGTAGGATAGGATTCTCCTTATCGAAGTTCTCTAAATTAATTAAATCACTATATTATTCAAACTCCTCCTCTTACTCTATTAATCGCATCGGCTCGTTTTATAGTAGAATCGTTATCGGTAGCTCAGGAGGGATAATATCTATCGGTGGGGGTAACGGCGAAGTTAGGGGAGGTAACGGCGAAATTAGGGGAAGTAGTAGTAATTTCAACCGCGGGGTAAGTGATTTATTAGGAATTAGGGTAGCTTCTAATATCGGGTAATTTAGATTTAGGAAGAAAAGTACAAAAGACACCTTCTTTTACTTATTCTACTAGTCTTTATCATTATTAACAATCTAATTAAAAGGTAGTTATTAATTCGAAAATTCAATTAGGGAACGTCGATAAGAACTAATAGTAGTAACCTAAACGGTAATACCGCTATTTACCACTTCTTTAATTTCCTTAATAAATTAATCTAAGAAGAATACTCTATAAGGAATAGCCTCAATCGCTAGATTTTTAGGTTTATCGTCGTCTTTAAAGAACTTGATTATATTAGCGCGAATAATTATACTAATTTCCGGGTCCCAAATCCAATAGATTCGACCGTAATTATTATCGTATCCTAAGAATTTGCTGCGACGGGCGCGTTCCTAAAACTTATCTCCCTTAGTGCGCTTCTCTAGCTTAATGAAATAGTATGCCGTGTAGAAGAAGGACTTAAAATAGTTGAGACGAGGTTTGATTTAATCCGCTAGGAATTTAGGGATTGTTTTTGTAAATACTTTATAGGGAATTTTGTTATCGGGGTTAGATTTTATTAGTATAATATTGAGTACTATTATAACCGCCTGGATTATAAGTGGCTAGAGGTGCTCTAATATACCCAAGTCGAATATTAAAACTCTAGTTCTTAATATAATAATATAGCCAGCTCGCTCTAGCTTACCGTTCATCCATAGTATGTATACTAGGGTTTTATAAAGCTAAACTCCCTCGGTGCGAGCCCATTCTACTAATTTACTCTTTTAGAACTCTATTATATTATAACTAAACTTAGGGCTACTATCGAGGCCAATAATCTTGACTTTAAAACTAATCTAGAACTCAATCCATTTCTTAAACTAAATAATAATAATATAGGCATTTCCCTTATTGGTATAGAACTTTACCTAATAGTAGCCAAAAATATCGTAAATAAAATATACCGTATAGCGGGCTCCCATATATCCTGGTTTATTGTGTAAGATCACGTCGACTCGTATAAACTATAGCGGGGTCGTCGTAACTAGGTGAATGCCCTTAGGGATATAGTCGGTTACTTTGGCGCATAAGCACATATCGTAGGTATAATCGTTGACGTTACTAAGTTTAATACCGGTTTATTCGCAAGCTTTTAGGACCTATTCCCTACTAACGTACATTATTCTCTTATGTATTATCATATAATTAATAGAGGCAAGCATTATATGCCTTAATATAACGACCGTTTAATCGAAATTATCTAGTTGGAAGACCGGTAAGGCCACTAGATTGTTAATAAAGTTATACTAAATGTATGCTTTACTACCAGACAATAATATTTGGTTTGTTTTCATATTCCACTCTATACCGTTCTTAAAAATAGCTTGGGTTGACAGAAGGTTGGCTAGTGTAGATAGATTGAAGATAACGTTAGAAATTCGAATTTTAATGTTAACGTTTATTGTTATTAGCATAGTTAATTCGACAGTGCCAATGTAATAGGCATAGGTAGTAGTACCGTTGCTAATAGTATGTTCTAATAAGTAAATTAATAGGTATAATTCTATGAACTATTTTTAGTAGTTGAAAATGTATAAACTATAATTAGAATTATAAATAATTAAATTCTTAATTAGATTATCTATATTTTATAATGCCTTAAGAGCCTATTGGTCTTTAGTAAAATTACAATCTAAATACTGCAATTAATACGAATTTAGGTAGTTTAAATAATTCGATTTAATACTAGAGGTAATTCTACGGATAGATTTCGCTACGGGCTCTAGTAAAAACCCAGATTACTACTAAGAGAGGCAAGGTTAAAATTACCGCCGCCAAAATTAGCGCCGTTAAATAATAAAGCCGAACTAGAAGTAGCGGGGTTAACTAAAGTAGTATTAGTATTACCTAGCGCAACGGTAGTGCCAATATTAGGTAAATGCTTACGGGCTTCCGCCTTATTAGGCCAGGTATTAAGTACCTTATCCGGCTCACACTACCAACAAATAATAATCTTAAACGAGCGGTAACGGCCATAAACGTAGTAGATATAGTCCTTCTAAATATTATTATTGCAAATAGAGTAGGTGAGCTTACCCTTACCTTTACTAAAAGTATTAGTATTATTATTGTTATTACCGGTATTATTACCGGATTTATTATTATCTTTATTACCGTTAATCTTATTGTCGGTCTTAGTAATTAAAGTTTTGATTTGAAGGGTCAAATTAATTTAGCGAGATTCAATATTGCTCAAAATAAAAAGATAAACTAATAATTAGTTGGTAGTAAGAGCCTTCTTATTAATGTTTGTATCCTACAATTTGGTATCGGTAGGGTATTCGCGCTTAACTATATTGAAGAAGTTAAGATATTCGACGGTATCGTCGATTTTAAGGCCGCTATCGGTAATACGACAACGGGTAAGCTCGTATTAGTTAAGGAAAAATGCTATAGTATCAAAGCTAGAGCGACGAAGTCCTTGGTACTACTTAAGGATTTTATTACGTACGCTATTAGTAACTCTACTAACCGTAGTTTTAATAAGGTTAAAGAAATATTTGGGGTCCCTATTGGTCTGGTCCTAACCGTTAATACGAAGGGTAATTAAGACCTTATTATCCTTAAGGGTAATATTAATAATCTTAAGTACGTAAATACGGCTAAGCTTCTAGGCCTTGTGCTTAGCGGTTTTATCCTTATCGGGTTTAGCGATAACCTTATAGATATAATCGTCGACCTYRGCGAAYTCGAGCTCGATACACAAAGCGCGCTCCCAATTATCAATATTATTCTCACCGCGAAGCACAATAAGCGAGCTAGTATCGATAGAGGGTACTATTTTATTATTGCTTAAGATAAGGAGTAGAGGGGTAAAGGTATTATTATTAAGTAGGTTAGTTGTGTCGGAAGGTTTGGAAGGTCCTCGAATAATCCTTATAAAGATCAATTAGGGAGTTGCTTGCTTGACGATTCGAAAGTCGGTAGTACGCGACGAGGTTGACTCCCGGGGATAACCTAGTAGGCCTACGATTACAGTATTGTATTGATTATTGACGACTCGAAGTCGGTTGTCGATTCGAAGGTCGAGTTGATTGCGCGCGATACGAAGATCGTTTGCGAGTAGGGTACGACGAAGAGGTTGACTCCTAGGATAACCAGTAGGCCTCTACAACAATGGTTTGATTGAATGCGATAGCTTCAGAGGGCTCATAACCTGTGCGACTCACAGGGCAACGAAATGAAGCGATTGACGATGATGTGTTGTATTGAGTTACTAAAGGGAAGAAATGTGTGGAGAGGTCTGGAGGGCTAAATACTAGCGGAAGAGAGGCCGTGCATGGCGTGCGTGAATGGCACCCAGTGCACGTGCCTCCAACAACATGCCTCTCTGTACACTACAAGCAAGCAGCATGCAACGGAAGGGTAACCTCTGCGTAGATTGGAGATAACGAGGTACCGGGATCCACTTTTCACGGCGAAGGAATGTCGGGTGAATTTGTTGTAGGCAAGCTGAGTGTCGAGTCTTGCTTGACACTTGACATGGTAATCACCTCCGTCCCGTCTTGTTTCCTTCCCTTCCATCGCGCTGTTGACCTGGACATTGGATCGAACGGATCCCTTGTCTCTTGGCCTCCCAACAACCAATTCCTCTCTTTTTCTTTCGGCGCAGCCTCCCTGATAGCCTGATGCAAGACCTCTTACCTTTGGGGGGAAAGTAAAGGCCCAAGTCCATCTAGAAGACCCATCAGTTTGACATCAGCTCTCCATTTCCTTCCATTGCAAACGTAGCTTCTCGGCAGCCACGAGAGGGCACCACCGATCACCTCGCACCTCGCACCTCGCACCTCGCACCTCCATCCTTCGACGCCAGGGCAGGCACTCCCTTCCCAAGCTCCCGTCGGATCCTCCCTTGAGGCCGTTTACCTGAGAATACTGGCAGATTGGTACGGATACTGTTGCGTTGCACAGCTCCTGCCTGCATCTTCCATGTGTCCGTGTTAAGCTGCCCTGCCGTTGCGTTGAGCTAGGCGCCAGTCAGTCCTCCCTCACCAGGGACCACTGACCATCCAAGGCCATCCTCCCCAATCATCCCCAGACCTGCAATCTCTTTACAAAGTCCCACCTGCAATTGCTCGCCAAACAGACACTGCAGCGTCACTTCTCCGCAAAAGACGGCACTCCGCATCGCGCATGGCCATCTCCGATCCAAGGACCATGTCGTCGCCGTTAAAGAAACAGCATGAGATAGAGGTCGTGGCGGATAGGGTGCTCAAGAGGGTTGAAATCAGTAGGGTATGTCATCGTCCAACTTCTTCCGCTCCTCCATCCCCGCCTTCCATTGCATCATGAGCTTTCAACAGGCTAGTCAGTAACCGTTCTTTCTCGTCAGATGGTCAGAAGACTCCAGAACCGCCTTGCCCTAGCTCAGTTCAAGACAAAACATGGCCTCGAAGACCTTACCCTCGACAGCATCGAGCCCAGGTTCGAAAAAGAGCTGCGTCGAAGCAGGCTCCCCGACGGCGATATCTTGTCCGACTCCTCCTCCAGCGCTTCCGATCTTCCATACCCCACCCGAGGCCTGATGAGCTCACCACTCAAGGCTCCCGTCTTCTCTGATGCCATCGGATCCAGCAACGGCAGCTCAGGTCATCGCAAGCGCTCGTATCTGGCATCCTTCGAGTACGACCAAAACATGTCGAGTCCGAGCAAGAGGTTCCGCCAGTCACCCACCGCTCACCGTTCGTTCACGTATGGCAGCCACTCCTCATGGAAAGACCATCACGACCTGGCCCAGTCATCGCCCATGAAACCTCAGCGACAACGGCATTTTACTACCTCGACGGGGCCCAACGTGGCCTTGTTTGATACCTCGAGACAAATGAGCAATGTTCTGGTCTCGCCTGGCTACGGTGCCAATCCCTCGGACGATGAAGACGATCCCCCCGTACACTCGTTTGCGCGCTCTCACGTGCGGGTATCGCCGCCAAGGACGCCGCCGATGCGCACTCGTAACGTCCTCGGCGGAAGAAAGAAGGAAAATAAACCACCCTTGCCCACCATTCGAAGGCCTCTGGGGACGAATACATCGATGGGAGGTCAGCAAACCCAAGAAAAGACAAACGAGGAGGGTGCGGATTTGCTTCTCTATCTGGCAGCCTCGCCGTCTCCGGCCCGTCCGACCAAGAGACGGTTCGACAGTAACAATCATGTTACCCACAACCACCACCTCCTGATGGAGCCGCCATCGACTCCACCGCCCAAGCACTTGGGCCTTCTGAGCAGCAACAGGTTGGCGTTGCCCTCGTCCATGATGACCACACCTGGGGGCGGAAATCCGTTCCCCAATACTCCTGGCCTTGGCTTCGACTTTTCTGACTTCGTTCACATGACGCCTAGTCCGGCGCAGAAGCCTTGGAAGACGCCAATTGCTAAGACGCCGCTTAGCGTTTCACGGAGGCGTCTCACGTTTGATGAATAGTCTTGATGTTTACGAATCTCTTTTATCCGGACTTCTCTTGGTTTGCTTTCTGCTATGGTCCGATTCTCCACTTTTGTTTCACGAAAAAAATACCATTACATCACATGTTGGGTCATCTACGCTCTGGGTAGCATAGTCCTCCTTTGTTGGTTCGATGCGATACCTCTTGGGAATGCCGGCGAGTGCTTCTCTTTCTCGACTCGTTTTTTTCTTTCTCTTTCTTACCTTGTTATTGTCGAGGCCTGCAAATTTTGCAGGTCCTGGTCTGAGTTTTGCATGGAGCTTTGGAGTTTTACATATTTTTCACGACCCAGATTCTTCATGGTCCTCCTCACCAGTCACTTCGTCACCCCCTCCGTCAGCGGCCGTATCGAACCCTCGAAGCGCGCAAAGCTGAAACGTGACGTCGATTGACACGGTTAAGTGAGGACCGATGAAGAGGACAAAAGGGGTTCGTGACCCTAGCGGATGCTTCATTATGACCGACCAAAAAAAATGATGCAAAAGTGGATGGAGTTATTTGTCTATACCATCGGTGTTGGGCGCCTTTTTTTTCTTACCTTTTTTTTTTTTTTTTGCTTTCTTTATTTTGCTGGCTTGTTTGCCAGTAGTGTCGGGTTGGGGTGTTCGGACTGGAAGCTATGGTTGGAAGGGGCGACGAAATTTATGAGGTACGAAAAGCGCTGGGAGATTGGAAGTCAAAATATCCTGTCTTCTTCTTCAGGGGCGTGCGGTGTCGGAATAATCGCCAAGGGCACATAGTTCCACCGCGGCGTCATTGGATGTGTGATGAACATATCGGGCACACGAAACAAATTGGGAATGCGGTGTCGTGTAGAGCTAAAATAAAATACTGGCCCAGTTGTTGTTCTCAACATTGGGTTAATTCAGTCTCTCCCATCACGTCTTCTTCTTTATACCAGCAGGTTCAACCTGCCTCTTTTGTGTTCCCTTTCCGTCAGTGCTTCCCCTCAGTTTCTAGTGTAGACGGAAAAGTCAGGTACAACGCGTGAGGGTTAATATTGAGGCGCAGCTATCACGCGTCTTCATACATAGACATGGTTGGCCAATGATAATCCGCGATGACACACTCCTGCGAGCTCCGAATAATTCGGTGAGCCGTGCTCTCATGCAGATTCGGTGATGGATTCCAGTCATGTTAATAGGTTATAACCAGAAGCAAAGTGAAAAACCTGTAGCGTCTGTGAGATGAGTTGGTGGTTATGGCCCCTTTAATGGTGACGCTGAGTCTTCACGACATGTACTATAAGGTTTTTGGGAAAGAGTTTACATCATAAGACGATTGAAGGCCGAGATGTCTGTAATCAACACTCATTGTCTAATTTACTCTCAAGTTCCGCTGTCCGTTAAGCATTTCAAAGACGCTGACCAATTCCCCCTGTTCAATAAACACTTCCAGTTGAAGCAGCAGATGATTGACTGGCAAAGTAAAAACGAAGACCGCCATAAGCATACAAGAAGCTATGCTAAGTTCTTTCACACTGTCAAGGATACAACATGTGTAATGGAGAGCAAAGTGCTTGGAAAGAAATAGCCCCCAAGACGCCTCTTCCTATTCCCTACAAGTCCCGCATAATCCGCAGTAAACGCCCAGAAAGACCACCGAGAGACATAACAACAACAGCCATAATGATATACAGAAATCAAGTCAGAAAGAAGGATGCCACTCAAGTAAGTCCTTGCCATGCATTGCCGTTGCTACTCCATAACCATGATGCCGTCCGTGTCTCCCATAACCAAACTCCTCTCTACCTACCAACCAAAGTTTTCCCTTGAACTTTCGTTTGGTTCGGTTCGTTCCTCCTCTTTTATTTTCCCTTTAACAAACATAGTTTCGGTGATCGGAAGATGATGTCATGACCATGATCAGATAGCACCCCCCCTCATCATCAGGAGATCCCTTCTGCTGCTACTACCACTACTCTTCTGCTTCCCTTTCCCCTTCCCAATAATGTCATGGTCATGGCCATGGCCATGATGGCCGCCGCCCTTGCCACCACCTCCATCACCGGACGAAGAACCTGAGGGTCCGGCCTGCTTCGCCCTCCACTGATCGCGCATTTGACGGATTCGATCCTCGCGCTCCATCTGCTCCACGCAATCGGCAAGGCGCTGGCGCACTTTGTCGTTCTCTGCAAACTTCTTGGCCTCGATTCGCATCCGGACGATGAACCGGACGGCTGTGAGTGCCTTCTTGAGTAGTTTGCCTGGGGCTGGCCTTTGTTGCTGTTTCTTCGAACTCGCGGGGGGTGTGAGGAGGCCGTGTTGCTGTTGGGTCTTCTTGATGGAAGATAGTTGACCGAGGGCTTTGCGGGAAGAGGGGTTGTTGTTGGCTCCTAGTTCGGCGCGAATCCGGTTGATGATTGCTAGATCTGCCTTGTTGCTGTGTTAAGGGGTGGATGAGGTTAGTTAAATGTGTCATGCATAGAACAGCAGGGGAGGGGGGAAAGTGACATACCAAGCATCGCGGATCTGAACTTCCAACGTCAGATACCTCTTGGCGAACGCTGCATCCTTTCTCAACCTTGCTTCGCGATCCCAGCATGCCTTCATCCACTCCATTTGCATCACCAATCCCCTGATCTCCTTCTCGTGCCTCCTCTCCGCCGCTTCGGCCGCGCGGATGATGGCTTCCGTATCCGTGTCAAACCTCCCATCAGCAATCCTAGCCTTGGGGGTGTACACCAGTGCCTTTGGATCGTGGCCCTTAGCCTTCGCGATCTCCTCAACAGCCTCGTTGACCACCATTTCAGCCTCCCTGACAGCCTTCTCCTTTTCATATGTAAGTGTCTTGACGTCTCGGTGTAGCTTCTCTGCGCTAGCCCTGTATGCAGCTCGTTCGCTTCTCGCCCGCTCGAGCTTTTTGCGCAACGCAACCTCAATAGCCATCATCTCCTCGAGTGCCTCACGCTGCTCCCTCACCTCGCGATCGAGCTTATCAGCAGCAAGTTGTGACTCCTTCAGCATGTTGTGCAGGTCGCGACGCTCTTCGAGGGACATAGAAACGTCGCTTAGGAGGCTATTGTCGAGATCAGCTGAGCGGTGCTTGCCGAGCTTGTTAGCCCGCTGCTTCTGGTCCTCGAGGGAAGCCGCCACGAGGTCATCGCGTTCGCGCTTGTACTTCTCGCTTCGCTGCTTGTACTTTTTGAGGGCCTGTTCATGTGCCTGTTGGGCCTCTTCGGCGGCAATTTGCGCCTCATCAAGAAGCTGCTCGAGCTCCATCTTCTCGTCTTCGAGACCCTCAAACTGCTTTTGAAGTTCCTCCGCTGAGGTACTGGCCTTGCGCTCGGCTTCGCGGAGGGCTTTCTTCAAGTCGTAAATAGACTGATGTGCTGTGGTCAACTGATGCCGAAGTTCTGAGATCTCGTTCTTTTGGGCGGAGCCGCCGTGGGAAGACAAAGGAGAGACTGCAAGCTTGCTGATTGTCGCTTCATGGACTCTGCGCTCCAGATCAGCGATCTGTCGCTTGAGCAACTTGATAGTCTCCTTTTGGGTGGCCTCGCGTTGAAGAAGCTCAATCTCCTTCTTCCTTGCAGCAGTGAGGTCGCGTTGCAGGAGGGAGATTTCATGATTGCCTTCAGCTCTGCCAAGGTTAGGGAACATAGAAGAAGTGGCCTGCTGTGTCTCAAGCTCTGCAATGCGGCGCTCGAGTTCGCGAATAGTTCGACGAGCTGTCACCAGCTCTCCCGGCGCCGATGATGACGAATCGCGAACCTTGGCCTGGAGCTGAAGAATTTCCTGGCTGAGGCGCTCTTCCTCAGCAGACGCCTTCTCGATCTCTTCCTCGAGAGATTTCTGCATCGTGCGTTGTTGCTCAAGAAGGGACCGATTCTCTTCTCTTAACCTACGGACTTCATTATCCAGCCTTGTCTTCGCAGAGCGCAAGTTAAGCTTCTCCTGGTCAAGTTGGAATGTGTCCTGGTCAGGACCTTGGTCCTTATACTGCTGAAGCTCCGCCTCTAATTCGTCACGCTCGGCCGTGGTGTGAGATAAGTTTATCCTCAGGGAGCGCGCCTCGGCATCTAGATTGTTATACCGTTCTTGCAGCATTTTCTTCTCTTTCGTGATCCGGGCTAGATTCTCGCTGGCATCCGCCAGCTGAAGTCTCAAACTTGCCGCATTTTCGTTGTAAGGCTGGGCATTGGCATTCGAGGCATTCATCGAAGCTCTGGTAGCATTCGATGTGGCCTGGGCAGAAGCAAGTTTCTGCTTCAGATCATTGCATTCTTTTTGTATTTGTTCGAGGTCCTGGTCAGCTCTCTCGGACTCCTCATCCAGAGCAGCTTGCAGAACCTCTACTTCATCCTCCAGCGCCGCAACCTTGTCCGTTTGCGCTTGATAATCCAGCTGGGTCTGGCGGTGTTGGTCTTGCACTTGACGCATTTCCTTCCGGAGGTCCTCTAGCATTCCCTGACGAGACTGAAGGTTCTGTTGCAGTTCTTGGATTTGCCGGCTCAAAAGTGCCTCTTCCCTCTTGTGCCGCTCATTTTCCAGCTGAAGAGCCTGCTGCAGCCTTGCCTCCTTGTTGGACAGGTTCCCTTCTGTCTGCCGCAGCTGATCAAGTGACATTTGAAGGCCAGAAGCCCGCTCCTGGGCCCTGTTCAACTCCGCTTGCAGTTGTCGACGCTCGGCTTCCCACTTCTCACTGTCGTTATCGTACAGATTATCCTTTTCGCGGCATTCGGCCTGAAGATCAGAGATTTCATTGTTCAGACGCTTCATCTCTTCCGCGTATTGGGCCCGAAGGTTCTGTTCGACACTGAGGGCATGGTTGTTTAGACGGTCCATCTCGTCTTTGTACTGTGCCCGGATGTTCTGCTCGATATTAAGCGCATTCTGCCGTTCGCGTTCCATATTAAGTTCGAGCGCTGAGACTGCAGTCTGCAATCCGGACATTTCGCGTCGCAAAGAGGCAGATTCGTTTGCCATGGCATCGTGACGCTCCTGCAAAAGTTGCTTTTCGCTGGAAAGCTGATCGAGTTGCGCCTGCCCTCGTTCCAGCCTAGCTGCCATGGATGCGCGGGTTTGCTCGAGTGACTGCCGCTCCTGCTGCACCTGGCGAAGGGTCGACTTGAGGTTCTCAACTTCGGCGGATTGCGCATCGCGCTGTTGTGCTATCGTCACACATTCTTGCCGAGCGTTCTCCAGTTCGCTTTGTAGGCGGGCAACCTTTTCCTCAACCTGCCTCGAAAGCCCCTTGGTCATGACCGACTTGTTAGCCATCTCATTCTGCAGTTCTTGCAAGTTCGCCTCCGCCCTGTCCTTCTGTGAAATGGCCTCCTCCGCCTTGTCCTTCATGTCGTCTAATTGCTGCTCAAGACGCCTAACATCGTGCTGAAGATCCTCGATGGTTTCCTGGGCTTCCCGTAACACTTCACTAGATGGTGCCTTCTCCTCCAATTCGGCGATCCGTTCTTGAGCCTCTTTTAGTTGCTCCTCAAACTCAGCGGCCTTTTCCCTCAACTCCTCTGCCTCTTCCTCATGTTCGTCGATGGTTAGGTCCTTTTGTCGAATATCATGCTCTAAGTCGGCGATATGCTCCTGTAGCTCTTCAAGCTTCTCGTTCTCGCCCTGGCCCTGCTCGAGCAGTTGCTGAAGGCGTCGTATCTCGGCTTCCTTTTCCTCCACCAACTGGCGCAAGCGGTCTAATTCGGCACGCTGGTTGTCGTCTGAAAATTTCTTGGTCGCCTTCTCTTGCATTTCCATCATCTGAGCTCGATACTTCTCGAGTTCCTTCTCGGCGGAGGTAAGGGTCTTCTTATACCGCTGCAGGTCTCGCTGCATGGTAACCTTGTCGACCTTGAGTTCCGTATTCTCCTTGAGCGCAGCCTCGCTGAAACCCGGTCCTGCCTTCCGAAGCGCCTCTTCCAGGAAGTGAATCTTGAGCTTCAACCCGAAGTTTTCTTTTTCGATCTTGTTGACAACGTTCTCTTGCTCGCGAAGTGACAGTTGGTTGCCGTCATCCAGGGGGCCCTTAGCGCCGCCTCGCCGCCTTATGGTGATTGGTGTCGTCACTTCTGTACTGGAAACGGTCGCATCGTTGGGTAGAGGTGTATGGGAGCTGTATACCGAGGTGTTGAGCTTTGGCAACGGCGTGATGTCCTCGTCTATCCTCTCCAAGAAATTTGGTGTCGTCCGGCCGTTCTCCTTGCCGGGCAGACGCCTTGCACTGTTTCTCGTGGCTGATTTGAGGAGGGGTGTGAATTCTGGACCGCCCACGTTGATGTTGCCGTTGGCTTGGACATTGCGCCGGTTCGTGAAGGGAGCACGGGTGCCCCGTGGTGTTGACAGGTTCGGTCGGTTGCCATTTCGAAGTTGCTGGGCAATGTTTGCATCTTTAGAGGGCGAGTGGAAGGAGAGCTCTTGGGACAAGTCGAAGTCGGGTTGGCGGTCGAGAAAAGTCGCGTCACCGACGGCAGTGCGCGGCGTGCCCAGGCCCTCGACGCCCGGCTGGACCATTTTGGCGGCAGGCCCCAGATAACAATGTCGTGGTTTCTGCTGGGTATGTATTCCTCATAGATTGTCTGATTGTCGTCGTAGTCGTAGTAGCAATGGTAGTGGTGGTGATGATGGTCGAGGTGCTGGGTGGTACTCGTTATTGTTGTTGTCCTTGTTGCTGCTGCTTGTCGCAACTCAGCTACCAAAGGCAACCGGACGTCCTCACTGGTGAAAGAAAGACAAAATGCAAGCAGGATGTAAAAAAAAACGATGAAGGGTAAAAACAAAAAATTCAGGACATGGTTTGGCATGGCATTGGCGGATGGTATATTTACACTTCACGTTCAGGTGCGGTACAGCGCTCCCTGTAGGGAAAGCGCGTTGCGACAGTGGGCCCTGCATGGCCAGCAGGTTTTGTTTACTTGCATGATATTGGCCAATGGGACAACGCACAGGTAGCAACCACTGGCAACTGTTAGGACCTTCCTTGGTGCCCAAGCCACCGATGACGGTACACCCATATTTACCTCTATGCGTACCTCTGCACCGTTGGCGCGTTCCCAAACCCATTTATCAACCTTTATCAGACTACCAACCTGCTTCGCTGCCGTGCTACGGACCGCCGCATGGCCATCTTTGCTCCTACGGTTTCCACTGGCAAAGCAAACAAGTACCTTACAAGCAAGAAGCACATGCGAACGTGGTAGGCACTAACGTGACAACTCCTCGAACGAAAGTTTACCGGATTTGACGATAATTGCGACGGACAGATCGAGATGAGACACGTTGATGTAAACAAAATTCAACTGAAAAGACTGACTGAAGGGACCCGCACCAACTGAGGTATCATCGCTGCCCACTTCCTCCAACCACAGCTTCGTCGCCCCATCAACAGAACAAACAAACCCCTGAACAAAATAAAGGGGAAAAAACAGGAGAACACCACTCCATACCCGGATCACGGAAAGGGCACACTTGCTACATACTCTATATACGACCGTCCTGACCATGTCCCACCTACCACCCTCCGCGCCCGTGATCTTCTCCCCCTCCGTTGCCCGCGCCGCCGCCTCCGCCGCCAAAGACTGGTCCTACGTCGACTCCTGGCTGCTTTCCAAATATGCCCCACTACATCTCAAAGTGCCATCCTTCGAGCGGAACCCCGACACGCTGAAGGCTCTCCTGGCCCTAGCCGCCGCCAACGAAGCAGCCGATGATTCTCGCCAGCAGATCGCCGACCTGGAATCTGCCACTCTGGCGAAGCTAAACGCCAACACTGACACCAACACCAATACCACCCAAGACCCCTCTCCCTCTCCCTCCCCCTCATCAATTTACCAAGAAGCAAAACAATCCATCCTCTCCGCCCTCTCCGCCTCCCTCACCCGCTCCGGCAAAGAAGCCCTAACCTCCCTCTCCCACCTCTCCCAAACCCTCTCCCTCCCCCCTTCCCAAGCCGAGCCCGTCCATCTCGCCTCCTCTCTCCTCTCCTTGTCAACCGAGCTCAACAATCTCGAACAGGCACAACAGCGACTTGACTTACTCAGCTCGCATATTGCCCGCGCCACAGCCTCCATCGAGAAGCTACTCGTTCAACTGCGTAGGGACCCCGGTTACAGCCCGGCTGCGGGATTGGCGAAGGAAAACCTGGAAGTGCAGCGACGGATCAAGACGCTGGCGGGACAGACGTTACCGCAGTTGAGGGAGAGGGTGGCGAACTTGGCGAGTGCTGTTGCCGCTGGAAGTGAGGGTGCTGGTGAGGAGGGAGGAGGCATGGTGACGGTTGAGCAAGTACGGAGGGAACAGGAGGCTTATTTGGAGCTGTTGAGGCGGAAGCACGAGGTGGATGCGCAGGTCCGGGCGTTTCAAGGGTTGCCGCCTGATACGGAGCAAGCGAGACGGGAGTTGGTGGGGGTGAGGGAGGAGTTGAGAGCATTGACGAGCAGGAGGGATGAGGCGTTTGAGGGATTGGTCGAAGGGGGTTTATCGCCGGAAAAAGAGACCGGTAGTAGGGGATGATTGGAAACTCGCGACAGTAACCGCGGGAGAATGCCATGGTCTTTTGACTTTTTCGTTTAGTTTTATGGAATACCGATAACGATCTTAACCCTCCATAATGCAATATACCTGTGAACCCGTCCCAAACATTCGTACTGCCCCTTTCTTGTTATTCCCTCTCAGACCAGAGCCTATCTTCTCTTCTGTAAATGACGTCAGGCTCACTTTCGCAATCTCTCCAATCCGTTGTTTCCATCTCCGTATCGTCGTCGGGGGGTATCATTACATTACACGCGAGCATGGCTAGTCAGCTGTTATCAAATGTCATGAAAAGGCTTAGCGCCAGAAACAAACTTGGAATGAACGCATGCATGCCAAAGCCACAAAGCCAACAATGTGTGGAACCAAAGAAAGCAGAACATCAATTCCAGAAGGCATTCATTGCTGGGCTCGCTTGCCTCGACCTGCCACCGCCCCTCCGAGTCTCCCAAAAGGCCTTCCAAGCGTTCGGGTTTTTGCTGGAGGCGCCGCCGCCGGCGGATCCTTTGCCGGAACAGGAGGCGCTCGCCCTCCTGCCCCTTCCCTGCCGGCGCCCTTGGCATCCATTGCGGCCTCGCCTCCTCCTATCCTCAGATCGCTCAGCGCTGATGACGCGTCGTCTGTATCTCCTCGTTGAAGGCGCCTGGCACGTTCCTGGACTGATCGGAACTTCTCTAACAATTCAGTCCAGCGGATGATGCTGTCGTCTCTCCCCTTAAGTCGATTGGGGCGGTCAAAAGTGGACGCACTTGGCGTAGTAGCAGTGCTGCGGGTCAACAACATGTGAGCATCGATTCCTGAAGTACTTTTACGGTTTGGGGACGGTAGAGGTGTTGAAGAAGGGGAGCCGGCAAGCGCCTCGGCGACTGAGCCATGTCGCGAGTGAGACAAATGGGCGCCTCCTCCGCTAACACCATTCCCTGTGGCAGAGTTGACATACGGTCTAGGCGCAATATGGAGATAGCCGATAGAGCTGACGCTGTTAAGGCGGTTTTTCAGGGCCGCAAAGGCCGAGGATTGCGGTAGGAGCATCAAAAGTCCGTAGAGACACTTGTACAAGTGTGGGTACTTTTCCGGCTCGAGTAGTTGCAAACGAAGATCTGATCACTGTTAGCTAGCTGTCAATGCGTGTAAGGGTGGGTTCTGGAAGGAAAGGTACAAGTGAAAACCGGCGACTCCAGTAGTTGAACCAGCTTGTCGATCTGGATGAGCATATTGACCGTCATCTCGAGCTCGGCACTATGAAATAGTTAGCAGCGTAAATCCAAGGAGCCAGGGAAATACACACAATATTTGCAAGAGATTATAAGCCTGTTCGTAGGCCTGTGCCAGCAGGCAGAGCGAGAAAGTTGCCACTGCATTGTAACACCATGATCGGAAAAGCGCTACAAAGAATGTTTGGCCATCCTACAAGTTGTGAGTGCCATCCTTTACAAGAGGTGTTGATGGTGCCCTACCTTGGTCTCAAGGTTCCTGAGCCGCTTTCGCAACTCCGCTAATTCAGGCGCAGTGATGAGATTGTTGTTGAGGTTTTGCACCATTATACTCGCGAACTCGACGTCCTCTTCCTTTTCGATGCAATCAGCCAATGTTCTGTAGATCCGCTCGGCGCTGAGACTTGTGCAAAGTTGTCGGATTATTAGGTTGCCCCTCGTCTCGAGAAGTTTCCTGTCGGTCGAAAATAACTGCAGTAGGTTAACCATGAAGTTGGAGAAATAGTCGTCTTCACTATTTCTCGAAATTTGGGAGAGAAGCTGCAAATCTTTGGTAACGACTGCTTCTGCAGGGTCGGACAGGGTCTTGAGCAAGGCTGGGAAAGTCCCGTCGTTGAAAGCCAACACTTTCCTGGGTGCTTTTCGGTGCAGCATGATCAACCATGTCAGGGCAGCAACACGGGTAGCCTCGTGATCGTTCAGGAACAACAGTGTCAGCGAGTTCACGGCAGCAACATAGTCTAGGTCAGCTTGAGGTGTTGCCTGAGGTGTTGCCTGAGGCGCGACTGCCGGAGTAGGGGCGCGTTCACTTTGCCTTCCCTGAGCTGGTGTCGGACTGCGGAGGTCGAGGTCTCGTGAACTAGACAAAGACGCCCGATTGCTCGCATTTCCGTTCAGTCGCTCAGTAGAAACCGGCGGGGCGGATACAAGATCTGCTTCGTCAGAAAGAGAAACCACGTAGTCCATCAGCGAGTTATTGACCCTGGCGGCGGCTTGGCGAATAGACTCAACACCGCTAGCCATAGCCGGCAGCAAATGCGCCAGTATCTTGGGCGTAAATGGCAATACTTCTTCCGGGCAAATTTCGAGGAATTCAACGATCCAGCGTAGCGATTCTAGAAGTCCGTCCTCTTCTGGAAAATCCATCAGATTCTTCTGGCGATTGGTCCGAGGGTGAGAGGTAGACATACCTAGGGGCGAATCGAGAGTGGCTGTTAGTATCTCCAGGATGGCCTTGTAGTTGATTTGCACGTCCTGTCCGGGGACCCAGTCATCCTCGCTGCTCACATCATCGTCCTCCTCGTTTGCCGTAATGGAGTCGACCTCGTCCCCATCCTCAAGGGTCCGGCCACCGCCGCTACCGATGGAGTCCTTTCTGCTTTGCCTTGCTGCCTCTCTAGACCTCTTGCTCTCGGTTATCCCCTTCTTGACTTGAGCGATGCGTTTGATCTCAGCCAGGAACTTGTCCAGGCAAGCCTGGGTAGCAACATGAACGTCTCGGTTGGAGTCACTAAGAAAACGCAAAAGTCCACCGAGGAATTCGGGCAGGTAGGTGACAAGCTCAAGGTCGGGGATCGAGTCGAGCAGAGTAATCCAACCGACCAAGAAGGTTCTGCTAAAGGGGTTCAGGGCGAAGATGCGCTCCCGCAGCAGGGGGATGAATCGTTTCAAAGAGAAGGCGGTGGGCAAGTCCAGTTGTTCTTCGTTGGCGTTCTTATCGTCTCCGTCGAACTCCTGAGGCTGCTCCAGCACCGAAACATAGGTCGCGGCCGATTCGGAAACGATATCTTTGACTAGGCGATCCAAAAGCTCGGCGCCATTTTTGACAGAAAGTTCGGAGTCGGCGCCCAACTAGGTGCCGTGAGAGAACAGGTGAGTAACATGGTGCGGGAGAATAGACGGCTCGAATTTGACTTACTTTACACAGAGCATCGAAAATATAGTTGAAGTAGACCAGAATTTCACCCTTGGCCACCTTGGCTATGTTGTACATAGCCTCACAGGCATAGTATCTTACCCGGGCATCCTGGTCCGTGAAGCAAGCAAGGACGGGAGGAACAATGATCTCGAGGTACTTGGGAAGCTCCTGCTTGGAAGAGTGAGTAAGGGAAAGGGGAATTTTGATATCAGTACGGGGAAAGATGTTAACCTACTGGGCCGAGTGCTATTGCGGCGGCAGCCAGGCCTATCAAGCCACCGTTGCGTGCATGAGGCTGATGAACAGCATATGCGTAGTCGTTGCAAAGCTGATCGAGGATGGCTTCGATTTTGGCATAGTCCTTGGCGGCGATCAGCTCACGAATGGTACGCTCCAGGCTGGAAGAGCGAGCTTGTGTAAGTCTAGGATCTCGATCGATGAAGGGCATCCACGAAAGGTCAATGCCATGAGAAGACTGGCCTGCGGGTCCGGGAGCCGAGGCCATATCAACCCACGGAATGGCAAACTGGAGGAAAGTGGTGATGGGAGAAGGAGGGGAAACAAGACATACTCGAGTGCCCCGATCTTGCGCTTATCATATAGCTTGTCATTGAGAAAGCGCTGAATGTTTGGGTCCATGGCTCAGGTCTTGTCGGGCGTGCTCTTATTGATCAATATTCTAGACCTGGTGACTCGAGCACATGCTGCTATGGCACCGCTCCAAGCCCGTTAGCGACCGAGACAGGACAGGAGAGGACGCTTACGTTGACTGTGTGGTTGACGGATAACAGTGGTCAGGGAAGGCCGACGGGGTTTCAAATAGCGTACCTTCGGCAAGTGGCTATATGTCAAAGATAGATGGCGCTGTCGTGCTAGTCCAACCTGTCACCAACTCGGTCCGACCACACGATCTTTGGTTCTCCCTTTGTCGTCTGTATCGTGTACGCCCTCGACGCCCTAGCACGGGATGTTGGATGAAGCTGGATGGTGTTGCGGCGCAGAGTGGAGCCTAGGAGCCTCTAGGTAATCTGGTAATATGGGACTGAGGAAGATAAAGAGGTGAAGAGGTATGCTGATGCAGATCCAATGCACGGTTATAAGGTGATGTGAATGCGACGATCTGCAAACGTTTTCCCAAACTTTGGGCTCAACGGGATGCGGGATGCGGGATGCGGGATGGATGGTTCAAGAAATGGATGCTTTAGAGGAGAATGTTCGTCAGGCTCGTGGTGACTGACCCGCGCCTGAACAGCTGTCCTGCCTATAGGTAAGGTAAGTACCTGTACCTACCCGAGCTACCGTAGCGACAGTCTTTCTTGCCGTCCAAACTGTCTGCAAAACCAGCACTAGCAGTACCGGCCCTCTAACGTACTTAAAATGGCCCGGGGCGAAGATGCTCAATGATAAGAAATAATGGAAAGTGGCAGTGACGTCGTCGTCTGGACCGTACAGCTTCCATTTGGACGTGCTGCTTACCTTAAACTCGTAGGTAAAGGTAAATTACATCCATAAAACAGGCGGGGGAAGGCAGTTCTGCCAGTCCCAATGGATACCCAGGCGGGCACCCTGATGGCAGAGGGGAGTTTGTTAGTACGTATGTTACGTATGTGTACCACCTATTACGGAACACAGCATGTCGTCTTGTGATGTGGCCCTCCCCCACCCCCACACTTCTTTCCATCCCGTCTGAGCCCGTCCTCATCATAACCTCCCGCCGGGCGCAGTTATCGTCGCGCTACCTCTAGATCTACTACGTATATATAAGTAGAGGTAAGCGGCAAGTCTGCAATTAGGAGCCACCATTAACACGGCACCATTGTCTACCGTTAGACTATACATAAGGTAGGTAATGGTTCTCGTGACCTTTTAGGTTGTTCTGTGTGCGGGGTAAGGTAAGTAACAGGCCGTACAGGTACATACGCAGTTATACGTGCTGACCCATTGGTACCGCTGTCCCGAATTCCACCCCAACCCGCATGGGGCTCTTTTTACTTTGCTTACCCCGGCCGCAGGACTGCCGGATCACCATCCATCCTCTCCAACGTCATGTTATTATTTTCCACTAGCCTGCCTCTTTTCTCGACGTCTACCTATCGGGACTAGTCCATCCTTTCATGCTCACATGAAAGGCTTAGAGAGCCGTCCATGTTATCGCCTTTTTGTTACACCATCCGAATGATTACAGCTTCGTGTCACCATCGTTTTCTAATAGCTCGTCATTGTGCTGCTCGAAACATCCCGTTCATCCATCTTCCACACCTTCATCCAAATCCTCGTACCATCAAGCCGGACTTTTCGAACTTGATTGCCAACAAACTTTATGCTTATATAGACAAGTCAGGCGGTTACTACATGCTTCCGTCCGGGTGGTCTAAAGCAATCACAAAGACACTCCCGAAAAAGCTCCCAAAGTGTCATTCACAGTTTGAGTCAAAGGAACTTCAGATGTGGTGATAGATCCGAGTGGCCTGGCTCTGAGGTCTACGAGCAAAATGACCAACTCTAGGAATCTATAGGTGCGAACAACCCGAAGACCAACTGACTGGTTTTGGTATACTTCTACAAGATATCAAAGACCAACTTTTTTAGTACAGCATGCTTCTATTTTTAATACAGAAATATCAGGCATTGTGACCCAATTGGCCCATCTCAAGTCGTATCTCGTCCCTCGCCTCTGGCCATCCTTCCCCTCCATGAAATTCCCGTACGTCGTACACTTCCGTTTGCCGGGAGTATATCCATCAGTGAGCATGAGAATGCCCAATGCTGCCATCGACAATAGTCTGCTGGCACTTCTTCAAAATGGCTGCCTGCCTGGCCACGTCGGCCAGCCTTCCAATGACATGTTTGTTTCCTTCCACGAACCCGTACAACGCATAGGGGATCCCAACATCATTGCAGAACTCCTGGACCAGTCTCTGCGTCTTGCGGAGGTTATGCCTAGGAATGCGCGGGTACAAGTGGTGAATAGCCTGGAACTGGAGGCCGCCGTGGAAGAAGTCGAGCCACTCCGGGCAGTCGACGTCCATGGTCGTGCGCAGCATGCGCTGCGGGAAGGACTCGTGAGGGCCCAGGTCAGAGGTGGACATGGCGAAGTGAGATAGCGTGATCTGCACGTGCAACGGGCTGGTGACCGCGTGGGAGATCATGAAGAAAACAAAGCGGTTCCAGTTGCTGTCGATCGCCTTGTACATGATTCCGTAGCCAAACCAGTACCAGAAGAAGACCTGGCCGGCAAGCTCGAGATGCCGGTGCCACCACGCAGGACCGTGCTTGGGTGCCTGGCCCTTGAGGAGGTACTCCCACGATAGCCGGTAGAGGTTCAGGCGGGCGAACATCATGACGATGTAGTAGAGGTAGTGCTGAAGGGAGACGAAGAATTTGGCAAAAATGTCGTACTCCATGACACGGTCGTAGTAGGTGGACCGCAGGTTAGTGAAGAAGCGGTGCGAGATGGCGAAGAAGGGCAGGTGTTCGATGTCCGGGTCGTGCTCGGGGCTGTTGGTGATGATATGGTGAACGTTGTGGTTGCGCTTCCACCAGCCTAGACTGAGGCCACCGATGAAGTCGGCAATGATGATGCCGATGACAGTGTCGACATGGAAATGGTGCGTGATACCCATGTGCCCGGCGTCATGGGCAGTGAACACCAGCTGATGCCAGAAGGAGCCAAGACAGAAGGCGCTAGGAACGTACCAACCCCATTTGAGAAACAGAAGACACCCGCAGAAGAGGAGGGTATAGCGGAATCCCTCGATGGCGTAAGCAACGTAGTTGCAGTCATAGAGTCCTTCGGCCTTGATGCGCTCGTTGAGTTCACGATACTTTCGGATGACGGTATCTTGCGTCTCCTCATCAAGGGGAGGGTACTTGTCGAGATCGAGTCTGATCTCTTGCCTTGTCAGAGCGTCGAGATGAGCCATACCATCCCTAGGGCCATCATCGACGCCCTTGGCACTGGCCTTCTCATCCTCAACGGAGGAAAGCGAGGTGAAGGAATCGGATCGGCTTACAGCCGACTTCGACCGGGCGTTAGTACGGGCGCGGAGTTGATTCGACTCCGGAGCCGCTTCTCCATCAAAGACCGGGGATGGGGCCGGCGAAGGGGACCGTGAGCTCTCCGATTCGACAGAGGCGGCCTGACTCGCAAACGATGACGACCCGAAGCTAGTGTCCTCATCGCAGTTCGCAGCTCGGGCCCTTATCTCTGGCGACTCCTCCTCCCATTCTTCTCCTCCCTCTCCTCTTGGCCTGAACTTGCCTCCTTGTATCGGCGGCAAGAAATTCTTCCATCTCCCTTGTATCCTTCCCACTCTGTACCTGTTCATCTGAGCCCTTGCTTCTGGGGAATGTAACCTGTAGCGCCCCAAAAAAGTACAGAATATCAAGTCAGCATCTGCTTCTTCACCAATTCTCTAATAAGCATACACCGAACCAGATCCAGACTATCTCGGCTGGTGCATGATATAGTGTGTTGTACGCACCCGTTTACTTCATCGGTAGCATCCCTCCCAATCATGTGCTTGATGGCCTTATCACCACCAGGGTGATACTTGACCCAAGGGTCTACCTTCAGGACATATTGGTCGACAATAATGATATGGCGACCTTCTGAGATCAAAGCCTCGATCTCACGACGGGATATGATTGGATATGTCCGCTCTGTTGTTTTGACTGTCGACTGCTGAGCCGTTCCGGTATCTTCGGCACCGGCGCGTGATGGTGGGGGTTCAGAAGCCATTGTTGTGTTTGCGCGAGGCCGTTCTGTTTTAAGCAAAAGAATATAGGGTGTATAAGCGATGAACCAAAACGCCCGCCGTCTCGGTTCAGGTTGTGGACAGGGAAAGGTTGTGGTGTTGTCTTCTCAACAGTCCAGGAAACCCAAGGTCAGTTTTGTTGATAGAAATCCGAGGGCACTTGTTGATACTAGTAGGTACGTATCGAGGGGGTGGGTGGACGTTGAAGGTGGGACGGATAGGGCCACAGAGGTTGGTGAATGGTTCGATAGATCGATTCTGATGGCGGGTGCTGTTCCTGGACAGTGGACATACCCAAAAACAACGGACATGGGACGACGTGACATTGGATGAGATTATTCCTAGGTGGCCACTGGCGTTGACCGAGTGGAAACCTCACCGCTGTCCACAAAGGCGCGTCCACCCAGCTCCAGGCCATCTTGGCGTTTGCTGCACCACATAGGGGCACACAACCAGGTCACGGCCACGCAAGGGTTCTTGCCACCCCAACATTTGCATCTGAACTTAACTAACCACATTGATTGTCAAGGAAGTCTCTGGACCCTTGGAATTCAGGGTAACAACTGCCTGCATGTTATTGAACATAGGGGAAGTACAAAAGGTCCAAAGGTTATTTAATAGCCATCACTGGAACACATAGAAAACATAGAGGGTTAGGGTCCACAGTCAATGGCTCATGATACGAATAACGTCATGCCAAGCAATACGATCAACACCAGAACGCAGTTGAAGGCTGGCATTCATGAGATTGCTACTTAGAATAGAAGAAATGGCACCGGCACCGAGAACAGACAAGAGTGATCCAAAATTCACAACCTTCTATAACTCAATGCTAACATAAAATAACCAGCAGCTCCCAGCCTTCCCATTTGGCAACTAGCTTTTCTGTATCTTTTAAAATCTCGTGTATTCATCGAGTCTCGAGCCCAACCAGGGCCCGCAAGGCCAAACAGCCCTAGTCCAACCAACAAGCGGCGTCTATTTAGCATGTCGTAGTGAAAATCCCCTATTAAACCTTTAAGGGAAAGCCCGTGACTACAGTACAAGTACACACCTCCCTCCCATCCTCTTTCCATACTCCCATTGCTAGAAATCCAGATAGCACATTATTCCGTGCTCATACCCATTCAACGCCAAAAAGCTCCAGCTGCTTAGAAGTGGATGGCCTTGGAGTAGGTGGCCATGGCGGCCTCCTTGAAAGCCTCGGCGAGGGTAGGGTGAGCGTGGCAGGTGCGGGCAATATCCTCGGTGGAAGCGCCATACTCGAGGGCAAGGGTACCCTCAGCAATCATCTCACCGGCGTTGGGGCCGATGATGTGCACACCGAGAAGACGGTCGGTCTCAGGGTCGGCGATCATCTTGACCATACCCTCAGTGTCGAGGTTGGTCTTGGCGCGGGAGTTGGCGCTGAAGGGGAAGGTGCCGACGCGGTAGGGGACACCGGCCTTCTTGAGCTCCTGCTCGGACTGGCCAACCCAGGCAACCTCGGGGAAGGTGTACATGACCGAGGGAATGCAGCCGTAGTTGACGTGGCCGTAACCCTTCTTGATGTACTCAATGGCAGCAACGGCCTCCTCCTCAGCCTTGTGGGCAAGCATGGGGCCGAAGGTGACATCACCAACGCAGCGAATGTGGGGGATCTTGGTGCGGTACTCGGAGTCGATGATGACACGGCCGCGCTCATCCTTCTCGAGGCCAATGTTCTCGAGGCCGAGACCCTCGGTGTAGGGGCGGCGGCCAATAGCGACAAGAACGACGTCACCCTCGAGCTGTGTTCAAACAATGTCAGCTATACAACTCACGATAACGAACAGATTGCCTGCAGGGTGTCAAAAGCTACTCACAGTCTCGGGCTTGCCACCCTTGGCGGAGTCGACCTCGAGCTTGACGGTCTCGCCAGTCTTGTCACCGGAAACGACCTTAGTGCCGGTCTTGAAGTTGATGCCCTGCTTCTTCAGGATCTTCTGGATGGACTTGGCGACCTCAAGGTCCATGCCGGGGCCACCAATCTGTTCGAGGAACTCGATGACGGTGACCTCGGCGCCGAGACGGGACCAGACGGAAGCCATCTCGAGACCAATGATACCACCACCGATGACGAGCATCTTCTCGGGAACCTTCTCAAGAGCAATGGCGCCAGTGCTGCTGATGACGCGCTTCTCGTCGATCTCGAGGCCGGGGAAGGGGGTGACCTCGGAGCCAGTGGCGATAAGGATGTTCTTGCCCTTGACGGAAGTCTCGCCGCCGTCGTTGAGCTTGACGTTGACGGTGTGCTCATCGGCGAAAGAGCCGGCGCCCTTGATGTACTCGACGCCGTTCTTCTTGAGGAGGAACTCAACACCCTTGGTGAGACCGTTGACGGACTGGTCCTTGGCCTTCATGAGCTGGGCGAGGTTGAGCTTGACATCGCCAACCTCGATACCGCGGTGTTTCGAGTCGTGGAGGATCTGGTGGTAGAGATGGGAGTTGTTGAGGAGCGACTTGGAGGGAATGCAGCCGACGTTCAGGCAGGTACCGCCGAGGGTGCCGCGCTTCTCGATACAGGCGACCTATATCCAGGAAACATGGGAGATAGGAGTCAGATATTGCCGTCATTCGTCGGTGTTGCGGTGTAGTTGATTCGCGATGCGACGCACCTTGAGACCCTCCTGGCCGGCCTTGATGGCAGCAACATAGCCAGCGACACCACCACCAATGATGACGAGATCCTTCTCCTCTACAGGCACATCAACAGTCAGCCGACCAGAATCTTTTGACGAGAACCAGCTCTTGATATTGGCAAACAGACCAGACTCGGTCGCATAGGTCCTCCTCAACCTGGGAGAAACGACGACAGGGAGCCTGTATGTGGTCGTCAGGTCAGCCTCAGTACGCGCACGAGAAGACAGGGTGTCGGGAATCCGCCGGCAACCGGGACGCTGAGCTTACCCCGAGGGCTTGAAGGCGGACCGGACGGCAGCACGGCCTATTAATCTCTGGGACAGCATGGTGAAAGATATGTGCTGAATGAAAAACTAAAAACGGAAACAGGAAAGATTCGAACGAACGAGCACACTGCAGAAAGATGCCCGGGGAAGCAGGGAATGCGATTCGATGGTGAGAGGTGCGAGAGTGTGTACTGAACTGCAAAACGCCGCGGGAGAGACAATTGTTGGGATTCGAGGCGGAAGCTATTCACGGGAAGCGAAAAATGTCCAGTCCCACTTGTTCGGGTTGCCAGCCCGTCAGAGGCTCACGTCGCTCACAGGGCACCCGCTTTCCACCGTGCCCGTCCCCAAACTTGCCCGCTCGAGACGACAGCGCAGAGCGGAGTAGGTAGTGCCTGCTATGTACAGTACGTACTGCCTTATGCCAGTGCTAAGCGGGACGGGCGGTCAGGGCAGGTACCTCCGTCGCGCGCTCTTCGCCGTCTGTCGCTGCTGCCCTGGGCGCTTCGTCGTCGAAGCCCGTCCCCAAGTGCTCATTTACGTTACTGTGCCCGTTGCGACCCATGATTGGCTACCTAGGATTCCCAGAAGTAGCTTGGCATGCAGCAGCTGACTCCAAAATTTTGACATCTCGCACTCCCGCTAGCCTTTTTTGACAGCCTGTGGTTGACAATTTGACATTGCTTGGCTGCTCAAGTCTCCCCAGTCGATCCCCTCTTTGCTCCCCTCTTTACTCCACCCGTCAACGCCAAATAACCCCAGCTACCGAATTGGAGAAGCAACGCACGAAGCGAACTGTCATTGACCGTCTCCTCAGAGGCCGGTATCATCTTCGAGGCTCGCTGTCGAACCGACATGGAACAGTGGCCGAACACATGGCATTTCTCATCTCAAACCATCTGTCTCCTCCTCATGCCCACAATCAACAGTCCCGCCCGTCCGACGACCCTCAAAAAGACCCATCCCCTCGTTGCAAAACGGAATGACATCATTGAGTGATATTTACAGACCACTATATTTCCGTGGCTCCCGCAGACTCGAATTGCTCCCTCGCTCCCTAGCAATTGCCCTTCCAGATGTCAACTCGTAGAAATTAGGTAAGTACATCGGATCAAACATACCTGTGCTCATCGCATGAACTTGTCAGCTATTGGCCTTTTGCATATGCGTGGTAATTATACTCCAATTCCCCAAGGTATCCGATCTATATACAGGTATTCAACAAAGTAAAACTATTCCACCAAGCCTTCAGCGGCGAGCAAAGCATGCTCCAAAGCCGCCATGGCCGTCTTGCAACCCTCCTTGACAAGCTTGGTGTTGGCCGCTCCTCCCGCGAGATCCGACTTCCGGACCACCTTCTTGATGAACCATTGCAGGCCCCTGGCAAGCTCGGGGACCCCTTCCACAGCCGCAAACACCGATGTAATCGTCTCATCCCGGCTCTTGTCGCCGCCCTTTCCGGCTTCTAGAAGCACGGTAATCAGCAGGATCTCCACTAGCGCCCGCGTCTTGGTCTGTAGATAAGGCAGGTTGAGGCATTTGAGAATCGCCAGCCCTAGCGATCCACCTGCCACCATCGCCCCGAACAGCTTCGCAATGTTTACAAGCCGCCGCATGTCCATCGCATCCTCGTCCTCCTCATCTTCCACGTCGTCGCCGAAAACGGACTCTCCGAGACGCCTGAATAGCTTCCAGAGCGCGTCTTGGAACGACCACCGGATTTTGCGATCCCCGCAAAGCTTCTTGGCCACCAAGGTGTAGTATGGGTTGTAGACCTGCTCTGCGCCGGCACACTGAATGATCACATACGGAACTTCTCTCTGTCGCTCCTTGTTCAGGCGTAACTTGAGGATGCGGTAGTAGGCATCTTCGTAGTCCGTGGCGGACATTATGGACACAAAAATGGACCGGCGCACGTCCGTGTTCATCTGGTTTTCCCTGGCAAGTTCTCCGAGGTCAGGCATATCCTCGACATCCTCCAACACAAAGCTTTCGTCGTCCGAGTCAACGTTATCCTGGATGACGTCGTCCTGAGTCGAGGGCTTCTTGTCTCCGTCCTTATCTTTGCCTGCCCAGCTAGCGCCTACAAGCCACCATTTGCCCTTCTTGTCAGCATCGCGAATATCGGCAAGGGTCATTCGCAATGGCTCGGCCGTCTTGGTGGTCTTCAGGGTGCCCAAAAGCTTCTTCATTTTGGTGGTGTGCTCCGTGAGCACGGCGGAAGCGCCTAGTCCCGTCTTCATCTTGTTGTTCTTCAAGTCGTTGATGGTCTCGATCATGAACTTAGTTCTGACGCTGAGGTTCTTCTCTCCGATCTTGGCAACAGCCGGGCGAATAAGTGTGACAATGTCCTTGAGAGACATAGGATCATCTTGTCGGAGCGCTGGGCCAGCAATGCGCACAATCCTGAGTAAAAGTTCCGCGTTCAGCTCCGACAGATCGCCCAGAAGGACTCGAATGAAGTCGAAGAGCAAGTTGGGGCCCACGAGTTGGAAGTTATAGAGTTCGGATAGGAAGGTGATAATGTTGGACGTCTGTTTTGGTACGTCTGGCCGCTCCTTTGCAGCTTCCTTGGCCTCTTCGTAATGTTTATCGAATCGCTCAATCACTTCCTGAATCAGCTGTGCGCCAAAGTCCATACCGATCACCTTGAAGATACCAGTAGCAAAACCGGCGGTAAGAACGAGCAACGTATCAGGCAGCGTCGTTGGCTCGCACACCTGGATGAGGAGGAGATCAACAATATTCGACGTGAGATGTTGTCGCGGGTTGTCACGGTAAAGCTTTTCAAAGTCCATAATAATGGATAACAAATTGGACTCTGTCATCCTGTTGATGAGACCTTGTGTTTGACGGCGAATCCGGGCCACCAACTCCGCGTCTGAGCCTGCCTCCTGTCGCTTGGATGGCGGTACGTATTTTGCTACCGTCTGCCCAGTCGTAGGCGCAACGTATGGGTTTTCGCGGACTCGTTCTGGCGGCTTTTGTACGGTTTCTTCGTCATCGTCGGGTTCTTCCTCGTCCTCCTCATCGTCCTCGTCGAACCCTCCAAAACCATCATCATCCTCATCCTCACCCGAGATGTCGTTTTCTCCATCTTCATCGGAATCGCCTTCGAGCATGTCTTCGTCTTGGTCATCATCGTCGTTTTCGTCGTCGGAGTCCAAGCCCTCTAATAGATCGTCCAAGCCATCGTCCTCTTCGTCCAGTTCGGAGTCTTCATCTTCTTCCTCGTCTAGTTCGGGTTCTTTCGTCTTCTTCATCGCCTCTTCCGCTTTCCTCCTCTTCGCCGCAAGCCACTCATCCGCTTCAGACTTCCGCTTCCTTTTCTCGCTTGTTTCGTCGTCTACGCCAGGGAGGCCTTCCAGCAGATCAAGAAGACCATCCTCCTGGAAGGACTTGGGAAGCGATTTACGTCCCTTGATACCGAGCTTCTTTTCGAGGTCGGCGATCTCCTTGTCGTCTTGCGCCAATCGTTCCATGACGGTTTTCGAGATTTTTGGCTGTGACTTCGATTTGGATTGTGTTGGGATGTCGCTTTCCTCTTCATCGTCCTCGTCTTCGCCGTCATCATTTTCGTCTTCGTCGAGGTCTAGGTCGTCGTCGTCCTCGTCCAGATCAATATCCTCCTCCTCATCGAAACCCTCCTCGTCGTCCTCGTCGAGATCTACATCATCCTCCTCATCCTCCAATGGCTGTTTCTTTCCCTTCTTCAAAATGGGCTTGGGCTCCTTTGTAGATGCGGCGTCGACCTTCTTCTGTGCTTTCGGGGGTGCAGCGCGTTCGGCATGGTAACTTTTCGTGGACGAGGTGCGATGGGTCTTTTTCTGTGTTCTCTCTGCTTTGCGACGATCCTTTCTAGATTGAAATTGATTCTTGCGACCTCCGTAGTTTTGTTCTGTGATAGTTAGAATTCGTCGGAGAACCCTGATCGCCAGGCAGGAAGGAATGGCAATAGCTGTGTGGGCGCATGGAGCATGCTCACTCACCTTCTACTCCGAGCTCCTTCAGAAGGTTGTCAGGCAGCTTTGGAGCCTTTATCCTCCTAGAGGGTGCCATCTTGTGATATGTACGTGCGGAAGTGTAGATGTGTTTGTTGGTAAGACCTTTCAAACTTTGCGGGTCCCTTTCGCAGCTGCGTAGAAGAGCGCGCGACTGGGACCTTGCTGTCGTTATCGGATATTTTTTTGCTTATCGGTCGGGTGCAAGGTTCCAGGCTTGTGGAATGCGGGGCCAAGAGCGCCAAGAAACGAAGCGGATCCTCAGATCTTGGACCCCACAGGTTGGTTTTATGGAGCTCACTCCAACAGACGGGAGCTGGCCGACAGTGGGGAAAGCTGCCACTCTCGTTGACACTCATCAATCATTCCAGGTTGCCTTTACAATCACTCATCAACCAATTTGTTGGCTTACCTTTAGAAGAAAAAACAAAACGACATCATGGGCCATTTAACTCACGACGAGGTATTTTTATGATATTGACCGTTTTAAATCCTAGCTTAGGAGACCATGCTAATCTGATATCAACTTACTATAGTTCTTCACCAAGCTCACCGAGCTGTTCGACTACAGAAAGAACCAAGATCATGGAACCATCAACCTAGTACAAAAGAGGCGTACGTCTACCTACACCAACCCGGCCCAGACGGGGAACCTCTCAGTCAGCCTCGCTACCGTCACGAGAACCATGCATCATAGTTCCCCTTTTATCTTCACTCCATCCCCATCCGCCCGCCGTGAACAAAGTGAAGCTCTACCAAAGCTAACCCCTCCCACAGTATCCTACAACACACCCTCCCAATCCACGGAAACCGACCCGCTCACCGACCTCAACCCGGCCACCCCGCTACCAGTTCTCATCCGCGCCACCAACGCCAAGGGCAAGGACAGGAGGAAGGAAAAGGTCAAGCTCTCCACCATTGTCGAGCCGGCCGACCTCGAGGCTTTCTACGGGCGATACGCCGATGTTTGCAAGAAGGGCATGGGCGCGTTGAAGCCGAGAGACAGGACCAAGAGGAAAAAGCAGTCGAGGAAGAAGAAGGGTCCCTCTACTACCGCTGGAGGCCCTGGTGTTGGTGCGGGTGGGACTTCTATGATGGCTATTCCCTAATTTTTCGAATTTCGAAAGCGTCGCAAAACATATCGTTGCTTTTTTTATCTTCTTGTGCGTACCTAACCTAACGGAGGGAGATCTGTATGATAGTACCCATATCAAATTTTGTAATGTCCGTAAGTTAAGGTGGAATACTACCTTGGTTCAAGTCAGTGGATACGTATGGTGAGGGAGGCGTTGGTGAGTACTGCTGCACCATGGCCTTCAACACATGGAAGTTATAGAAGCTGAACGTCGCACTTGTCCTTTTCGGTTCTGTCAGTCTCGGAGTCTCGGTTGCCCTACCTCTCGACTCAGCTGCTCGTTCTCAGTGGCACCTTTCAAGGCGGCTAGCAAGAGAAACCCAGAAACAGATTGCCAGTCTTCAAGCTGGTGCTTTACTTGTTTTAAACCGAGTGGAAACCGAAGTTCTCGAGGTCATTATGTATAATCTTAAGCAGCAGGTGATTTTGGCAATACGGTTTATTCGCATCTGGTCGGCTTCCGTGGGACATTCAATGGGTTACGGCCACAATTTGTGAATCATGGAAGGAGGGTGTGGCACAACGGTTCTTTGAAGCTTGCCCGAAATGAAGTGACATTGAAGCATCTGGGATGGGAAGAGTCGACTGAGAGAAGGAGATTTGTGGGGAAGGGAAATAGAACGCCGGACGGACACAGAAACAGTTCATTCAACCTTGTAGTGTCTCTTTCCTTTTAATGACCTGACAAAACCGGTCAAAAATATCCTTTGAATAAAGGTAAGCGTCTGGAGCAAAAGGTTGACCGCGACCGACGTTGCTCAAAGCCTCAAAGTAGGAGAAAATGAAAGCTGACGCAACAAAAAAAGGGAAAAAAGAAAGCAAAAAGCTCAGCTGCCCAAGCCTGGAGTTGAACTCGAGGCCAGCTGCATGCCTACGAAAACACCACGCGTTTTCTGGCTCTCGGCACACCTACCACGTAAGCTACTGGGAGTTGATGGAAAGTGCGAACTAGGGGGGATATATGGTCCCGGTGAAGGTCCCAGTCCTGCCGCTGGAAGTCTGGGGCCCTAGTGGAAATGGAGATGGAAGGGAAGGGGGGGAACATCAGATGAGTGAGTGAAGAAGCGTGAGACAACAACTTCTGTGCCTTGGCAGAGAAGCAATGAAGAGGAGAGTAAGAACGAGCCAAATTGACAGCGTTAGTTCACACGCTCGTTTCCACTCTGCCGGCTGGCCTTCACGATCCTGTCTTAGGTGTCGACTTGATCACCAGGAGAGTCGTGGATGCAGTACCTCATATAAGTGACTTGATTCAAAAGGTCCTATTAGCCAAGTTATCATTTATCCTTTTGGAAGACAACAAGACTGCCCAGGTGAAGCAGCAACTACCAGATCCTGACCTCTGGAACAGATACATTTAAGCCGCTCTCACGAGCATCAGCTAAGGGGTAGCCGGCTTACTCGTTTTCAATTCGATTCATCACCACGAAACACCAAGATCACGTCACATCACGTTGGTTTTACCATGTCGTAGCTTTCATGCAGGCCACTGAGAGTCGCATGTTCAGTGTTCGATCTTGATCCTAAGGTCAACGGAGATGTTACCAGGTTCTCTTCGAGAGTACAGTCTAAAGGCGGTGATGTAGGTGAAAAAACGATCAACTGTCCATTTTGAGGGCCCGAACCGAAAACCACTTGCTGAAAAAAGGCGGAGAGCCAGTAATCAGCCGCAGGAAAAACAAAGAGTTTCAGTAGGGTTCACTTCTCCCAAGTGCTAAACTCGGCAAGGGAAAGCATGTCTGCAAATTTAACTTCCTCAACTTCCTTCCTCCCACACCATCCTCCATATGCTTGTCATGCGGCCATTCAGACTACTGCCCCATCTCAGGCCAACGCTCTCGACCACTAAATCCCTGACCATAGCCACCTGTCCGTAGACAAGTAGTGCAATGGAAACGATTGAACCGAGTGCCACATCGAAGGCAGGCTTAAATCCAGTCATATGATACACACCTCCAAACGGAAAATCCCAAACTGTCAAAAAGAAATCTGTCGCATCAACCAGTATGACTGACGCGATGGTCGGAGATCAGTTTACATAATCTGATCCTGTGTCAGGCCACCATGGGGGTCGGTATCCATGCTGTCGCCGCCAGCACCAGGGTTAAGGTATTTGACGAAGCTCAGGCCGAGAGGACGTCCACCGTACTGGTAACCCTGGAACTTTTGGATCGCGGTGTCGGCGGTGTCAGCATTGTCGAAGCGAACGACGCCAGAGCCGCGAGAGCGACCGCTGGGCTCATACTGAATCTCAGCCTGCTCTACCTTACCAATAGTAGAGAAGAGCTCGACGAGATCCTCATTGCTGGTCGACCAGGGGAGCTAAAAGGAGAACGGACAAGTCAGAAAAATCGTATAATCGGGGGCACAAGAGTCAAGTGTAACTTACGTTCCGGACGTAAATGACCTCGGACCTTTCAGTACCAGAAGTAGCGAAGTCAGTGAACGGGTTGGGCTGAGCAGCCGGCTGGTTGGCATCGAAGCTGGGGGGGCCACCGGGAGCTCCTCCGAAGCCGCCACGACCGCCGAAGCCACCTCCAAAGCCACCGCGGCCACCACCAAAGCCACCGCGACCGAAACCGCCGAAAGCGCCACGGCCGCCGCCGAAGCCGCCACGACCGCCGAAGCCACCAGGACCCATGCCTGCACCGGCAAAGCGATCCTCGCGAACCTCCAGCATACGGCCCTGCCAATCGTAACCATTGAACTGCTGGATGGCGTTGCGAGCATCATCCGGGGTCTCGAAGACAACGATACCCGATCCCTTCGGGCGGCCATCAGGTCCGATATGAACGTCGGCGCGGATAACACCACCGTTACGGGCTATGGCAAGTTAGCATTGCAAGCTGCAGGTTACGCTGAAGCCTAAAACAAGTTGGCAACTTACCAGCCTGTCTGAACAGATCCTTCAAATCCTGCCAGCCAACATTGTACGGCAGCTGTGGGAAAGGTTGGTTAGTGTGTCTCAAGATGGAAAGGAGCACGGATGGGGGATGGAACAAACGTTGGACACGTAGATCTGGCGGCCACCGCCACCAGCCATGGGACCACCACCGAAGCCGCCGGGGCCAGCATGGCCAGCATGGCCGGGAACAGCTCCATATCCGTTGGGGCCCATGCCGCCACCAAAACCACCGCGGTTGGCACCTCCTCCGGGGGGGCCGAAACGAGGCTCGGCCTCACGGTCCTGAAAACAAGTTTAGTATATGGTTATTCTGACGATAGTCCAGGCGTGAACTTGCCTCGCGAACATAGACAAGTCTGCCCATGAGGTTCTGGTTGCTCAGGGTAGCAACGGCGTTTTGAGCTTGCTCCCTGGTCGCATATTCCACAATTCTAGTCAAGAATGTGACGTCAGCATCTAGTCTCCAAATAACTGATTGATGGATTCGAAGTTTGACTTACCCGCATCCCTACAAATTCCATGGACAAAGATGTCCCAACCCGTCAATCCAACAATCCATCAAAAATAACCGAAAGGAAGGGAGCCACAAAAGAACCAGTAGCCGAACGCAAATCACTCATAGCCCACCTTCGACATTCCATTAGGAAGCAGCAACACATCGGCGTAGAGCACCTCTCCAGCTAATAACGGGTTAGCAACACATGGGACCTGACCCTCACTTCCTTGTCTCACGACATACCCTGTCTCATAAAATCCTTGAGGTGGTGCCATTTGACGTCGTAGGACAAGTTGCCGACGTAGACGCGGCGGTCCTGCTGCGACGTTTCCCGAATGTTGTTCATGACTTGTTCACGATGAGCGGCGCGGTCTTCGAAAGTTCGATGGGGTTGTCCGGTGTAACCAGTTCCTTGTCCTCCAGCAGGCGCACCTTGGCCAGTCATGGGGGTGCGGCTTCTTCTCCGATGGCGACTCCGCGAACGATCACGGGGCGAGTATGAACGGCGAGTATTGGGGCTTCTGGAACGTCCACGTCTGGGGGAACGGGACCTCTCACGCTTTGAGGAAGGTCGTCGTCAGCGGATGAACAAGTGCAAGGTCTGGAGAGAGAGAAAAAAAAGTTGTGTGGAAGTTGGAGAACAAAGGGCGAGGGGAATAAAGTGAACTGCAAGTGACCGGGTCTGCAGGTAGTTGCGTGTTGTGACGGCCAGAAGGGTACTCGTTCCCCACTGCTAACCCCTAGCTTATGCGAGTCAAGTACGGAAGCTTGACCAAAGATCGCCAGGACAAGTCGATCAGACTAGACTAGTTGATCGAGGCCACAAATCGGGGGACTGACGCGAATCCTTCGAGGCAGGGGCTTGAAAAAGATGCTATACCCTCGCGGTGCTTGTGAAGAAGGAGGAGGGGTGCGTCACGAGCGTGACGGACAGGTGAAATGATTGTGGACGCTGACTGAAACAGGCCGGCGCTGAAAAAACGAGGGAAAGGGAATGAGCAACTTGAATGCGTGGTACTTACAGGGCGATAAGTGTCTCCTGCTGCGTCGGCTGTAGAAAGAGAAACTAGGTTAGACCAAATGAATAAAGTAGAACGATGTAAGTGGTTAAGTGGGGAGACGAGAGAAAGAAAGGTGGAGGGGGCGGAGTTTGGGAATGATGTGGGAGAAATGGAGTGACCAGTGGCAACTGGGGGGAAAGCAGCCCGCGCAAGTGAATTGACACAGGGCGTAGAAAACGTAGAGGTAGGTAGTATGAGAGCTTGTGATGCGGCGGGGTGAGAATAACCTGATGATTCCAACCACTGTGGACCGGAAAGGGAAGACGTGCAGGAGGATGGGGGAGGGGGAGGGAGGGGTGCCAATTGTGTATATGTAGCCTGAGGGCCAGGCAGGACAAGGCGACGCAAGGCAAAGAACGCGGGCACGTCACTGCAGCAATACTGCAGCTCCCGTCTGCGAACGGTGGGAAGGGTAACGGGAGCTTCCACTTGGCCAAGAGAACTCGGAGCACAACCCAACCACAACTCGCAAACCGGGCCCGCCAGGTGACTTTTGGTCAAGATCAAATGCCGTTGCGACTGAATGCTCTCATTGGGGTTACAAAGCTGGCGTGATACGCCATCGACGCATCGCCTAGTGCTCCCGACAACGATTCATACAAACGCAAGATGGGACCGAGAAGGCTTGCTATCGAGATGACTCGTGCCTCTAGACGCGACAAGCCATCCCGAGTGGTGAGGAGGGGTAAAGGGCGAGTGATGAGGGATTGTATGCGTTCGGGTAAGATTGCCGGGGGAAACAAAAGGAAGTCCAACGTGAAAATGAGGAGTCGTCTCGGCCGCCACCGCCAGAGAGCTCCAAGGTGGGATGGATTGGGTGAGACCAAGCTGTGCGAGGGAGGATATGGTATGGCAGACGGGGAATATGGAGAAAGCCGAGAGAGCGCACGGCAGCCAGCTTCAGGACACTTTGGAGACAGCGAGAAGAGACCGGCCGCGGTGCTGGCTGGCTTGGTGTCAGACTGGAACTTACCCATGACAACTGAATCTGATATGTCCTGTTCGAGGCAGGTATGGTAGGAATCGAGAAAAATTTTCGGGCAACTTAGCCGCTTGAGTAGGACGAGGTCGTCGGGAACGCGACGATTGGTGCTGTTCTGGTGTGTGGTGGTATGTTGTTCGCTACAACAGCGCTTGAACGTTGCTGAGGTTGGGGGACAACGGGTTCAGTCGAGGTACACTGCGACTCTGGCGCAATGGAGGAAAGATGGGATTTGGGCCGACGTGCGTCTGTTGGCTGTGGTAGGTAGTAGGTAGACGTCGAGGGAGGGATTGAGTGGTGGGCTGCAAGGCCGAACGGGAATCTGCGCAGGCTCGCGCACTTTGGGGCGACGCGGTAGGTCGGTCGTGGACGAGTGTAGCCGAGGGCGATGCTTGAACAAGGCAGGGCAGACGAAGGCGGGCTAGACAGGCAAAGAGCCCAAAAGGGTCAGGAAATTGTTGGTGACGGAAGGGTACGTCTGGCACAAGCCAAGGAGACAGAGAGTCAGTTGTATGGAGGGCAATGGAAGGGCAAAGGGTACGAGGTTGGCCAGAACGTGAGGTGGTAGGTGGTACTGGTCGCAGGTACCACCAATGCCGGGGACTGGCTAGAGGTAGAGGTAGGTCCAGCCTTCAATGCGATGAATGGATAGGCGACCAGGCTTCCTTCACTCTGACAAGGCGCATCGCATTCACGCCGCGTCACCTCGAGGCTCGGGTAGAGGGTAGAGAGCTACGTACCTGCAACCTTTGGAAGCACGCAGGCTGGCACCACAAGGATTCGACGTTGACTGTGGAGTCTCCCTGGCCGAAGTCGTCGAGGGGGTGTAGGTTGCGGATGGTCTTCCGGACGGGATCAAGAAGGAGTTGAGGTCGGTGGGAGTTGGACCGCAGAAGTTGTGTCGATGCCGTGACCGATTTGACTGACAGTGATGTTGTTTGTGTCTTGTGTGGATGCGCAGCCGGGCCAGGTGCGGTGGGATGAGTGAAGTGGACGGCTGGCCTTGTTGCCCACTCAAAATGCACGGACTTCTCATCGGTGGACACTCTGGCTGTCGCTGTAGAGGTACCTAGGTACAACCTGGTGCAAACCAAATGCAGTGGGGCTGCAGTGAAGGGGAGTCAGACCGGACAGTGCAAGTGAGTACAGGTACATGCATACGTCTAGGTCCACTTTTAACCTTTCCCTGCCTCCGCTTTGCGGTGATCACAAAGCCATCAACCCCAGATAACCTCGACGGTACATAAAGTCGACAAAGCAACCTCTGCTACTCTACCTACTAGTTCTACGGGGTTTGCATCTCATTTTCATATTCCTTTCAGGCTTGCCTTTACCGATTCTTCAACTTCTAATACTTAGTTCTGGTGGTGTAGGAGTCCAAGAGACAAAGAGTAGGTATGGATCAGGTAGAGCGCTACACCAAGTTCTAGGTCGGTGCCTGGCCTCAGTTCTGGAGGAAACAGATACGGAATCTCGAAGGCTGTCGTCAATTCCGAAAACTTCGACCCTCAACGAAAAAGTCCCCCGGCTCACTCGAGGAGGCAGTAGGTTCTTCTTGGTACAGGATCGATCATAGCTGTGTACGGATGGCTTTACGTTTCGATTTCAACCCAAGATTGTCTTGTCTCGAACAAATCCACGAGCAGTGCTCATCGTCCTGGCTGTCAAAGTTGTACCGCAATGGCTATCCTTTTGAATTACACCAGTATAATACGAACGGTTGGGGGCGTTCAAGTCCTGGAGGATGGAAAAGTGTTTCGGTGCCGAAGTGGAAATTTCACAGCATCTGAGACTTGTAGGCTTCAGTTCCTGCTTGTCATTGCAAGGGAGGTCCACTGCCCGAGTCAAACGTGCGATATCCCTGTTCCGCTTGTTAGAGTCTAGAAGAGGAAGAAATGTGTTGAAAGCACTTAACAGTGCTTGACTGTTTATATAAATGAAAACTTGCCAAGGTAAAGTAAAGGTCTATCCTCCGAGCTTGACGACGTCTAGATGATCGACCACGGGCGTGTTCTTTCTATACAAGTATGGATCGCACCAACATCTCGAAAACGACCTCAATCCCCAGTGGGGGCAGTCCACCCTACTTCAAGCACCAAGGCCATCCTCAGGCTCCGCATCTCCACCTGTCATCTCTAAGATCCAGACGCGCCTCCATCCCGTCCGGGCTGGAGGTTTTCCAGAATTGACATCATCATCAGTTTGTGGATTGTCCGCAACCCATCCACGTTCGGTTATACTTGACCGATGTGCTCAATCGGCCGGAGATGGTGGTAAGTAGGTACTTGGATCTAAGGATGGGAATCTCGGTGGTCGATTCTTCAATCCGCTGACAGCCATCCAGAAGTGGATTGAATTATGCAAAAGCTGGCGAGATCCCTTACACACGCAGTCATGGTCGAATCATGAGCTCGATGCGGTTCGGCGGCTGGGCTTGGTTTCGATATCCCACCAGCCTGCCTCCCAACCCCTCTCATCTGGACAACTGCCCCTCCTTGCGGTGCTCGTGTTCCCAAGGGACTGACTGCCCTCAGAGCTTGTCAAGCAACAGTCCTGTTTTCGAGCCGCCTGTAATACCGTAATACAACAGCGGTAGCGCGGCACACCGGAAGCAAAGCAACCAATGGTCACGACGCCCTGCCGAACATTCTCTTCGGGGATGCCAAAGCACTGCCCGTCATGCATATCAAAGCAAGCCGGGAGGATTGAGAACAGCTGAAAGAAGCCGGGAAGCTCGACAATATGAGCAATCCGGAGTACCCTCCTCGCCCAACATCTCACCAAGCGTGTACCTCTGCGGGGACTTTGACGGTTTCATAGGGACGCACCTCGATTTTGAAAAAGATTCACTCGGGATGAGCGAGTTGCTTCTCGAGAGAGGAGTTCCTTCTATCATCTTGTCATCCCTGCCCCCCACTCCCATCCTTGGACCAACCACTGGAAAACTGAGACCGGTCAATGCAGGAGGGGGTCGGCTAATAAAGGCGCTATGCAAAAGATGCCACACACGGCGTGGAAACGGCTTCCCAGGAGGCCAAGCCTTGCGTAAGCCGAAGGGTCTGGACCACGGCCTCTCTCGGGTACGGCAACGGGGACCAGGATGAGAATGGAGCGGCCGCGGGGCCATGTCCGAACGAGGAGATGCCCCGAATTCGGACGAGAGTGACGGTGTCTCCGAGAAGCAAAGCAGATACGAGCAACCATGCATAGGCCAGGACGAGGGGGAGTGTCCGACAATCTACCGGGGAGTTCGACCACGAGGAATGCCATTCCCATTCAGCGAAGAGGCTTGCCAGGCGCCAGAGAGTGCTGGAAAAAGAGAGGGCCGATCTCTCTTCCGCGAGCCCACGCAACCCATCCACGGACAGGCAGGCTTCAGGATGGATGGGTATCTCATGAGATATGGCATGTCCATGGCACACCATACGGATATACTCGGCAACACATTCCGGACACTTTTGTTGCAGGAAGAGATTGAATCGGCAACCAATAATGCCCCAGCTCTGGTGGTGATTATCGAATAGTCGAAGAGGGACAGCCACCAATCGTTCGGTCGAATTCCCGATTGCTTCTGTTGCAGCAGCCGATGGCACTTTCAGTTCTCCATTGTTTCTCATCCTAGCCACAGCTCCCTGGCTGCATTTTGAGACCTCCCACACACAAGACCTCGATGGTTCCTCTTCGTCCGGCTGACCTGCACAGGCGATATCTATCGGTGTTTGTGCTTCAATTCCAGTAGTCGACGTGTGGCATGAGAGGTACTGACTATCATTTGCTCTGTTCAGATGATAAGGTACTGTGTAAACAGCAAGGACAACATACCAACCCAGCAGGTACCGTACCCTACAAATCTTGGGGAGGATGAGCTTCAAGCTAGGTAGGTATCATGTCTGAAGGCCGATCCCATCACTGTCATAAATTTGTGATACAACAGCAAGATACTTTCTCCGACAACCCACCTCCAGGTTGTGCTTACCATACCGGGACAACTTCCTAATATGAATCGATAGTGTCGTCAATACCGGTGCAGGACGTGAAGTGACTGCCCTCGAGCTGCCCTTCCTCGGCTTGGCAGGAACCAGGGGCATTTATATGGAGATAGAAATGGAGAGGCCCGGACAGTGATGAAGTGGGGCAGCAGACCCCATAACACGTGAGGATAACGTTATCGCATCCAAGGTCCCACGTCCGGCCGGCAAGTGGAAGCTCTCATTCCACTTCGTTGAAGTCGCGATAGTTCAAGCCGGCAACTCCAAACAACTTGCAGTCCGTTTACCCAGAAGGTTGACGAACTACCGACCTTAAGATGCGCCCATCACCGATACCCCTCCGCCGCGCCGCCCGGCAAATCCTCTCCTCTTCTCCCACGATCCGAGCCGCGGCACCCGTCCCGACTGCCACCCGTCGTTCCCTAAGCACCAGCACCAACACCACCGGCTCCGACTGCACATGCGGAAACGGCACCACTAGACGCCCCCAAATACAACCCAGCCAGAAGCTCCAGCACCAACAACAACGCAACTCCTACCACTCCTACGACCACCCATCCTCTCCCGCCGCCTTCACGCCCGTCGAGGAATCTATTCTCAGCGCCGCCTACCAGCACGTTCCCCAGCACGGCTTCACAGCCTCGGCGCTCGCCGCCGGCGCCCGCGATGCCGGATACCTGGACATCAGCCCGACGATCCTGCCCGAGGGCGCCTTCACATTGATCCGGTACCACCTGGTCAAGCAGCGGGAGGGGCTCGCGGGGCGGGTAAGTGAACTCTTTGGGGGCGAAGGACACGTGGGAGCTAGACCCGGGTTGTCGGAGCGGGAGATCAAGGCGCGCGTGGAGGCGGTTACGTGGGAGCGCTTGTTGGCGAATGCGCAGGTTATTGGGCGGTGGCAGGAGGTTAGTTCCCATTTCCCTTCAATACTCGTCGCCAAGGGCGTTCGCTTTTCAAAAAGCCGCCGCTCGCTGGCTTTGGATTCATTATATTGTTCACTTACATTGACGGACTGACGTACCACACCTCTATCTAGGCTCTAGCAATCATGGCACAACCTTCTTACGTCCCACCCTCGCTCAAGGAGCTCGCCCTGCTCTCGGATGAGATCCTCTTCCTCGCCGGCGACTCCTCGGTCGACCCGTCGTGGTATACCAAGCGCGCTTCGCTCTCCACGATTTACGCCGCTGCCGAGTTGTTTATGACCAACGATCACTCCCCTGAGTTTATGGATACCCGGTCATTCTTGAACCGCAGGCTCAGGGAGGTGAATGAGGTTGGTGGAGTGTTTAGAAACTTGCGGGAGTGGGTTGGGTTCACTGCCACGGCGGGTGTCAATGTGCTGCGGAGCAAGGGTGTCAGGATATAGAATCTTGTTTAGAGTCCATAGAGAGGACGCGCGGCGTACGCATATCAGTGAACTCTAGTGATGACTGCCTCCGAAGGACCATTCGGTTTTACCATTCATAAACTTCAAGCAGACGACAAAAGGGCGGATGCAGGAGAAGGAAAAGGTCAAACCCGGGTAGAATATTCCATTGTAAGATGACGTGGCATGCAAAGACTGTACAACATTTACACAATCCAGATGGTCAGGGTTAGATATCTCTATAATGCGCCTACATGTCTGCCACAGACAAAAAGAATTACGCTATGAAAACACCAACGCAGACGCGCAATGACATCCCAATCAGTCCATACAAGACACCATCTCCTCTCGGCGTCCTTTTGACGCTTGCCTATACTTTGACAAAACTTGTTCAAATACCCACCCATGGAGATCAAGACTCAAGAACAGAAACAAGATTAACGCCAAAGAGTACTCAGTTTCAGTGGTCGGCCAACGTCCTCTGCCGCGGATCCGTCAGTCTAGACAGACGTTGTTAGTTCGAATTCAGATAAGGGCAAAGAAGGGAAGAACACGTACCGAATAATCTTGACGTCCTTATCGAGGGTGTTCCGTCCCTCGATGGCATTCGGTGTGATAAAAATGTACTGCCGATTTACAGACCGACGAGCGGCAGTAATCTGTGACCATGTTAGCGATTGGTCATGAATATATCGTTGCTTGTCTGCATCGCTGCTGTTATCAATGTACTCACCAGCATGTTTGTGCTGATTGCACGGTTGACATTGTCCATGAACACGTCGAACTCGTCCAAGCATCTGAGCGGGCTTCCCATGGCCTCCCAGATACTCAGCAGCAGACAGATTGATGAGAAAGACTTCTCGCCGCCAGACAATGTCTTCGTGTTTCTCCCGGCTGCCCTCTTCTCGGTCTTGTCAGGCTCGACCACCAGATCCAGTGCTTTTCGCTCGTGGTCCAGCAGCAGCTTGCCTCTGAAGCCACGCTCGCTGAGAAGATAGATGAAGTTGGCCCGGCTCTGTGACGAGATGTATCGTTGGAACTTGCGCCACTTCTCGAGACGAATGGTCAGCGTCCGACGGAGACGAGAGTTGACCGTCTTGATGCCTTCAAGAGATCTCTTGGCATCATCGTAAGTCTCCTTCGCCCTCGTGAGGTTCGCATAAACTTCCTCGTCGGTCATGCCCCTCTTGCGTCGCTCTTTGTCTAGTTGGTTTTGAATATTCTGGTATTGCTTTTCCAGCTCCTCGTACTTGTCGGTTGGGTTAACGTGGGCTCGTTCTTCGCTCCCTAATGCCTCAGTGATTTGTTTTATGAAAGCGGCGACTGCTTCGGCACCTTTTTCACGTTCCTTCTCGGCTTCCTTCTTCTCCCCCTTGAATAGGTCGAAAGAGGTATGAGCTTCATTGACCTCTGCGAGGTTGATCTTCTGCACATCTTCCAGCCTGGCCTTCTTCTCCTGCAATTTAATCACCTCCTTTTCATATTTCTCAAATTCCTTCCTGATTTCCGTGAGCTGAGCCTGGGCTTCCGAGGATGCCAGGTTCTTCTCATCCTTCCTTATCCGAAGGTTGCCGTACTGAAGCCCGCAAGCCTCCTCCTTCTCCTTGGCAACAGCCAATTCAGCCTTCAAGCCTGTAAGGCGAGAATCGCCGCCTTCGTATTCATCCAGTTGATATTGCACTTGTTCAACCTGAACCCTAGCATGCCGTAATTCGCCGTCGAGGGTTTTCTTGTCTCTCTGGATCTTGGTGAGGTCGCTAGTGAACTTCTGGACCTCTTGTTGCAGTTGACGATGTTCACGATCAAGTACGCTATACTCTTGCTCCAGATGTCGCAGGGTCTCCTTTTGATAAGCAACCCGCGAGCCGACATCTGCCTTCATCCGTGGGCGGAGGTTACGGTTGGGCTGCACAGGAGAAGTCGACATACCTCCGCTGTTGTTGACAACCAGTCGGAGTCCTTCGTCCCTCTTTCTGTCATGGAAACTTAGACAGGCCTTGACGTTTCGGGGTCGTGGTCCACTGAACATGACATCCTCGGCTTTGGTACGCTGTGGTATCAGTATGACCTGCTCAATCATTTGGTTGATGATCAACTGATCGCGCACCATCATGTTGTCGATCTTCAACACACGGAGAATGGTGTCAAAGGAAGGATCGGGCTCTTTGCCGTCTGTGTTGAGGGGATGTCGATTGCCGATAAATACCGGGCACTGGCGGATGTTGAGTCTGTTCATCAAGCCCTGAAGCAATTTTTGTTCGGCCATGCTCTGGACGATAAAAGCGTTGAGGGCGTTTCCAAACGTCTTTTCCAGGATCAAAGACCACTCCGGCTTCAGTAGCTGGATATGAGCGCCAAGCGGCCCCACCGGCTTGTTCTGAAACCTGGTCTCTTTCTCAATCATCTTTAGTAGTTCAGGAAGTTTGGGCTCATAACCTGCATAGATAGAGCCTTGATCCTTCTCGGAGGTCCTTAACTCCTGTTCCGCTACGGTAATTTCGTCCCGCTTGCGAGAGCATTCGGCGGCCTTGGCGTCCCGGGCTTTTTTGGCTTCGTCTACTTTGTTTAGCAGGTCTCTCTCATCCTCTTTGGCCTTGGATATCTTGGCCTCGACTTCTGTAACGCGCTCTTTGGCCTTCTCAAGCTCCCGGTTTTTGGAAAGAATTGCCTCTCCTGTGGCTTCCTCGAGGCGCCTTTCTTCGGCTGCAACCTTTTCTTCGAAGTCCTTTACTGTCGTAGCTGCACTTCTCAAGTTTTGGTGGGCTGCCCGTTCGTCTGCTTGGATTTGTGCCAGCTCATTCTTGATTGCTTGAGCTTTCTTCCTCCTCTCGTCCACCTGCTCTTCGAATTCGTTTTTTTGCTGGATAGCTTCCTCCAGTCTCTGCTTAAAGCCCTCGATCTGGCTTTCAACGCGCTCCAAAGCGACGCCCTTTACATTTTTCTGACGGTCTGCTTCGGCAATTTTATCCGCAAGTTCGGCAATCTTCTCGTCCAATTTTGTCAGCTTGGCCTCTTCTTGAACTACTTGGAGCCAACACATCTGGCTCCGAAGCTGTTGCTGTTTGGCTCTCAGCTTGCGATTTCCGTCAAGAGCGTCCTTGAAGCTCTTTGCTCGTTTGAGCTCCCCCGCTGCTACTTTGACGCGCTCCTCCTGGTCGGGAATTTTGGATTCCATCAGCTCCAGACTCTCGGCGATCAACCTGTAGTCATTGTCCAGCTGTTGCAGCTGTACACCTTCGATGAAGAACTTGTACTTTTGCTGTTTGGTAGACGAGTTGAGGAACTGACGGGCATTGTCCTGAGAAAGCACGTTCAAGGGGTTATCCACCTGCAGGGCGTAGTACTCGACGATCTCCTCGACTTCCTGCTTTTTGGTAGATACGATCTGGCCAGTGGCCGTCTTGACCTTGAAGCTGCTGCTGCCGGACTTGGAGAAGTGACGCTCGACGCTGATGGAATCCCCATAAACATCATGCCTGTAGGCATCTTGGCCTTGGTTCTTGATTTTGACAATCAAAACAGACTTTTCAGTGCCCTCCTTGACGAAGCTCTTGAGACTTCCTCCGCGATTGGTTGAGCTGGCCTTGCCACCAAGACAAAGAGTGATAGCGGTCAAGATGGCGCTCTTTCCACTTCCGTTTTCACCCACGATGAAATTGAGAAGCGGGCCGAGTTCACAGTGTAGTCGTGTGTGACACATGAAGTTGATGCATGTGATGCTTTGCAAGATGCCGTTATCGGCCACCGCGTTGTCTCCCAACCTGTTAGGTTTGAAGCGTAGTCTCTGGGTGGCTCGCTGGTCGTCGGCATCCTGGTGTTGCAGATGCTCAAAGTTATTGTCACGCATCAACTCGTATTGTGTTTTTGGGGGCGAGTCCGGTGATGCTGCATGGCCTCGTTCATCGTCGACATCAGCGTCGTCGTCATCGGCTGGAGTCGCGTGGCGAGCGGTGGCCACACGGGCTCTTTTAGCCTGGTTGACATTGTGGCGCTGTGTAGCATGTTAGCAGGAAAATTTCTGGGTCCCAGGCGGCGTGTAGATGTGTAGATCTATTGATGTCGGCATGTAGATAGAGATGGTTTGTATGGCTTACCGTAGCTGTTTCTCCCTCGCTGTCATCGCTCGTGGGCGCCGGCCGTTGACGTTTTCGTGAGGATTCGGCGTTGGCCTCAGCGTCGAGTAGTGTTCGCGCCGGCATGGTGGAAGTGCTGAATGGCTGTACCCAGTCGCACGTAGGTAGGGCCCTACGCAAGAACCAGAGAGGGTGGGAGGAAAAAAGGACCCAAGATGGAAGAAGGTGGCTTCGAGAGGAATGTTGACAATAATGGATGTTTGATCAACTTAAAAAGAGATACCGAGGAGCGCTGAGCGCTGCCCTCCGTCTCTTTTTGAATCTGCCTTAGGTGGTCTTTTCTCCAAATACGCATCTGCCATCAACAGGCAGTGTGTGTGCGAGGAGTGGAAAACGCGTCCCAAACGCGGAGAGTCTTCACCACACAGGCCCGTCCGCCCCACTTAGCGCCTGTGGTTCGGAGTCCCATTAGCGGGCTTCTTCGCTAGAGGTACACAGGCGCGTCGGATGTTAGAGCGAAGTCACGGGATCACGCACCAGGCTGGTGGGGGCTGGCAGAGTTAGTTGGGGAACTTGCGGGGGATACATGGGCAGGGGAGTTGGGGTAGCTCGCCAGGTTAAGGTAGGTAGGTACATGGTACCTGCCTACCCCCACCTGTCCCACTTACTAGTGTAGGTACTGAGTCCGGACCTGTACAAAAAAAGTCAGATACCTTACGTAGAGGTAGACACCAATTGGTTTACCAAACGACACGGACCTACTCGACGTCAGAGCAAAAAAAGAAGCTGACTGCCGAAGTAACTAAGAATTTCGAATGTAATGGTCGTCTCATCGGTTGGAGTATTTTAGCTTGATTGTATTATTCTTCAAGTATAACGTACAATCAACGGCAAGTGACCGGAGGCGCCAATAACCTGCAGTGAAGAGACAACCCTCTAGGCACTAGAAGACTCCAAAGTTGAGAAGCAGGAGAAACCCCAAGAAACATAGAAGAAGGAACTGAACAGGAAGAAAAGCCGAAACACAACTGAAAACAAAGATGGAGTCCACCAACGAGCCTAGGCCGGGAGACGACGCCTTCAATGGCTTCCAAATGAGCCTCCCAGAGAACTGTGTTGAGTACATGCTCTTCGTCATCAACGATCAGCCTGAAGCCCAGAGAACCACACTCTCGAGCCTGGAAACAATCAGGAAAGTGGCCCTTCAAAGGCTTGATGAGCTCACCAAAGATTATATCTGGCAACGCGAGCCTTTGAAGCTTGAAACGAGGATCGAGAATGGTATGTCTTGCTTTGCTGCCACACCTTCCAGTCACACCCTACCATCCCGGAACTCATGCTAACGGAACAGTTGACTGTAGGCTTGGTTTACCTTCATGGCCGTACTGATTACGGGGATAATGTCGAAGACGAATGGTTAATAGTCTACTTCCTCCGGACCTTAAGCATCTCCTTTCCCAACCTATGGATCCGCATCTTCGACAGCGACGGCGAATTCCTCCTCATCGAAGCCGCCAAAGTCCTGCCCAAATGGCTGAGCCCCGAGAATGACGCCAACCGCGTATGGATCAACCGCGGCCAACTACGCATCATCCCCCTTCTTCCCTCCTCCTCCTCCTCGCCACCTTCTTCCAAAGCCCAACAAATCTCCCTCCACGAAGCCCTCTCGGTGATCAGGGCCACCCCCAACATCCTCATCCACTCCCCCTTCATCGAAGCCGAAGCCTTCTACCGCCTAGAAAAATATCCCGGCCAAATCACCTCCTCCCTCCACCACGCCCTCGTCACCATCCCTCGCAAACTGGCCTACATCCTCCATGAGCGGCCCAAGGCCGTCGCACCCGCCATCGAAGCCTTCTACCTCCGCGACCCCGTCTCGCTGAAACCGCTTCTCTCCCCCACTCCGGACTCCTTATTATTCCCACCCACAGATCTCGTGACAATCAGCGTCCGCCTCACCAAGGTCCTCTACGCCCAGCTCAAGTCGCAGCACTTCGACCCGCCGCCGGTATGGAGGGATCACTTCCTCAAGACTGCGCAGCTCGACGAAGGACAGACACTGTCCGAAACGGATGAGGGCCGAAAAGCCTTGCAGAAGCTGCAAACGCTCGCCAGGCTGGAGATGGGCATGAAGCTCACCACGGGCTTCGAGATCCTTGCTCGCGGCGCTGAGAAGAGCGATAATCGTGTTGCGAGGGAGGTGGCGCTGTTGCTTGAGGATCTGGCGGAGGATGGCGAGGAGGCCGCGCTACCGACTGATGAGGAGATCAGGAAGTGGAAGGATGTAGATAGGGAGGACGATGATGGGTGGATGGATATTGATTTTGCGGATTTTGAGAGGGAGTTGGCTGGCGGCGGTGGGGGGCAGGGACAATCGGAGCAGCAGCAGCAGAAGGGCGGTGAAGGCGGAGATGCTGGAGGAGACGCTATACCGACCTTCGGAGATGCCACGACACAAGCCGATCTACGAAAGATCGTCTCCCGGTTTGAGGCATTCCTGAATGACGAAACAGCAGGCCTTGACGGGGCTGAGATTGATGAGATGGATCAGGATGATGACGACGAGGAGGAGGACTCAGATATCGATATGGACAGCGAGGACGAAGACAAGGAAGTGAGTTTCGACGAAGAGCAATTCTCGAGAATGATGAGAGAGATGATGGGGATACCGACGACGACAGGATCCGAAACCGCCACACAGAAGCCTAACACGAAGGGTAAGGGTAAAGAAAAGGCTGTTACCGAAAATGATGACGAGGGCATGGGCATGGGCAAGGATGAACAAGAGGAACTCGAAGCTCTCATGGCTCAGATGGAAAAGGAACTCAACTCGTACGGCGCGCTACAACTGGACCCTCAAAAAGCCAAGTCCAAGACCTCCACGAGAGCGTTGAAGGGTGCGGTACAAGAAGGGTCATCAGTCCAAGAAATAGCTAAGACCACGGCGGATGGTGAGAGTGATGATGATGATGATATGGACGACGAGGAAGAAGAAGGGGAAGGTGATGAGGTCGACCTTGACTATAATCTAGCCAAGAACTTGCTGGAGAGTTTCAAGAGCCAGGCGGGCATGGCGGGTCCAGCGGGCAACTTGCTTGGGCTGATGGGCATGATGTTACCCCGTGATGAAGAGGATTCAGATGGAGAGGGTAAGTCCTAGGCAGAAGCAAATGATAATTTGTCAGTGCTTGGTGGAACAGGTGTTTGGATGGTCGTCACATAAGGCATCTTAGATGATCTCTGGAACAATACTACGTTGCAGGCAAATTGTGTGTTTTCAAGGGATTTGATAATGACCAGATTGGCTGGTAATTAGCAAAAAGGAAGAGCATCGATAGGCGCAAAAGGGACAATGCTCCCACTTAAAAGGCATTTCAAGGTTGAACAACTCATAGACTGAAACCAAACATCGTTGAGGTTTCCCCCCTGCAATCCTTTCACGTATCCCGTTGAAGAGACAGACCTCAATGCTTGGATCGGCTCTTCGCTATTATCCATGACTGCATGATAGGACCAGAAGTGGTTATCTGTATCTATATCTCAAGCGAAGAGACAAGGTGACCTTCCAGGTACACAAAGACTTAAGACACAGTCCACTTAATCGCCTTATCATCCCTAGCCAGCCAACCAAATGGCAGACAAGATAAAACAACCAACAACCTCGGTCCAACTTCCCCCATATCAACATTCACTTTTCAGGTCCCGATCATGCCCAACACCCCACAAAAGACCTGGCGAGTCGGTCGCCATCTTTCCCTAGTGATACCCTACCCAGGCGTGTCGACCAGTCGACCGCAAATCGGTACGCTTTTTTCTGTTGAACAGAAAATGATTCCTAGCGACCAATCGATGGTATACACTTTTTTTTCGGTTTCTTCACATAACGAACAGGAGATTCGTATCTTTATAATTTGCATCACCAAAGTTAGTCAGCTTGTTCTTCTTATCTTGGGTCGTTTTGTTCGTCATCATTGTGTGTTTTGTGTGTCCATTAAAATGTCTAACTTTTCCAAACAACCGCGCAAAAGACGGTCCACGCAACGCAATGCAGGTAAAAGAAACCCAAACAGACACTTCTCCTCGAGTTTCCTTTTAAGGGTATATGCAGCTCAAATCTTAAACGTGGTAACCAGATAACGACTTGATGAGGGGTTGTAGAATGATGACGAGGAATGTGAAGAGGAGGAAGCCTCACCAAGAGGGTGGCTACACGACAGCTGAGGCTTCTGTGTGTAACGCGTTTGCAGTTCGTCTCGGATGCTGTTGAGCAGCTGGACATAGCTCTGCTGGGGGTTCTTCTTGAGGGCGTTAATGAAAGCCCAGGACATGGCCCCTGTAGCTTGTGAAGCAATTGTGGCGTCGGCTCTGCGAAGAAGGCCTCGAGGTTAGCAAGTGAATCTTGACAAGGGACGTCTGGGGAAGGAAATGAGGGGCAGGCGTGAGGGTGATCCAACGTGACCCATCGCCCTATATGCAAAGTCACAGACCATAATGATGATCGTCCTTTGCATCTAGAGCGTAGGTTGAAGGTATGTACAAGAAGTATGCTAAGTAATGCCTTTGCTGTGCCCACTTGACGGCATCAACCTGAATCCCAAACGCCAAGTCTTTTGTTCCAAAACTTCCGCTGCCTGTGCCATAAGAGAAAGAGAAAAAATTGCTTCAAGAACAAGGAACCATAATAGAGGGGTATACGAACGAGGTCTGATCATCTTTGCTTCCGGATAACATAACAACATCGGCGGGTGATGTCTTGGTTGCCAGTGCTCTTGCATGGGCATCCCCACCGCCGGTAGCCTTCTTGAAAATCCCCATGATGTTGTTCGCCACGCCATAGAGATCGCCTTGGCTGTAGGACGAGATAGCTCCAAGAAGACCTTGGCCAGCTTCCTTGGCCAGGTTGGGCTCCTTGAGGATGCCCTGGGTTGAGTAGATATAAGGCAAATCGAGCGCAGTTCCCGAGTGGCATGAGTCGAAGATAGCGGTCAGCCGAACGCCGGCTTGTAACGGTCGGACCATGATGCGGTGCATTTCGTCGTCGGTGATGTGCCCCACTTGTCGGAAATCAACTGGATATATAACTTCGTCGTACCCATCCTCCTCGTCGCCGTCAAGATCTTTGGTTTGGCCTCCGTGTCCTAGCGAATCCGACCGTCAGAAGCAGGCCTTCCAGTGTTGGGGAGGAGATCATCTTGAGTGCTTACCGGAGTAGTGGAAAAATAATGAGTCGTTGGGCCTAGCATCCTTGACCAACCAGTGCATCGCCCTAAGGATGTTTTGCTTGGTAGGTTGACTCATGGGGTTTTGCTGGTCATCGGTAAGAATAACCATATCCTCGCGCTTGTACCCAAAATGCTCGACCAGATATGATGACATGTTCCTGACATCGTTGATACATCCTCTCAGCTGGCCCCGCTGACCGAAGTAGTTGATGCCGATGAGCAAAGCTTTGTGTCGGCCATTGCACTGCGAATATCGAAAGGCGTAGTCCGCTGGAGCGCCATATCCAAACTGCTGAGGCGCTTGAGGAGGAGGCGGAGGAGCTTGGTGGTTCCCATGCGCGTACGAATTCGAATTCACCGTTGGCATGTTCGCCTCTGAACGAATAGTTAGAGGCCACACTCCAGTCTGGGGGGCCATTGTAGCTAGCACTCACCAGGTCTGCCGTAATGGGAATTGGGAGTATTGCCGTATCCTTGTGGTGTGGGCGTCTATTTGCGGCTTATGATTAGTACTCTTCTGCGTGGATGTTGGTTATGGTAATGAGCTTAAACGGACCTGTTGCTGTGGATTCCAGTACTGTTGTTGCTGGGGACCAGGCGAGGGCTGATGATAACCCATGTAGGGTTGTTGCTGAGGAGGCGGCTGCTGATAGGCATTGTATGCGGGTTGACTGCAAAAGTTAGAACCGCAGTTTCAAGAACAAGGCTACGAGTGTAGTTGTATAAACATACGGAGGGTAGTAGCCGCCGTATTGTGGTTGAGGCGGCGGGACGTAGCCTCCTCCATTGTAACCCGCGCCGGGGTATCCAGACATGATCGGCGACTGGATATAAAAATGAACAGACTTCCGAGGGTTGGGTCAGGTACAGATGGCACAGGATCGAGGAGGCTCGGCGAAATGGCTCGTCGTGGCTTTCTTGGATAGGACCTGGAGATTGAGGTCTTAGTGGCGGACAGGTCGGAAAGCGCGGTTGAAGTTGAGATCAGACGGACGGGGAGAATAGGATGATGTCTGTCGTTGTCGAGATGGGACTAAATACAGGGCGGAGAGTCGAGGGAGGGCGGCGTTGATGAAGTGAGGTCGGTATATATGATGGAAAGGGAAGCGAGCGCGTCTAGATTCTTGAAGACGGGCACCAGGTCAGTAATGGGAGCATGGATTGACACCCGATTTGGAACAGACAGACGGCCGAGTTGGGGAAGAAGCACGGGGATGGCGCAAGTCGAGAACACCACCCAGACTGAAGTGAATGTTCCGCCGACTGTACAGAGGGTCTGAGGGTGCAGGGCATGTACCCGAGAGAGCGGTCAAAAGGCCGATTTGGGGACAACTCACATGCAGGGAGTCGAAGAGGCTTGGTGAATTTGGGTCGCAAGGGCCGGGGTCTTCGACTACCCAAGGTGTGGTGTAGGTAATGTAGCAGGAAAGAGTGGGAAAAGGTGACGGTACCGGTTCGTCGCGATGTTTCGAACGGGGATTGGGGTCAAGGTCACAAGCAAATGGGTGCAGCGTGGATTGTGGAATGGCGAAGAGCAGAAGCTCGCAAGGTAGAGACGGCGGGCGGGAGTTGCTCCAGGGAGAGTGCGTGGAATCTCCACTCGAAGAGCCAGAAAGGTCCACTGCATCGATGAGCGAAGCCGAGCATTCGTTGTCGGGTCTGGCTTTGCGTTGCAACTGGAAGTACCACACTATCTTTCTTCGACGCCCAAGCTCCCTGTAACCACAACAACACCCACGTTTACTGATAGACAAGATACATCAGCGGCGCAACACTCCAAGTCACGCATGATAGGACGATCACCAGGCGGGGCAGGACAACACAGACGAAAGGAAAAGCTTCCCTTGGCTGTGATCAGCGCCAAGCAACGTGGAGTGCGGATCCCGAAATTGGGAAGAAGCGACCGAACCCTTGAAAGTTGAGACGAGCAGTGACGAGATACCAACACGTGTAGACCGACAACTGCGGCACTGAGACACCACAACAGCAAAGCTGTGACGGAACTGCGCCATATCAAGAATCTAAACCCATATCCTAGAGGTACACCTATGCAGTATGCATACCTACCGGTATATGTACCTACCTGCCTGTATGTAGAGGCATGCATGCCATTAATGCAACGGCATTGCATCGAGCAACAGACACTTCACCACCGAGGCGCAAGAGCGACAGCAACCCTCTTCCGCGCAGTCGCAATGAATCACCAGTGCATGGTGACGGGCAATATCGAACGATCAGAGTCGCTAGTCTTCTCCCCAGGTCGTCATATGCCATCGGCAAGTCCTTTGATCATTTTGACGGTTGGATATCACAACGGCTATTCAGCTCTGCCAGCTTGCTGCTACAGCCCACTGGCCCTCAGTGCGCCTCTGCTTGCTGCCGCTGGCGGGATAACAGATGCTCGGGGGTCTAGCCCACTTGAGAGTCCCGCTCCGAGCTGTCGTAGCTGAGCGTATCGTAGCCAGCAATTTCCTACACATGGACAGCACAACCCCAATGCCAGATGGAAAAAGAAAAGAAGCTAATATCGCAGACGCAGGGTCAACAGTTGAAGCTTTATCGCTTATCCACGGTTGCTCGAATGAAGAGAATCAGAAGACGGTAGGAGATCGTGTTAGGAGAGTACGCTACAGTTGCCCTGACGAACCTGAAAACCTGGACACACAATCTGTGTTGTGATGATGACCTTCACAACTCCATGGTCCTCAGAGACAGTTGACCACCTCACAGGCCGAGGATCTGTCTTCCACAGCGCAAAACACAGAAGTCGCCGTGAACGAAGGGTTACCTCCGCCGGGTCGTTGTGGCTTGTTCCCGAAGGCTTCTTTTGCAACGATCCCCGGCCCGGCAGTCTCAGAGACTTGTGCCCCCGTACGAATTCGGCTTTCGCTTTCAGAGATCGAAGCCCCGGGACGAACGAGGCCATTCAGTGTCAGTTCCGCAGCTCTGGTGGTTGGGTCTCCCGGTTGCAGAAAGGCTCGCTGGTCTCCAATATCTCCAGTATCAAAATGCATGCAGCCGAGAGAAGCTAGCTCCGGGGAGATGCCGCTGCTGAACTGCAAGCGCTGGCCACCTGGCAATCACCGGGTCTTTGAACCGAGTGAAACTCCTCTCCGCAGACAGGGACAGCCAAGTGGAAATCCCAATTCCAATCGCATCAACCACAGGCTGGCTCGGATGCAAAAGACATCGAGGGCTCAACACCACAGTCGAGGTATCCAGATGTGACAACTTTGATATCAAAGTCCTGCTGCTTTTCGACCGAAATTGGTACTTCGTTGCTAGGGTCCGGGGAATATTTGGTTCTCGACCTTAGATGGTGCGCGCCAAACCCTACCACATACGATTCAAGGTTTCCCTATCCGGTACATACCTATCCCAACGACCGACCAATCTGTACGACATTCAACGCATTACATCCGCATTGATAATTCAACACACCTTCTCGAACTCAGCTAGTATATGTGGGCCAACAGAGGACAGGCCGAGCAGCATGGCCCCAAACGATGTGCTGCATCTGCCAGATCAGACGCCCGCTTGAACTGGCTTGAAAGTTGAAACTAAGACCTCAGCCTTCGAGTGGCGTTGGTCTTTAACCATGCCGTGCTGCCATCATCAGATACAGTAGTATGAGGCTGTAACCATCAGCAATCCCGGGAAAGTTTCAAATCGAACCCTCGACTGCAAAAGCAGCAGCAGCGCCCTGTATTACCATGCCCTCCTTCTGGGAGTGTGGGACACACTGACACTGTACCTCCATGGGATGGCCGGTAGGCTATGCCCTTTCAAGCCGAATTCCATGCTCGTCATCATCGTCGGTGCGGTGAGGCTTAAAGTTCCGTGTGATCTGCGTAACCTGCGTCACTCACAAAATTATCCAAACCTCGCTTGCTACCGAGTAGTACTTGGTTTTGGAAAATAGGGACATACAAAAAGCTTGCGTTTGAGATCGGCCCGCAATTTCGACCTCCACAGTTCACACACCCCATACTTCCAGCTCTTCATGGGTACGGTCCACGATGGGATTACCAGCAAAATGCTGCCCGTCAACGGGGGTTATGCTGGCTATATTATACGTATTACATAACGCCGGGTAGATCCCGTAGTGCGACATATATCGAAGATCATGATGTTCTTGATATAAGTACCAGCACATCATGATGTTTTCACTATAGGTAGGTACCAATCCCAGGCTCAAGATGGGGTGCATGTGAAGGTTCTTAAATTTTCATTTTTGGGAGTTACAACCCGGACAAGTGGTAACCTCCACCGCATATCACTCGACTGCCACTCGACCCTTAGGTTTGGTGAGTACCGTGACGCATACGCGTCGAAACGGTATGATTCAATTCGAAATACTATTACATGTAGGAGATGCTTCACCTCTCTTCACGTCGGTCAAGTTGCGTTCCTCAGGACAATGCCTACCCCTGAAGCGGATGTTCCAATTCCCTAGGTTGAGCTTCAAACCAATTTGTCGTCAAGCAAGCTATCTTCCGCTTCACCACCGTTCCAAAAACCTGGGCGAGTGTTTACGATACCGAAGACCTCGTGTTGCCCGGTTGCCAAACCCCAAAAATATTAGGCAGCGAACCCTATCCGATCCTTAATAGCCGCAGTCCCTCATATTTGACCCTTGCTCGTGCCAAGCCCAAGATTAGACAACGGGAGTCCACCGAGCTGGGATAAAAAAAATCAAAACGAAGACTCGCTTCGGGTCAGCACGCGACCAGAACAAAAAAAGAGGAAAAAGAGAATGTCCCCTCGACCGGAATCGAGCCGGTGACCTTTCGGTATACAATCTAGACAATTACAGCCGAACGTGATATCCAACTACACCACAAGGGGATTTTTATGTTATTGAAGACGGTTCTTGATTTTCCAGGTTATCACCTTTGGACGTGATTGGCAAATTGTCGACATCAGATACAGCACGCACGGGGGATGATTGGCCCAAAGTGTCATGTTACCCGTTTTAGCTATGCCGATGAGGTGATTGTATTTGAGATCTCCATGTTTTATAAGCCCCCGTGTGCGCGTTCAACGGCCAATGTGCCTACTTGAAGATATTGACACAGAATGTCAACACATAGCAGTCCATGCAATACTTGGCTGATCGCGCTTATTGCAAAGAATGACGAGACGGGACTCATTGGCATGCTCGAAATATCATCATTAAATATTGCATTCCCTCGTCGATTAACAAAGCGGACCGAATCCATAAAGCCGAAGGGAAAGAGGACAGAAGAAGGGGAAATACAGTAGTTGGTACGTACGCCAATTTTCTCAGTCTATGCATTTCCCATTTTCACATCAACGTTCTCATCTTTGACCTCCTCCTTCGCCTCTTGCTTGGCCTCGTCTTTGACTTGCTCGACAGGATCCTGGCTCCCTGCTGCCGTAGCCGCAGCAGAGTTTCCTTCTTGTTCACTCTTGGTGTCCTGCTTTTCCTCTTGGTTCTGATCCACTTCTTCATTCTTCTCCTCATCCTTGGGCACGGCCCTCATCAGCCAATTCATCATGCACCAGACAAGCTTCATGGCCTCCACTCTGTCCTCAGGCTTGAAGAGGTCAAACCACTTGCTTCTCCTTACCTCCAACTTCCCCCAGCTTCGCTTTCCGTTCTCAAACTCGTGCTCGGCGCGACCCTCCAAGACGGCCATTAGCTGATCCGGCACCCGCACTCTTACGATGCTGATATGGTGATACAGGGCACTGACCACAAAGATGTCATCATAATCCGCGCCTGCAGCTCTTCCAATGGCGGCGTACTTGGCCTTCTTGTCCCAAGTCAGGGCCGGAGGGCGAACCATGCGGTAGTTGTCGTACATGGCCATGTTGCCCGACTTCTTCAGGCGCTTGACGCCCTTGGCCGGTCCCGAGCTAGACTCCTTGTCTCTTTCTGGGAGACGTGTGCTGGGCAAGGGGCCAAACGGAGAAGCGCGGGAGGCAAGTCGAGAAGAAATAGACACTTTCGCGGGTTTTTCGGCAGGAGCAGCAGCCGTAGCAACAGCAGCATCAGCAGCCGGAGGGGGCGCGTCCTTGTCTCCAACGAGTGTATCGTCGCCACTAGTTTGCTGTTCAATCTCACGACCAATGGGGCCACCGGGACCACCACCCCATCGAGGCTTGGTGCACCACCAGGCACCTTCGCCGATGCGCTTCTCGGTGCGACCCTCGCGAGCGCGGTGCTGAGCCGTTACTAGCGCGGCAACCAACTCGCGGCCCAAATCGAAGACGGCGTCCGGATCGGTGCAAGACTCGTTCGGGTCCTCGGGTGGGGGCGGGAAGCCAGTGGAATGTCTGGCACTTACGGCCGCCACGGGTCCTTCGACGATACCGGCGCGGGCTTCTTCCCTGGTGGTTGGGGTCTTGTACATGAAAGTGCAGCCGGAAGAGAAGTAGGAACTACGGGCAGACCCAGGATTGCGAGAGGCGATGTGCAGCCTCGGCTCAGCACGAGCCGGCGCGATGTTACACCCAAAGTCGTACGCGACAAGCTTCAAGAAGGTTTGCACCATCTGCTGGCGGAAGTCAGGTGGCATCTGATTGCCGGCGCCGGTACGTCGAGGCTTGGAGGCCAGAGCGTCCTTGTCTTCTTCTTCGCCTTCCGGAGCCGACTGCTCTGTTACCGAGGTGTCATCCCAGTAGTTGGAGAGCATGTCGAGCTGACGAAAGAACTCGTAGCAGTTTCCTAGCCGGGCGTGGCTCTGGCCCTTTGGAGGTTGGATGCGGCGAACAGTCCGGTAGCCGGTCTCATTAGGAAACAACAGCTCACGCTTACGCTCCAGATAAGTGTTGCAGCCGGGAGAGCGGTTTCCCGAGACCAGTGGGACCCTGGTGCTCTCGTTCGCCTCGTGGGCCGCATCAGATGACAGTTCATCCCAAGCAGCGAAATCCGGGATATAAGACGGATCAGGGATGAGGTCGGCTGCCGTAGAGTTTGGCACTACATGGACTCCGAGAGCCTCAAAATGGGCAATGGCCAGCTGGGCTGGACGGACTATGCCCTGCAACAAGGTGACGACCGACTTTGGTGTTTCGTCTGCAGCTCCCGGTGCTATTTGTTGGTCATCCTGAGCTTGGGGATAGAAGCGCGGAAAGTTGACGGGCGTGGGCGGAGGAACGTCCTTGGGCGGCCCTTGAGGCGCTGTGGCCAAGGGGACTAGACGAGATTATTAGAACAGCTCGGCCAGAGGGTTTATATACAGCAGAGAATGGGAACTGAAGAACATACTCAAGTGGGCAAAGTTCCCAAACATATTGGCTACTTCAGTGCAAGAAAGAAGCGGCGGTGGGAAGACACGGCAACGGCACCGGACCGATGGGTTCGGCGTCGGTGATGGGCGGAAGACGCTGCGCGGGCAACCGACAAGCTAGAATGGGCGGGCACCGTGACGCGGAGCCGGAGCTTTCAGTTGACCACCGACTAAGGCGGCTGTCGTGCTCTTTGTTGCACAAGAGCGGCGCTGGGAAGATGTTTGTGGAGAAAGGAGGGGATGTTGTTGTTGGTGTAGAGGTAGCTTAGATGGAAGAAGATCACGGAAGAGAGTGTCGCCCCTGGGTCCCCTGGCACCCCTGGACCCAATTGTGATTTGAGGTGCTCGATGTGTTCGAGGTGCTCTGGCGTGTCTGGCTCGATCGCCTGGGGGGTTGTCCGGCCGCCACGGGGACAAGCCGGTTCGGACGGAATTCGTGGTCGAATGATATTTGGGAAGCTTTGTTTGGCCGCCCAGTCGCCCACAATCACCCAGTCTCCGTTCCGCTAGCGCAGCGGGCCGTTAACGTTACGTTGGCTTGGATGATCATGGCCAAATTTCGAGTTTGCCAGCGAACGCTTTTTGTCCGTCAAAGAGAAGGTGACGGTGAGGGTTCCCACGGTTCCCATAGAGACGACCCCGCATACCTTTACAAGTCAGGGGTTCAAGGGTCACAGCGCCTGCCTGTTTGGTGGTTCTGGAGGGTGGCCGGGCACAGGGATAACGCGCCGCGCCGACCGTTCGGGAGCTCTTCCATGTTCCGCCTGCAACGGACCTGCAACCCCGCCCGCTTGTGTACAGTGTCGGGACTGGTGGGCTGACGCTGCGAACCATGACGGCGTCGTCGGCAGCCCACAGGGAGTCTGTTCCCGGTAGACGGTAGAGTTCCGTGCCCGTCCATTGCCCGGGACACCCCGACTTACTTCCTGTGTTCCGCCCCGAGATGCGCTTCCGGTTCGGCCACCGTACGCCGGCCCTACGGTACGAGATAAGTAATGCTCTTGGTTGATGGTCCCACTCGAATTTGTTCCCCTTGAGCAGCCCTGGCGGGTACCTGAACAGCGCAATTTTGCCCACGACACAATGGATTTCACTGTGTTACAAGCAATGCAGGCGACCGAAAGCGTCGTCATGGCGTCGTGCGTCTGTCCGGTCCCTTGTCTGCTGCCCGCCGTTGACCGTTCATCTCCTCGTTCGGCATCATCATTGAGTAAAACTGACTGAACACAAGAGAATGCTTTAGGACGGCATCCAAGTCGGTGCTTTAAACTCCCCGCTTCCGAGGCCCGGTGTAGGTCAGATCTGGTCGAGAAGACTGTTGCAATTTGCCTCGCAATCGAAATGGCATCTTGTGTTCATGATGGACGCAAAAACCGCAAGCGAGGAATAATATGGATTTCCACTTGTGTTTATGCAACCTCATCAGAAATCAAGTCCTAGAACTACCTGCCTCTGCACCATGTCATACCTACCAACTGTGGCAGGCTGGTGACTTTCTGTCAGTCTGAATTGAACGGTTTGTACACGCTTGGACTCTTTCTGCTACTCAAGTCTCATCCGCTGATTCTCTCTAGGCGAACAATCGAGGTGTCGTGGTAGCAGCTGGCCAGTGGCTTCGGCTTCAAACACCTCGTTTTGAAACATTCACGATGCTACTCTCAACACCAAGGAGTGTGCTTCAGGAGTGTCGCAAGACAGGGGTTTGCCCGTCTAAGCGACACCAATATGCGCTTACCCCTTGATGTTAGAGCCGCGTTGACGACAGCCATGGTTCGTCTCAACCGTGTTCTCGGTGTTCGTGAGCCGTGCTTTGTTCTCATCTCTGACATCAGATCGCTATTGCACTTCCGATCTGCCAATCAAAGTACATGGGTTTTGTTCTCAAACACTCACCTACCGACCCCACCATGCCCCAATACCATCATCAGAGGGGTCATGAGGAGGTTGGCTCGGCTCCAGTACGTTGCCGAGGAAAATGGGCTGCTTGGGTGAATTTCCATTTCTGTCGTCCTCGATCCATCAAGTGATGATCTGCTCTACGACACCTCAAGTTTTGCTTGTTTAAGTGACCATCTTCCTCGCCACTTGCAAAGGGTTCATGATTATACCAACATAGACAGGCCCTCGAGGCCCAATCATTCTCTTCACTCACCTGGCGTGTCCTTTTATCCATCATACCAATATTAATTTTCCTTCTATTCTCCGCGACTGGATTCGCCAGAAAGGGAGGTACGGAGATCGAGTTCCAGCATGTCATCACCCAATTCTCCCTCAGCAGCAAGGTCGTTTATTTTCACGACTACCAGAGGCAAACGATGTACAGCAATCCTCAAAGCTGTCCAATCCAGTAATGCTCGAACGGCCACGGGCCGCAACTCTCGGTTGCCGGCGACGACGACGACGACGACGACGACAACAACGACAGAAGCCACAACAAGGGATGAAAGTACGGTGCCAATCAACACCAGTGCGAGCCCGCCTCCGCCGCTCGAAGACAGTATATTGCCCAGTTCAACGAGTACGACGAGCATACCGGCCACAATATCTACCCCAACTGTCACGAGCACCTCTTCGCCTTTGTTCTTAACATCATCACCGGGAGCCGAGGAGACTTCTGCGAGCGATGAGACTGAGACTTCATTGGGAACAAGCATTGTGAAAGTAACAGCCTCAGAAATATTCCCGGATGATGCGGTAGCAACGCCTTTTGCTAGCACAGTTGCAAACCTTCAGCCGTCCTCGGCCAACAATGCAGTACAGGCCACGGAAACCCCGAGTATAATTCCCACTATAAGCTCAGTTCCAAGCACCAACAACAGCGAAGCCGCGAAGGTGGCAGGAGGGGTGCTCAGTGGTCTTGTGGTTCTCAGTCTCATCGGACTCTTTTTGTGGCTGTGGAGACGACAACGATTGCAGAGGAGAAGGAACACTCTTTTAACTCCTTTGGGTACTGGTCCTCAGACAGACCCAAATGAAAAGACGCCTTACATCATCAGTCGACGTAGCATTGGGCCAACACCGGTGTTCGTAAAGGCAAAGGCCGCTCTGGGTTACAACGTGAAGAAGATTCGAGAGCGCATCAGTCAAGCCTTTTCAGAACCCAGCATCCTACTATCGCCTTCGAAACGGAGCCCGCGATTTGAGGAACTCAGCACACACAGTCGAAACCCATCGCTGGTTCTCAACAACGAAGTGAAAGAGACGGCGTCAGTGAAGGACAGTATCTTAAACTGGTGGTCTCGAATAACAACCCATATACACATCAGCAAACGACTACGTTTTATGCGCAACGATGAGGTTGTGCGAGACAGATATCCCGATCCAGCAAACACGAGTGAAAGGAAGGCCAGGCTCCAGTACCAACCCGACTTCCTGACCTTATTAGCCATGGACGACGGTGATCTCGGTCGAGAAGCCCAAGAACAGCAGCAACAGCATCTGAGCGTCTCGCGCCAGGACAGTGACAATGGCAGCAGAGACAGAATCCCGGTAGCACAGCCATCGTACCAGAACGAAAGTGACAACCCCTTCAGAGACAACAACACACTCAGCCATCTCTCAGCCATACCAGCGCCCCTAGCCGGCGTAGCCACCGGTGGTCGTTCCGACAACAACCTTTTCAGCGACCCTTACCCTATCCGCAACCTTCACAGTAACACCACCACAGTCTCCAGACCGCCAACAGCAACCACCTACCGCACCGAGGACCACCGCCGCCGCCGGTCCACACGGGGCCAGTCCATCAGTGCCAGTGCCAGCACAACGGCAAACCCAAACCAGAACCCATCTCGACAGCCCAGCACCCGCACCTACCGCGAAAGCATTGACTCGTTCACGACCCATCGGAATAAATTCCGCTCAGACCCTTTTGACTTGGAGCGCCCTGAGCTCCTGGGCGGTGTTCCGCAAGCCATGGCAAGCCAAGGGACGCCAGCAGCAGCAGCAGGTCCTAGACATCCGCCCAGTGCTCATACTCGCCAGGAGAGCTTGGGTGGCTCATTGAGGTACTCTTATTCGAGCGGGGTGGTTAGTTTGGATGATGAGTGGAGTGATCCGGGGCCGGATGTAGGTCTTGCTTCTGTTGGATCTGGGGGTACTGGAGGTTATGGGAGGGTGAGGGGGGCGAGTGTGAGTGTTGGGGGTGGTGGAAGGGGGGAAAGGGGGAAGATTGTGGGACGGGCGATGTAAAAGACTGGTTGGTTTGTATGTTCCGTCAAACTGTTCACTCTTGGTCGCATAGTTTTTGCGTTCTGCCACTCAAACAAACTTGGGTCGTTGCTCCACAGAATCACAATCTTTTTAAAGACTCCGAAAACAGTCATATCCTTGTATCTTTCTAATAATGACGATGCAAAAGAGAAAAAGAAAACAAAAAGTAAGACAGGTCAAAGGGACTCTTTCATGCTGTATAATACGAGGTGCCGAATGTGACTATATATGTCCTAGTTCCGGGGACAATTCCCAACAACCTACTACGACAGCTGATTAACAGTTGTACATCTTCCGTAGTATAGTGGTCAGTATGTGAGCTTGTCAAGCTTGAACATCAGTTCGATTCGCTCGAGACCCGGGTTCAATTCCCGGCGGGAGAGACCTTTTTTTTTTTCCTTTTTTCCCCAAATTTTCGCAAGTGTTGTCTGGGCTTTTTCTTTTTTCTTTTTCCTTTTCCTTGTTCCTTTTTGTTCTTCTTCTTTTTGCTTGTCTTCGGTTCTGTTTTGTTGACTTCTGTTCTTAAGAAGTTGATATTTCCCACCCTCCGTTTTGTCCTTAACATTTCGAATCATAGATAGGATAGGACTGACATTCGACAAATCATATCTCTCGGCCCTGATCACTCATTAACTTGCCCTCTGCGTGTTTGCTTACCGGCTTACCATTACCAATTGGAGTCACTTATTCACGTTGTATTCTACCGGTCGAACGCATCTTTGCAAAAGGTTTCTTTAAGTTGATAATATTCCCGTTTTTTATCTTCATTCAATGCATGCAAGTTGCTATGATCATTGCAGCATAACATCGTGATGGTGACTTCAAACTCGCCACTATACCTTACTCTATCACCTCCTGATTCATGCCATTGCCACTCACTGCTCATCCTCAATCCTAGAGTTGTTCTTCGCCGAGATTTCAGCCGTGAGCTTCAACGCCCGCGGCGCATCATCCTTCGGCATCCACAGCTCTACAAACTGCAATCCCTTATACTCATTGAAGTCCTTGTTTTTAAGGAGCTTCTCCAGTTCATCCTTGGTCTTGATGACGAACTTCTGGGCATGGCCTTCCTTCGCGCCGAACACCGCAGGGATTTCGGTGTAGTTCCAGCGGACGATGTCGTTGTAATCAGCGTCCATGCCATGGATATATCGTTCGATGGTGTAGCCTTCGTTGTAGATGAGGAAGCTTGAAGGTACTCAGTCAGTTAAAGCTCGTAATGCAAACGTTGAACAAGATACGGGGGATAAAAACGGGAGCACTCACATAGTGACCCTCAGGTTATGTTTCAGCATAGTGCTGACTTCCTGGCAAGTCAGCTGGAAACTGCCATCACCCACAAACAAGATTGTTCGCCTATCTTGTGCAAGATCCTTCACTGCCAGTGCCGCGCCCTGGGCAGCGCCTACCGACCAGCCGATACTTCCCCATAGTACCTGCGTCACGCCCATGACGCCCTTGGGGAATTTGCTTTCCCAGATGCCAAAGCTGGCTGTGCCCGTTTCGGTAACAACGACATCACCTTCCTGGAAGTACTCGCCCACTCTTGGCCAGAACCACGCCTGTGTAATGATCTGCGAGTCATCCTTGTTCTCAGCCACAGCGTTCTCGACCTGGGGAGAAGGTGTTATCGAGAGCTTGGACACGTCGATGCGCTCAGTGACCTTCCGGAGCACACCCTTCATTGCAACACCAGGATACTCGGAATAGCGCACAGTGCAATGGTCGCTATGCAGATCGATGGTATTCAGTTGCGAGGTATGGTACGAAAAGCCAGCAGTGTTGAAGTCGCTTTTGATGGCGCCAACGGACAAAACTAGGTCAGAACCCTCGACGCGCTTAGCAACTTCGGGGAGAGACCCGGTGCCAGCATAGACGCCACCGTAGTGCTCGGACGTCTCGTCAAAGGCACCCTTGCCCATGGGAGTAACAAATACCGGAAGCTTGGTCTTCTCAATCAACTTCTTGACTTCTTCAGTGACCCTATGACGGATTGCGCATGCGTCGATCAGAACCACCGGATTCTTGGCTCCATGGAGGTATTTGAGGACCACATCGACGACATAGTCCTCTCTGGCGGGATCATTCTCCGGTTCGGAGAGATCGATCTCTGTGTCCAATCGAGCACCCTCGATCTTCTTCTCAACCATATCGGTAGGTAGCCAGATGTACACGGGCCGGCTGCGGATCCAGCACTCACGGATCGCATGGTCAATCTGGGAGGCGATCTCACTAGGTTTTACCAGCTTGGCAACGTCGCAGGAGATATTTTCGCTCATGTTGGCAAAGACGTGGAAGTCGCCGTTGCCGAGGGTATGGTGTAGGAGCATGCCATTGCGCTGGGAGATGGTCGAAGGGCAGCCAACGATGTGGACGACAGGGACGTGCTCGGAGTAAGCACCGGCGACACCGTTGATGGCGGATAGTTCGCCAACACCGAAGGTGGTTACGAGGGCAGAGATACCCTTGGCACGGGCGTAGCCGTCGGCGGCATAGGCTATAAGCGTCTGATATCAGCGATCGTGCTTGTGGGAATAGAGAAGTAGACATACTCACCAGCATTGAGCTCGTTCACGCTACCAACCCATTTCAAACCGGCCTTGGGAACGTAGTCGAGAGCAACCAGGTTAAAGTCTCCTGGCAGGCCGTGGACTGAGCGGATGCCGATTTGATGCAATCTTCTAAAGAGATACTCGGCCACTGTCACGGGCTTCTGCAGACTCTGTGTCCGGATGTCTGACATTTTTTGTTTGGGTTATGTGGAAGTTCTCGTGTATCTCGTGTGTTGCGGTAGGTTGTCAGATCCGGTCCAGCTGGTCTGCAATGTAGTGTTTGGATATATCGTGAGTCTTGTATCGGATAGGATGGTGTGTGTAGGTGTAGGTAAGTGTCAGAGCAGCAGGAGATAAAGGGTAGCGAGAAGCGATGTGTATATGAGAGTCAAAGGTAAAAGAGCTTGCTGGAGCTGTTTGTGAGGGGGAGCGTCGACTAGGTAAGTATGACAAGACGCATTGTCGATCGAGGGGCCGGAAGGGCCCGGATACCACAGGGAGAGCCATTGTTCGCCCTTTCCACCGCAGTGCTGTCGGTACGAGTTGAACGCGGCGATAGCTGCTTCCTGTGATGTCATGGATTTGGTTGAAGTTGGTGGTGGGGTGAAGTATAAGTAGGTACATACCGTTAGGTGGAGCTGCAGGTACGAGCAAGTAGTCTTAAAGGTACCTCTAGGTACCTGCAGCTCCGCTACGATCATCTTCAACCCCTCATACCTTTTACGATGTTAGCTCGCCGGAGCCATCTAGACCTTCCACTTCGTAGTGTTTTCCTTGCAATGTTCATCCTCTATCCCAGGCCGTCGCAAGTGTCGCTCCATCGCATGGATTGGAAGCGTCCTATTTCCTTCCATTCTTTGTCACTCTTTCCAATTTGCTGTACTGGCCGGCAACCTGAGCTGGAGTAGAGATCCATATCATTGCGATATGTAAGAGAAGGGATATAGACAGGAGATACCTATGCAAAAACGATACAACGCCAATGCTCCTTTGCCATGCTGCGTATGCAAAAACACCATCACCACCACAATCTGACAGCCAAATGTTTGTGTGCAGCTCTCCTTCACCGAGAGCCAGACTTCTCGAGTCCTTATGGATGCTGTCGCGGGTTAATCACAGCTTCCATCTTTCCACCCAGTCCTCCACCTCTCCTGCCACTTGGAGCAGTCAAACGTTGGCTTGCCCAACTTCCTGTTGACTTCGTTGTGCGCCTCACACAGCCAATTCCCGAACTCGTCCCTGCTACCCGTTTTCGGTTCTTCTTTCTTGATATATTGCTGGAAATCTTCGGCGCATACCCAGCAAGGGTACAGCTTTGCGAACAATCCCATGAAGGACTTCAGATCGTTTTGTTCGGTTGGAGTCGGAGCGGGAGGGTAGGTCGCGGCGATCGAGTGGAGAAGAGTCCAGGTGCTCCGCCCGAGAGTTTCAACGTCGGCTGGGCAGTCTGTTCTCCTCTGCGGTAGGGTTGAGGTCGATGAGGTAGCTGCCGACGCAATAGTAGAAGAAGTCGCGGTCGAGGAGGGATCGTGGCTGGTCTTTAGGGTAGCCTTGGCCTGGGACGCCCAGGCACCGAAGGAGGTGCAAGAACGACAGCTAGGAACTCGCATTAGTAACATATATTGGAATTTGAGGTCAGTACAGTATGTCAGCTGAGAACCTACGGCTTCCCGTCCTTGCCCAGAACGACACCCTTGGGGAACTTCTTTGGGGGCTCTGATGCGGTGCTATCTACTGGAGCCGTCGCTGTTGCGCCGATTTGCGCAGGGTCGTTGTTTGTGTCGTTCGTTGCCATTGTTTAACGTATCCGCAGGTAACGGATGAGACGTGGTGTAGTTTCAACGGTTGCAAGTATGAAGGCTTCCTGTGAACCACCCAGGTGAGTTTTTGTTTGTTGCGCTTCGAGGATTAGAAATCAGCCGAACGGCCATTCTCGATCGAAGGGCGACTTGGACCGTACAACGGCGTGATCCTTGTTCTCCGCTTATCGATAAAGCACTGCCGCTATGCCGGCGCGTCCGGCCGGCAATAGTGGGGCGGCCCTTGCCGGTCGCGGGCCCCACCCCGTGACTACACATACGTAGAGGTACCGGTAGACCAGACGAAAGCTTCCCTCCTGCCCTTGCTTTGTGTGTCATACCGTGAGAAGCAAAAGTCAACATGTCACAAAAGACCCCCGTTTTCCTTCTGAAGACAAAATCAACTCCTGGGGATTCGTACCAGGAGCAGTTCTCTTCCGAGACGGATGGCTTCAATCTCGAGCCCTTCTTTGTCCCCGTCCTGGAACATCGATTCAAGGACGAGGGCTTAGCTACGGTGCGCAACCTTCTCAAGACGAAAGCTATCGGAACTGGTCCCGACTGCGCTTATGGTGGTCTTGTCTTCACCTCCCAACGTGCCGTTGAAGCCTTCACCCACCTTGTCCAAGAAGTAACAGGTAAGCCTTGCTGCATCCTTTCGAAAGGCCAAACCTCATAACAGCTGTGTAGACGATGGCAGATGGCCCCATCTCCAAGATATACCTGTTTATAGCGTCGGCCCTGCGACAACCCGCGCGTTGAAGGCAGTTCCCCAACAACCACCGCTCCAAGTCTTTGGTGAGCATACTGGCAACGGTGAAACATTGGCACCCTACATCATCGAGCACTATGGCGAATGGTATAAGGACCGGTCCACCAAGCCGCCGCTGTTGTTCCTTGTTGGCGAGCAAAGACGGGATATCATTCCCAAGAAGTTGATGGACCCTGCTCTACCATCCAACAAGTTCATTCGCATCGACGAGGTTGTCGTCTATGGTACCGGTGTCGTGGAATCCTTCCAAGAAGATTTCACGAAGCTTCTCAAAGAGACCGATGACCGCCCGGCCAGATGGGTGGTGGTGTTCTCCCCAAGCGGCTGCGACGGCATGCTGAGTGCTCTGGGATGGCTGAACGAGAGCAGTGGCAGAGTGGGAGACGACTTCCGCCGGGAGGACCGTAAGACGTACATTGCTACCATCGGGCCGACAACTCGCCTTCATCTTGTCAAGAACTTTAGCTATGAGCCTGATGTCTGCGCGGAGCAACCCAGCCCGGAAGGGGTTTGGGAGGGCATCAGTAGGTTTTGGAACGAATTGAAGAAATAAACCTGGGCCATCTAGCCGTTATGTTCAAAGCCATCATTGTTGATTGCTTGGTGTCACCCTCATACCAAATCATCTCATCGAGGTTGTCAAACATAGAAGAGTAAATTCTTACTGCAGGGACAAAAGACAACCGTGGGCTACCTGCCCCGCGGGCTACACAATGCCCGCTGACAAACAGGTTGCACTAACAGACATTCAAACGTAGAGGTACCTGGACATTAAGCAAGCATGACCCCGCACATGTTTTCCCCACACATAGAGCGCTGTACACTCAATACTAGTGTAATACCGTAATAACATCGTACGGGGTACCTGACATTGCTAGAGCACAACCCCCGGACCCTACACGGAAAGCAACGTCAAGCCTTCTCGCAAGGTTCTCACACGGAAGCTCCCACCTGCCATGCGTCGTCATTCACAAGGGAACACAAGCCATCGCCGAGGGGGTCGATATAAGAGCTTGACGCACGTTACGGCCCTGCACGCAAAGTCGACAGATAAACCACCATTCTATCTCACTCACAGCCCGCCGAGACTGATATTCATGCGGTAAATCTTGGACCATCTGTCAACTTGGCATTCGCCAGCCCTGCCGTCCATCAACCTATCCTATCTTCAACTCATGTACATCTTCTCTACCGCACTTACCTTACCTAGGTAATCGATAATCCGTAATCTGACAAAGCTCCCTACGCGCTTCTTTCTCGGTCATCTGCCTATTCGTACAATATAAACATTCGAAATTTTTGGGTGTCGGATCATTGGAAACCTGAAGCCATGAGCTACCACGATTCTCGCGACAGACACCCCCTTCCGACCCAAACCTTCCGGTCCGAATCGGGGTACTCCTCATCGGCCCCGGGCTCCGGCGCCCAAACACCAACAGGGTCGGGGGCCGGCAGCTCCCAATCACCAGGACTAGTCTCCAGTATTTGGGGAGGTCTGATTCGGCGATTCTCCGCCGAAACACCGTCCCTCACCCACTCGCATTCATACCCAGCAGACAGTTCACACTCTCACTCCCACGCCTACAACAATAACGGCGTCGACGGAGTCTACGTTCCCCCTCGGTTTCATGAAACCATCCAAAGGACCGTATCACCAATGCAGCCGCCTCCACTGGAACCCGTGCAGCTCAAGGGGTTTGCACCGGATACTCCTGTGTCGGCCAGGATATTAACACAGGCGATCGCGGAGGAGATACGGATCATGGTCCCTACGAGGCTCAGCATCGTGGACGAGTGGAATTTGATCTACAGTCTGGACCAGGACGGGGCAAGTCTGGCAACGCTTTACGATAAGTGTGTAAAGTATTCCGGACGACGGGTGGGATTCGTGTTGGTTGTTAAAGATGCTGAGGGTGGTGTAAGTTACTTCTTTCTCCCTCCCCTCCCTTTACTATATCTCCGTCCCTCCCTCCATCTCTTATCACCATTGAAACCCGACACCCCAGAAGAAAGAAGGCCAGATTCTTACCTTTTAAATGTCAGATCTTCGGCGCCTACCTATCCGACCACCCCCACCCCGCCCCCAAATACTTCGGAACAGGCGAATGTTTCCTCTGGCGCGCCTCCGTCATGGCCTCCCTCCCGCCTCCTCCCTCCGCCGACACCACCAACCTGCGGGGCCGAACATCCACCATTTCATCAGTCGGAACGGGCACGGACACGGCCACGAACCACAGCAGCGGCGACGATCTTGCCTCATCTACCGTTTCGAGAGCCACGACGGCAGCCACATCACCCCATAACGGCAGCGTAGAAGATCTACTTGCTGACTCGACCGGTGCTATCGATCAAACCACCATCCGCTTCAAGGCCTTTCCCTACAGCGGCGTGAACGAGTACTACATCCTGTGCGAGTCGCATTTTTTGAGTGTGGGCGCTGGCGATGGCAAGTACGGGTTGTGGCTGGATGACGGGCTGGAGAAGGGGGTGAGTTCTACGAGCCAGACGTTTGGGAATGAGCAGCTTAGCGACCAGGGGGAGAAGTTTTCTGTTTTGGGGGTGGAGGTTTGGGTTATTGGGTCTGGGGGGTTATGATGCCTTTTTTTTTCTTTTTCGATGCCTTTTCTCTTGCCTTGCTGGTAACTCAACCGTCAATACAACAGCGGGAAGGGGAGGCTGGTGATGTACTATCATTTCTGACAGGTCTTTGGGGCCATTAAACTGGAAACTGGGTATGGATATGGAAATGTTGTGGCGTAAGGCGTTATCATGGTGGGTTTTGGCTTGATGAAAGCAAAAGGGAAAGGGAACCTGGATGGGCATACATACCAGGTACAGGCCTTGTAATGGAATAGTGTCTTGATTTAGCCAGTCTTTGTATCGTAATACCCTTCACTCACTCGCGGAATGGAACATTTGCTTACTCCATTCCTTTGATCTCGGAACGCCTAGCCAAAGTTGACACGACAAAAGACATGATACGATCTCCAGCACAGGCAGGTTGAGTATCTAGGTTCAAATTCATGACAGTACGGAACGGGATCCGGTTTAAGCAAGCCATAAGAGCGTATCAAGACCGCAAAGGAAACGTAAAAAATCGACTTCCCCTCTCTCCACGCTCATCTAGCCCACATTGTCCACATATCTCCCCTTCCTTCAACATTCGCGCATCAAATGCTAGAAAAAGTATATCCCACTTCCCTCTGATATCTCCTACGACCCATCAAGAGGACCGAGTAAACTGACAATGTACCAACACTCTCCTCACAAACCGTCCAGATTCATCCCATTGTAACTCTCTCGCTCAGGTCCCTCCAATTCTATCTACGCACAACTCTACCTACCCAATTCGGTAGTAGACATTTCACCTCATAATCTCCTGGTAGATCAACTGCTTCAACTGCTCCTTGCTCAGGTTATCCTTGTGCTTGTCGAAATCAAAGAACTCCTCGGGGATGGGGGGCGCGGTCGGCTCATCATCCGGGTCGTGGTAGGGCTCGAGGTACGGGTGCTTGAGCGCCTCTTCGACCGTGATGCGCTTAACAGGGTTGAAGGCGAGGAGCTTTTCTAGCAGGTCCAGGGCCAGCTCCGACGTGTTGGGGAACAGCGTGCGGAAGGGAACCTTCTTCTTGAAGGGCAGCGACCGGATGTATTCGCGCGCCCGGCGCGACTTGATGCCGTAGTAGTCTTCCATGGTTGGGGTGCCGAGGACGTCCAGGATCAGGGTCAGTTGGTGGTGGTCTGAGAAGAAGGAATATGTGTTAGTTATAGCCGCCAGAGGTTGGGATTTGGGATTTGGGGTGGGATGGGATGACATACAATCTTTGCCAGGGAAGAGTGGCTTGCCGCTCAGCATCTCGGCCAAAATGCAGCCAACGGACCAGACATCGATGGCCTTGGTGTACTCCTTGAACGTCAACATGATTTCGGGGGCGCGGTACCAACGGGTGGCAACGTATTCGGTCATGAAGCCCGAGTTGTCCTCTTGCGACGCGGCCGAGCGGGCCAAGCCGAAGTCGCACACTTTCAGATCGCAGTTGGCGTTTAGCAGAAGGTTGGAAGGTTTCAAGTCGCGGTGAAGAACATTGGCAGAGTGCATGGCCTTGAGGGCGCGCAACGTCTGGTAAATGAAGTATTGGCAATGGTCGTCCGAGAGCTCTTGGGTACGAATGACCCGGTGCATGTCAGTCTCCATTAGTTCCTAGGATGTCCAGCCATGTTAGTGAGGGACCGGAACAGCCTGAAAGGACCAAAGAAAGTAGACGCCATACCTGGATGAGATAGACCTCGTTGAAAGTCTCGTAGCTCCGTGGTTTTTGAATATCGAGAATCGAGATGATGTTTTCATGGTTGAAGTACCGAAGTAGCTTCATCTCGCGCAACGTCCGCAAGCAGAACATGGAGTGGTCAAAGGGGGTGATCTTCTTGATCGCGACCTTTTGGCCCGAAGGCTTGTGTACTGCAGAGCTGTTCCGGTCGCCTGTCAGTTCCAGTGGTCCCTCCAGGGTGGACGAAGACTAGTTGTGGTGATCAACTTACCAGACGACACCATAGGCGCCTTCGCCTACGACATCCTGGATGTCGTACTGCTCGCTGACGTTGAAGGAGATCTTGCGAGCTCCGCCTCTTTGTGCGCTGCTCATTTCGACGTGTCCCTGGGAGGTTGTTTACGGAAAACAAAGACTGTCTAGGAACAGTAAGTGGTTCGGTTGTTTCGCCGACTCGAAGGTTGAAAATACTTGTGTTGTGTGACAACGGAGGCGTTGATCGCGAGTCAACGGGCGCTACCGAATGAGGGGATTCGTCTGTTGGAGTGGGGTTGTCCAAGATCCCAGTCGAGTCGCGCAGTCGAGGGGCCGTCGACGATGGTTGCGATCGGAGAACAAGTAGGTATTGTATTGCTCAACACCGAGTTGTTGTTGTTTGTAGAAAGAGTGTAGGTTGTAAAGGAAGTGACCGTCGCCAAGGGGATGTGATGGGAGTGGAAATGCGGGGGCCTGGACGGTTGGTGCTGGTTGCGTTGTTGCGTTGTTGTAGCGGGAGGTGGTGGTGGCGGAGGGGTTGGGCGCGAATTTGGTCTACCGTGGCTGCTCTACCTAGGCTGTCTTGAGAAAGGCTGCTTGCTATGATTAGCTGAACTCAGGGTGCAGGTGAGGTATCCAATTAATGAGGGATCAAAATGGAACGAATGCAGTGCAACAGAGCAACCACTGGGCTTGCGTTGCTGGCTTTCCTTTCCACTCTTCCGCGAGCCTCGACTGCCAAGGGGCGCACCTCAGATCCGGGATGATGAAGTTGAGTGGATGTCAGTGTCCAGGGGCTATCATAGAAGGCCAAGGTCCGGCTCCTTCAACACTGTGGACGTTGCGGGAAGAACCAGCCGAAAGCAAGATATCAGATGGACGATCAGGTGGTGCGCAGTCGAGCACTTCCACTTGTGCAAGTGAACCACGAGAATGTGAAAGCGGGCCTGGCGGGACGAGTCTAGACGTTTGTCGACACTTACACGTACCTCTTTGCAGCGTCACCTCAAGGCTCAAGCTCCCAGGACAAATATCGTGGTGTTTGGTGGGTTGGAGTGGTATCAAGATAACGAGGAACCGGCCGAGCAAGAAGACGAGAGAAGCTCTCTTACGAAGGATGGGTCAACGGGAAGTTATCGAGCTGATGAGGAATAAACAGGACAAAATGACGGGAGGGTCGAGGCCCCAACTACTTCACACTTTCACACATTCAGCTTCTCCTCTGGAGCAATGTTGACGCCGAACAAAGTGCGACAAGGAGTCCCCAGCGGAAGCTCAGCCCACGTTGTCTTTGTTGGTGGGGCTCATTCAGAATCGTCAAACGCATTAAGGAGACCGGGACTCCTTCGCCAGCGGGGTTCAGCTCGCTGACGGTCGGCTGGGCCAGGGGCACAACCATTAACCTCAACACAATGGAATCCCGTCCTTCTTCTTCCTTCCCGTTTACATAAATAGGCACGATGCTTGGTTGAGGTGGTAGAGAGTGCCCACCATCCCCCCTCGTGCCTCAACTACAGTAACACGAGGAGCGGGATGATGTGCCCTCAATCTACGGTTTCACATACACGTACAACAACATGGAAATGCATCGCGGTATCGACACCTTGGCGGCTAATCAGCCGTGCCAGTAGCCTCTGAAGCCTGGTTCAGCCTGGGCACCGGTACTTCTAGAGGTATCACACTGCAGCATGAGTTGAACCTGTGGATACCCTTTCCGTTCATCTTCACTTCTCTTTTCCCCCGTTCCGTCTTTTTGGCTCCTGAATGTTTCTTCTCCTGGCCGCCAGCCCGCCGCCCGTGGCCAGTCTGTATGCGACCTCCTGCAGCCCTGTGAGGATACGTCGAGAACCTCAAATCGTGTTTCCAGAACAAGTACCCATTCAGTGGGCCCGTCTCATTCCCTTCAAGCCAGCATAATCCCAATAACACCACGGCTCTGGGTCGCTCCCTAGGCAACCCATACTTATAATATGAGTACGCACCAATACAGATAGATAACTCATGTCCCAATATATGTCATGCTCTCCTTTTTCTTTATCGACAATGCCGAACATGTTGGTTGGGGGTAGGGACAAATGCGTACACTACAAGATCATAGGTCCACAAGCCATTACCAGTTAAGCGCCCGGGCTAGGCCAACACCCGACCCTGACTGGTCGGTTTCTCTCTCTTCGAACAAGACGAAGGCGTGTGTCTCGGGTCCGTCTCTCTGCCCCTCCATCAAGGTGGGTGCAGCAGGCGCCAGGGACCTGGGGAGAACTTTTCCCGTTCGTTTCACAAAGAACCGGGCGGTTACAGGGCCCAACTTTGAAGCCAAGCGAGTGCACCCGTTCGGGAATTCTGGTCAAGTCGGTGGTGGTGGTGGTGGTGATATCTGAAAAAGAGGAGAAGATCAAATAGTAAAAGACAGACAGAGACACCTTACTGCATTCGATCTATCACCAGCTTTATAAATAGTGAAACAAGGAACATGGGGAGGAAAGAAGCGGACACAAGTCCAAAGCGACCTATGTGACCTGGTGAAACAGTAACATTACCATTGCCAGACATGCAGTCGAAAGCTAGCAAAAGACGAACTAAAACAGGAGAAGAACCATAAAAAAATGCATGCAATGAACAAAACCTCATCAGGTCGCAAATATGTCATTGAGAGATGGAGAAAAAAAAGTCAAAAGTGAAGGTCGTACCCGGAATCGAACCGGGGTTGCCGGAATGTTCTGATGGTTTTGGAGACTCAGAATCCGGAGTGATAACCGCTACACTATACAACCATTTGATATGCATTGGCGCTCAAATAGTAGTCCAAGTACTCCATTTGGGTCCCACATCCTCAGAGGCATCACAACAAGCTGTAGATGAGGCACTATAAAGCGTGTCAAGCCACGCCTGCGCTATCGATTTTCACTCAAATGTTATAGCATTTGTTCACCGGTCAAAATGGGAGTAATTCCGGATAGGTTGTATGAAAAACCATTCTTAGAATATTACATTGTGTTTGTTATGCGAGTCCGCTTCTTCTGCGTCTGTCCGCCACATGCACCCCTGTCTCTTTTCTTTACACCCGCTCAAAGACCTCAAGATAAACATGTCCTGACTGAATCCTGCCATCGGCATCCTTCACCTGCCGTCACATATAAATATCGAGGACCCATTTTCGCCCGCTAGGATGGTGTGAATGCGATCACTGCACAACCTGTTTGCAAGTCTGTTAGCGCCCCAGATCCGCTTTCCAACCATTGGCAGTAAAACAGAAAAGCAGCAGCAACAAGAACAATGCAAATTAAGCTTTAGTTACTCACCTTCTCCCTCAGCATTCCCATCCACTGTTGGAAGCTCATCCCCTGATCCGCCCGGTCTTCCACCAAGAGAGTCTGAGCCCACAGCTTAAGGCTTGGTTCACCATCCTCCCTGACAATGTACAGATGAGGCAATGTGATGCTGCCAACACCCTTGCTCTTGTGGTCTCTGCTCTTGGCAATCACGTTCCTCACACGCTCGTTGAAGTCATTGTCCAACTCAGGCAGGGTTCCCTTTCCAACAGCGACCTGAGTGCGTTCCTGCACTCCAAACACATCGAGGATAAGCTGGGGCACAGCGTCACGACCAACCCAGAGGAATTGCGTTTGGCCGTCGTCGATAAGGTACAAGCCAAAAGGAACGAACCGCTCCGAGGAGAGATTCATAGGTGGTGGAAGGACAATCTGGCTCGTCTCAGGGTCGGGAATACCAGCATTGTCAGGCATGTCGTGCAGCGAGTATAGCCTGGGGTAGATATACTGCATAAGCAGCGGCAAAGGAAGGGTAGAGAGCAGGCAGAGGGCAGCAGAACGAATATCCGAAGGAATAAGCGCCGACTTCCTCAAACCAACATGCTTGGTCAGGCCCAGGCAAAGGGCGGGTAGACCACGAAGGTTGGACGGGAACTGAAGGCCGCCACCCATACTGCCTCCGCCCAGCTCCTTCCTGAAGGTCTGGAGAAGCTCGGTGACCTTCTGCTGAGGGAGATCCCTTGCCGCGTCCAGAGAGTTGCCAAGGGCCTTCTCAACCGCCTTGTGACTGAAGTAGGTAGCGATAGCGCACTGATCGGCCGAGGCGTACACATCGGCAAGGTTGGTGGTGGTCGGCAAAGCCAGAGTCATGACACGAATGCGACGCTCGCCATTGCAGGTGGTATGGAGTACCGCCGTCTGCAAGCACACGAAGTTCTTGGTAAGGTTCTCATCAATGGCAACCTCAACGACGTAGCACTGATCACGGGGGAAAGCCGGGAAAGCGCACAAGTCRGAGCTTCTGTTAAAGAAGTTRCCGTAGAAWGTGCTCATCCGCAGTCCAGTAGTRGCSCKWACACGGAGGACGGCCTCRAGRCCAATCTCAGACGACAGGTAGTCGCTGAATTCGGATGCGAACTTGACGGCGTCTTCGGCCCTAGCGGCGTTCCATCCCGGGTAGAACCATGTTTGACCACCAGTGTACCTGGGAAGGTTGCTCAAGGAGGCCACATCCTGATACTGGGAAGAGAACAAGAACATGTCGATAGACACTTGGTTCTTGGAGCACTCCACGGCAAAGCTCTTGTAGAACGAATTGGCGGTCTGCAGCAACCCGCTTTCCTTGGACGTGCCCAGAAGTTTCTTGTCTTCTCTCATCTCGAGCTTTCCATAACCCACGTTAGGCAGAGAAGAGCTCAACACCACGATCTTGCCACCGAGGGGAGCAATAAGCTTGTGACCAGCCCTGAGAGCCGAACCCATGCAGTTTCCGTTGCTCTGGTTGTTCGCAAACATCTCGGGCAGCTTATTCAGGAAGCTTTCAATGTTCTGCCGGCACTCGGTAAGGGGGACCAGCAACTCCCCGGGAACAGGGAGGAATGGCTCATCCAGATCGCTGACCACAAGCATGCTCGTCTCGCCATTTTCCTCCGTGTCTCTCGGAACGGAGAAGTAATGCAGGCTCGAATCCACGGCAATGAATCCAAGGCGGGTGCGGCGATCGGCATTCGGTATCCTGTCGAGGCTGTCCAGAATCGTCCTTGCGCTGGTGGCCAAGAGACCCGTAGAGACAGCCGCGTAGCTGACATCAAACAAGAAAAGGTAGACCAGGGGTTGAGGAGGCCTGACCATATACTCCTGCGGCGCAACGAACTCAACAACCGCATGGTTCAGCTCATGTCGTTGCCATCTATCCACACTCTTCTGGGCCGCCGCATCCCAATCAAAGGCCTGGGGAACATCGTTGGTCAGGTTGCACATGTTGCAGCGCCATCTGTGACCGTGATCAAGGAAGGTCACGAAGGGGTTGATGTAGGATCGACATCTTCGGCAGCGCGAGATTACTTGGTCTTGCACAACAGGGACCGGATCGTCCAAGTCATGAAGAGCTGCGTATGGCTGAATAACAAGCGCAAAGGGCAGCTTGCTCTTCTTGAGCAGCGAGTGGGTGGTTGGTACGGCATTCAACGTGGATCGCACATACTTTGGCGCGCAGTTGGCATCTGGGGAAGGGGTAACGCTAGACTGGAAACAGAAAGTCAGCAATGGGCACACAGGCCAACTCGGGAAGCCAAAGAGCTTACATTAGGGGGAAGAATAATAGGGGGAGGCGGCAGCTCGAGTTCGGCGACATTAAAGGGCTGGTTGAGTAGATCGGTGGGATAAAGCTGGTTCACGGGACCCCTCGCCTGGGGCGGGAGTTGCTGCGGCTGCTGCGGCTGTCCTCCAAAGCCCATAGACTGGATGCCGGCGGTGATGCCGGCAACACCTCCGGGGGCAGGGCCAACGGCGGCCGGAGCAGCACCCTGGGAGTAGTAGGGATCAGGGGCCTGATAGCCTCCGACTCCGGGTACGGCAGGCTGAGGCGCGCCGTACGGTGTTGTCGGAGCGCCGTATGCCGGTTGTTGGACATCTTGCGCCGGATATCCACCGAATCCCGGTGCTGCTGGTTGAGGGATTCCGTATTGCGCTGCTGCTGGCTGGCCGCCTACTACGGCATTGCCTCCTGTGGCAACCTCGAATGCCTGGGCGGCGTATGCTCTCTTCTTCTTCTTGCCATGCTCGGCGCCGTGCTGGGAGGCGGCTGCCGGCGGAGGAGAGGCCGGGCTACCATATGCTTGTTGGGCGGGATCGACGGGGTATTGGGGCTGCTCGCCGTACTGCTGAGGGGGATACTGGCCGTAGCCATCGTTGGGAGGAGGAGCCGCCATGGTGTTTATTGCCCACTGCTTGGTTCTCTGACGACGCGGGAGAGATTAATGGCCGGGACCTCTTGGTGGATATATCGATGACGCTTGTGGCACGCGAGAGGAACGGCGAAAGGAGTCAGGGGACAAGTCGTGGGTGTTGCGAAGCGGCGGGCGGTGGAGAGAGTTGGTGACGGGGAGCTAGGTTTTGAGGCGCGCTTGGAAGTTGACAGCTCTCGATTTACGACAACAGCATCGGGTGCCGGACAGGAGCTAGGAAGCCAGACTGGCCTTAGCTGCCTCGCTTCGGGCGGAGTACCAACGGGAGTGTCCACACAGGCTGGGGCCAGGCAACTGGGGTAATGGTTCGTACCTAGCAAGTATCACCGCACCTTCGAGGTGTTGGACTGAAGGTGTTGGACAATGCGCTGTGTGATAAAGACGTAGAGCTCGAGGTACCCGACCCCACCAGTGGGCATCTGGCCGGTGGAGTGCAGATGAAAGTTACCGTAAAGGTACCTAAGGGTCCTATAACTTACACACATCCATCCAAAGCAGCACGTGATGCTCAGTTCTCTAATTAGTTCACTTATAACCGACCTAATCAAACCAACATTCATACACGAATGCATTTTCTGTATACACCTTGTCTTGATGGAGGACGCGTGTTTTTACTTCGACAGCTGCTAACCAAGAGGGTTCTCAAATCCGCAAACTTCGTTGTTTGTTCCCGCATTCGTAGCTGGAGACAGATGCCAGGCATCAACGCAAGGTTGAGCTTATGACGAGAGGGAACCTTGAGCGGCACAGCGGGCATTCAGCCAGTATCAAAGCAGAAACTGGACCCAGCACGAAGGAGAAGGAGAACGGGTAGATCGGCTCAAGAATGGATACGTCTCGCGATAACACACAAACGCCAAGTTAATTACTGCTCAAGACTCGGCATGCCAACTGCGCCTTCGAGCAGACGCGGCAGGTAAGGGGTGTCCGCTGAACAAGAAACGGCGCCACAGGTACGACGTTTTGAGGAGACCAAGACTTCAACTAAGTCGCACGTCACCAGACATCACTGGTCATCCATGACTCCAAGCAACATGCCGAGCATATTTATGTGGATGGAGGAACGGGTGAGACGGGAAATATGAATCGCAATCCAGTGAATCTCGGCAATCTCGACACAGTGGATTTTTGGGAGAAGCACCTTCCTGACCTTCGACCATATTTATAACGGTTATACCCGCTATCGCATTCCGCCCGTTTGCACTGCCGTCTTTCATCCCGCTTTCAGGATTGAAGAGTGCAGGTGGTATTTACTTGTATGATTCAGGATTTTCGGATCTGAACCCAATCTATGGTCCTCACCACTTCCTCATCTTCGTCCCACCTAGCTTGCGCGTCACGAATACCTCTACACCGAGTACCGCTGTTCTGACTCGGCCTATTTCGAAACATACATCTTACTCACAGCATCAATATATCGAAATATCCTCTCTCCTTCCCTTTGAGCGAGACCTCAGAATCTTAGGACCCGGTCGCCACTTACAAGTCAGACGATTTCCCACTTGGCAACTGCACACCTCACACTACACACGCCATTACCCTATACAGGACGAAAGTATAGCAAAAGACACCAGCTTGGAACATTTCTTTAATTTGGCTCCGTTTAACTTGACAACAATCGCCAACATTTCGATTTCACGCCGAAAATAAAATCATCCGAACATGGCACCTTCATCAGCCTTCAGGTATGACATCATATCCCGCTTCGCTTTTGCGCGGGCCCCGCCATCAAAACAACGTCAAGCAACAAAACTCAAACAACAAAGCTAACAAAAACCAGCCAGATCCTCCCCCTCATCCTCACACTAGTCGTAGTAGCCGGTATCGGTTTCGTGGTCTATCAAATTTACCTCTCAGCCCTCCAATTCCGCGACCACACGGCCGAGCGCATGGAGCGCAAGAACCTCGCATTTTCCAAAGACGGCGGTCTGCGTGTGAGTGTCAAGGACGTCGGCGACGAAACCTACCTGGACCGGACGCAGAGCTGGTTCGTGAAGGCGTGGGAGCTGGGCGTGGAGGAGGAGAACGCGAACAAGAAGAGAAAGAAGACGGGAACGTTCAGAAAGGCGGCTTAGAATGTCGCTGAGGGATGGGTAGCTGGGGTGTTTAGTAGGGTGGATGTGAAGAACGAGAAAGGAGACAAGAAGGAGACGTAAGGCTCTGATCGGGCTGGGTGACTTGAAGCATGCAATGTTGAATCTACGCTCCGTCTTGAATTACACCGGAGACTACTTAATGGGATAATGGTGCACAAGTATCGATGGCAATGGCCGTCGTTGGACTGTAGTCTTGACTCGACGCCAACTTCAATGAAGACCGACTTTGCTTCCGGATGGGCTATTATGTTACCTGAGTAGCTATCGCCCGCCATTTGTGATCGCAAAAAAATAAACACACCATTCACTACCACGGTGTCTGTCAGATATTCATGCTCACTACCATTGAAGAGCTAGACCCCTTGACACTACTGTCTAGCTTAATAAACGCTCGCTCAGCCTTGGTATCTCCAGCCATCGTTGCCTCTTCGGGTGAACAGTCCAACAGTTACCGCGACAACCTCACATTATATAGGTTCGTCCTGTTCTTGTTTCATGGCTTCTAGAAGCTCCCAACACTCAGTCGAGGTATACTGTGAGCACACAGTTCCGTTAGTTCTTGGGCCATATCAAGCAAAACAATCTTGGACAGGATGTCCTGGGAGAATGCATGTAGCACTATGCCAAGGATATCTGGACTCACCAGTGAAGTCTTCAGACCCCATTGGTTATGGGCAAAAAGATTCAGATGCGACAAGGCATCTACGTATGAATCCAGTCAGTCCCTCTACCACCTAGTAGTACGCAAATAATGTTTGGGGTAAGATGTCATGCGGAAACGAACCAGACTTGTAATAATACTCTTTATTCAGATCGAGGGCACCGAGCTTCTTCAGTTTCTCCAGCAGTCTCGCAGCCTCCGCCTTGTCCCGGAAGTCTCTGGAGTAGACCATCACCAGCTCGCCCTCCGATTGTGGCCTACTCTTTATGCCACCGCGCCTCATGCACGCCTCCGACCCCAGCTCGTTTTTCACCGTGGCCGTGGCGATCTTTTTCCAGACCTCTTCAACTCGATCAGGCGGTATTTCGAGGATCCACTTACCCGCCCTTAGTTCGCAGGCGTCGGCCAGACGGGTGAGGTTCCTCATCACCTCCGCCCGCTCCGTTATTATGTTGCCCAGATCGCGCTTCCCGTCGGCTTCGCCGCCGTAGCCGTAGAACTTGATGAAATCGGTGAACATCCGCAGTCGCTCCTCGCCGGCCTTGCTGTACGTCTCCCGGGCCGGCTTCCAGCGCGGCGGTGCGTAAGGGTTGGCAACCCGGATGAAGCCTTTAGATACGTTTGCAGTGCGGGCTAGGAAATCGTCAACGGTCTCGCGAACCTGCCAGGAAACCAGACTGCCGGTGTAGGGGTTGTAGAGGTGACGGCCCTGAGCATCCTTGCGGAATACCTGAGGTGGCTTGGTCTCTGCTCGTGCGATGGGGTGCCATTTCTCCCACCAGTCGTCTACGTCGTAGGTTTCTAAACCGGTCTCTGGTTTAGAGACTGTTTTGTTTTGGTGTTTTTCTGTGATGGTGTTAGCAGCCTCATGAATTCATCGTATTGCACTGAGCAGGAGGTGGGGGTTATTGACTTTCAATCGATGACTCTGCCGTCTCTGCGTACCCTCCCCACATGACTTCATCATATTTATCGCATCTGATTATCGTCTTTTTCACCGTCGCAGGGCTGGACGGTGACCTTTGTGACTGGTTATGTCGAGCGGGTGAGTTGTGGAAGCCTCTTCTGAGGCGCTCGTGCGCCGTTGAGGTATGGGATGTTGCAACCGCAAAGAGACATCGAGCCGCACTATAAGTGTGGCTCGGAGATCGGTGGATTAGGGGACGAATCATTTGGCTTGATCAAATTTGTGTATAAAGTCGTTGTATTACTTTTTTTTGATAGAGAACCTGTTGTTGAGGGAAGCAGACAAAACTGGAACGCTGAAACTGTGGGGGGTGTTTGCTGCAGCGTTGAGTGTGGGTTTTCGAATTATTTCAAACGGCCCCCTAAAAAGGTCAACAACAAAAAAAAAACCTCCGAGATAAAGACGAACAGCCATAACAAAAAAAATCACACCACAGTCACATCACGACCAACCGACAGAGTATAGTCGCAATAAACATCCTCTTTCTCACTACCCGGCCGTGGCTTCTGCGATCACTTTCTTACGCGCCGAATTGTGCGTGCTCTGTGGTACTTACCTTGGGGTGCTCAAGCTGATTTGAAATCGGCATAGCATCGTGACTTCACTGAGAAAATGGGTGATTCCAGTGAAAATTGGCCGGAGCCGGTCTCCTCCCTTCAGTCAATGCAACTGGATCTTCCACCAAGTTGCATTGAATTTTGCCCATCTGCGCCGTCGTACTTTTTAATCGGCACGTACAACCTGGAGGGATATGAAGGGCCTGCTGCTTCCAACACTACTGAAGCGAAAGAGGTCGAGGAACAGGATGAGCAGAACGACGACGTCGAGGCTACGGTGACAGGAGAGAAGGAATGGCCACAGAACCGCAACGGAAGCATTCTCACATTTCAGCTTGTGGATGACCAGTTGTAAGTCCAGCTATTGTCAAGCAAGGGCAGCACACCAACGGAAACTGACAAGGCCATCAGAGTCCACGTCCAGACGCTGATGCAGCCATCGGCCATCCTCGATCTTCATTTCAACCCAGCACCAGGCAAGCAAGACATTTGCGCCGCTGTTTCCAGCACGGCCACTCTGGCTCTGTTCCGGTTAACTCCTGGGGAAACCCAGCCCTTGAAGCATCTCAAGACCATGGACATGTCGAGTATGTGCAAAACGGCGGAGGACTGGCTAGGTGACAAGGACGAGATTATCTTCACCCACTTCAGCTGGCATCCTACGAAGCCGGACATGGTTGCTGCAACCACAACTGCCGGCTATGTACACCTGATCTACCTTGGGAAGGATCTTGATGGCGGCGATTGGGTAATGCACCCTGAGCCGATCCTCACTCACACCCTCGAGGCTTGGTATGTATCGATCTCCCCGTCTCTGAGCCCTCCTTCTTCCCAAAACGCACAGGGAGAAGAAGACAAAGAAGAGGACGACTCGTTTCTGCTGTTATCAGGAGGAGACGACTCGGCGTTGCGCTATACAGTATGCAAGCGCACTCGCGCCGGTGCGGTGGACGAAGACGAATCGGAAAGTCCCTATACCATCGAGGCGCTCCGTCCACCTGTCAACGTCCGAGGCCATGGTGCTGGAGTAACGGCGATACTGCCCCTAGGGCTGAAGGACGGCGAATCCGAGCTCGTTGTCACGGGAAGCTACGACGATCACATTCGGCTCTTCTCTATCCCGGCCTACGGCTTTGGGCGGGCCGTTGAGCTAGCAGAAAGCAATCTCGGAGGAGGCGTATGGAGGCTGAAGGTTGTCAAAGAAGAGATGGGCCTCTTCGATGGGCAGGGTTGGCGCTTGACGATGCTGGTGTCTTGTATGCATGCGGGCGCGCGGGTTGTCGAGCTTCTCAAGAGCGGTGCTGGGGAGTATGAGTTCCGAGTGGTTGGGAGGTTTGAGGAGCACAAGAGCATGAACTATGGCAGTGATTGTCAGCTGAGCGCGGAGGGGACCCTCTTGGTTGTGTCGACGAGTTTCTACGACAAGCTGCTGTGTCTTTGGAAGCTTGAGCTTGGAGCTTGAAGAACAGAGGCAAACTATCTTCTACCTTAGCCATGGAGAGGATACGGCACCTCTAGGTAGAGGTACGACCACAATCAAGGAGTCAGTGTGGGTCGACAGTAAACCTTGAAGGGTTCGGAGGCTGAAGGCACATCGGTGGTTTTCAGGAACAAGTCCCGACAGCGGAAGAACGAACAGTGTTTAAGTGTTCCGTTTGTCGTGGCAACCGAACTATTCCCAAGCGAACGGTTTCAGTGGGGTGCATGCCGCACATGCATTATTTGTACAAGTACACAGTGTGCGAGGTACTTCTGCCTCCCGATAAGGAGCGATAAGCTGACCGCCTTCTCTTTTCTCTCGATGTTCAAGCCAAGGTGCCCCTCCCGGTGGGCGTGCTGCTGTGTGGAGTTTTAGATCGATGGAGGAAGTTCCGGTTCGATGGATCCGCAGCCCGCTCTGATCCCAGCCTGAAGCGCGCCTGTCCACCTAATTTCCAGAGGTACTTTAGCGTGGCTTGGGCAGGCACCACGCAGGTTCAGGTGCCTGTGAGGTCACGGTGAGTCGAAACGCGGCCGCCCATCGCGCCTGCCTCGGGATACTCGTGCTGTTTACTTGTAGAGCGCCACCCCCAGACTTTGCGCGATGCACTAAAATATAGGGGAGTTGTAGGGACCTCCTGGCTGTGTACCTGTGGCCCCGGCGGGCGGTCACCTCAAGCCTCAGTGGGCAACATTAACAGCAAGTCACACTCAAGTGAACTCCGTCATTTCCCCGGGCTTGTGGAATTTCATGCATAGTGTACTGCCCCAAAACATCTTCACAACTCCAATTTCCCGTCACAACTGCCTCTTAGAGGTAACCTTCTCTTGTATAGATCACCGGGGAAACGAGACTCCTCGACGCGCCTTTGCTTACCTCTACGTTCTACCTCCAACATCTTATTCCAGCCTCTACTGTTGGCTGGCTTGCTTCATTCGCTCATATCTTACTTGCAAGGGACCAGTCGAAGGCACCAGGCTACCTACTACGGTTGCGGTGTAGGTCATAGCATCAGGCTCACCACCTAGCCTACCTCTGCATCCCTCCAGCTTGACCGTTTGTACCATCACCTCCGTTCCCACCATCTCCTCAGGCGATCTCGCTGCCGTTGAGGTAAACACAACACACCCTTCGGTAGATCTACACTGTAGTCTTCCACGGCTCCCAGTCTAATCGAGCGTGACCCGATACAGCAATCCCATGTTCACGATCGCCTCTTTCTGAGCACCCGCCTGTCTGTTATACCCACTCGACATCGATCTTTGCCGCGGTCCGTATCGTTGCAACCAAGCTCGATCCTCCCGCCCTCTGCGTCCTTAAGATACATCTACTTCCGCCGTCGATTATACCTCTAGCCATTGCATCCTCCCGTTTGCAACATGGACACCAACGGGGCCGCCGATGCCGGCGCTGACCCCGTCATCGCGAGGATTCACGAAGCGCTCAACATTGTCCACAGCCCCTACTCTCCCAACCAGGCGCGACAGGAAGCTCAGGCATTTCTGGAAGAAGTCAAGACCCGCGGTGACGCACCCTCCCACGGTTTCAGCCTTGCTTCCGGTGGCTCACAAGAACCCGTCGTTCGCCACTACGGCCTGTCTCTCCTCGAATATGCGGTCAAGCACAAATGGTCCGAATATGACACCAACCAACGCGAGTTTCTCCGCGGTTGGATCTTGCAACTGGCACAAGGTGTCGCAAAACCAGATCCGCCCTTTCTCAGAACAAAGATGGCCCAGCTCTGGGTCGAGATAGCTAAGCGCTGCTGGGGTGCGGATTGGATGGATATGGACGAGTTGCTGAACCGCCTATGGCAGGTTCCGAACTCGCCCGTACACAAGGAGTTCGTGCTCCTGATCCTCGAAATCTTGTCCGAGGAAATTTTCAATGGAGAAGACGCCATCGTTGCCCATAGAGAGGGAGCACTGAGCAAGGGATGCGTTGAGATCTTCACACCTTCTGCCGTGCTCAGCGAAGCCTTCCCAACCCGTCAACACGAACCCCAGGTGCGATTCGGTGACGACGGATGGATCAGTAGAGTAACAGAACTCGTCCGAGACTGTTTGAACGAGAACCTCGACAGTAATGAGGACGTCCGGGCCTGTGTCGTCAAAGCTTTGGCTGTTCTCAACTCCGTAATGCCGTGGGCAATACCAAAAGCCATTCATGCTACCGGTTGCCGTCCTGTTATATGCAATGGGCTTGCCAACTCAAACGTGACCGTGCAAAGGGTAATCTTGCCTCCCCTCTCTGTCCAGTCACTTGTGCGATTGCTCCGAATATCTGCTCGAGTTCCAGCTGTTAACTCTTATCTCTTAAACAGGCTGCTTTGGAGGCGTTGCATTCTCTCTATTCCCGGTCAGCATTCAGCAGCGAAGAATTCGTCGACCTGGTTGTTCCCATGTACAGCCCCGAGTTGGTCGACCTCTGCAGACGACTTTTTGAATGGTCGACAGTGGACGCTGAGGACATTGACGACGACAAGTACCAGTTTGCCAAGAAATTCTCCGAGGCAAGTTGCTTCCTTTACACCGCTGGGGAAAACCGCTCCTATTGTTTCCCTAGGTCTATACTGACAATCACAGATGATCTCGTGTGTTGGAAATTACCTCGACCGGAAGTACGCTTTCATACCGCCGCAGGTTGACATCCAGGACTTCCTGAAGCTTCTGATAGCGGTGGTACAGAGCCAGAGCCTCGTTGTTTCCATTCCCGTTCTCGTGACTTGGACGCGCCTTCTTAACCACCGCTCGCTAGGTCCGGCTATTGGGAAAACTGACATGGTCCTGCCACTGTTGGACGTTTGTAGCGCTCGACTGTTGCGCTATGAGAACCTCCCTGAAGATACGGAAGATCCTACGTTTGTTCTTCTCATGGAGGATACCGATACCATCCCCGAGAGACATGCTTTCCTGGGTAATTATAGGCGATACAGTTCCTCTATTATCGAGAGCATCATCCAACTGAGGCTCACGGATGCTTTCCAGTACATCTTGAGCCAGGCAGAAAATGCTCTGCAAACTCTGTATGAGGGCCAGCCACCCCTTAATCGTAAGTTTCTTAAGCCGTAAAACGCACGGGGCTGATGACTAACGCTGGATATAGCGGCAACCTATTCCAAAAACTCCATGCCCGTTCTGAGAGTAGACGCCCATGCTACTGTCATTGAAGCAGCCCTCAAAGGCTACGTTAAGTGGAGGGCAAGACAGGGAGAACTTCCTGGAGGGGTAAGCTTTGCCTGCTGCGCTGTACAGCTCATAATACCTAACTGACAACCCATCAGGAGCAGGAAGTTTCGAGTATTGAGACACACCTTGAACAGTGGTGTAGTAGGCTGCTGGAGATGAATATTGAGGTACGCCATCGTATACGTCCAGTATCGGTATCTGGTAATAAGACAAAAAGCTGACGAACTTCTAGGACCCTCTCATCCGTAAACGTATCCTCCAGCTGCTTGTCGCCTTCTCCACTACGGCTCTTGACACCAAAGCCAATTTCATGCTGAGGGTGCTCGAGCATATTCTCATGACATGGCCTGCATTGCAGCCTGAGCACAAGACCTTCAATGATGCCATCAGGGATCTCCAAACTGAAAGCATGGTTGAATTGCAGAGGCTCGCCTCCAAGATGCCTGATCATTTACTGGTAAGTGGTGCTAGCCTGTACACGTTATGTTCATCGGCTCCTTATTTACTTACCATTTCTTTGTACCAGGACGTCTACGACCAGCTTGAGGTTAAGGTCAAGGAGATGATCGCCTCCGGAACACTCGATGAAAAGCGCCAGATTGCGTATCGCAGCTTTCTCTTCATCATCATGTAAGACCCCCGATTCGCCTCTGTGAATCTTCGATACTGGTTTGTCATCGAAGGCTGCGATACATCATATTTGGACCTTACTAACTGGCAAACTCAATAGTCATCGGGCAACCCGCATAGACCAAGAAACGCGGATCAGGCGTCTTGCTGAATTCGTCGAGCCTGTCAAGAACCAGTGGAAGGAGGCCCCGTTGCAACAAGCACTCGGCTCATTCGAGGGATTCTGCCAGCTCATCGGTCTAGACTTGGCGCAAAACTACATTGCGCAGCGCCGTGTTCACCAAGTCGGCGATTGGGGTGCTGTGGACCTTGATGCCGAAGGGTTGGCGTTGCAAGCTGAACTTGAACAGAGGCAAACGGTATGTTGCCCTGGTAGTCATCGCTCCCAACTTGTTTTACAGTTGCTGACATACTTTCAGTTCCTTCCTTTACGTTCAACCAAGTCATTCCTGACCTATTCGGTCGAGAAACTGGAGAAGAACTCCCCTGCTTATCAAGCGTCTTGCGCCCTGTGGCAGGACGGGTTCCCGATCATACTGCCAGAGCTGCTCAAGTTCTTGAGCTACGCACATGCGTGCCATGATCCGAAGAACTGGTCTCTGCTTCCAGAAGAGATGCGTCCCGTCGTCAGCCGTCTCCTGACTGACCGCTTTTGGCAAGCCGGTATTTCGGAAGGCAGCAAAGACGACTTCTATGCGCGCGTCCTGGACAAGAAGAACACGCTTGAGGGGCTTGCCTCCACCATTCGTGGTACTGTGCGCTTCGTCCGCGAGGCATGCTACGCCGTCATCTACTGCATGAGCCGACTTGATGTGCAGTTTTATGGGTTCACGGAACTTCCTGGGCCCTTGGCAAATGCCCTGTTTGCCGATTCATTCAGCCTCTCGTCTCATCAGCTTATTAATCTGCTGAACTTGGTGAGGTATCTCGTTGATCACTGTCCGGTGGAGCTAAGGGATCATTTCCTACCTCCAATCCTGGCTGCGTGCTTCCAGCAGATGGATGCCAAGATCAGCAGTGAATGGGAGAAGCTGGGCCAGAAGCAAACCGTGCAGGTGGCAGACAATGATGAATTAACGGAGGAGATGAAGGCGGAAAGCATTCTCAGGCAGCTGACGTATACCGCAGCCATTATGGTGGCTGAATTCCTTGACCCGGCGAGGACCGGTAAGTTTCTATATTACCACCGGTACGTTCTCAATGTTTTACTGACTCTGTCCCCAGGACCACCAAGCAACCTTCCGGCCTCTCCCAACGGCACCACTCCGGAGTCCCGGTATCCATCGCTTCGGAGATTCTGTCTCATGCAAACGTCGATCGCCGGCCCTCTCCTACTATTCCTTTGCCACGCGATTCACATGCGTGATACCAGGTGCTGTGGCGTCGTCCTCCGTGTTTTCCGATCCATCGTACCGGAGTTCCAGATCCAGAGTGGTCAGCCTAAGGAGCAAAAGGAACCGTCTCATCCTTTGCTACCCGATGAGAACTTCCCTATTCCCGATGCTACCAAAGCGGAAATCCACCAGTTCCTCGGGACCGACGTGATGAGAGCCGCGATCTCTTCGATGAACGATCCTTATTTCGTTGACTCCCAGAAGGATCTTGCCACCCTGATTGCAACGATCCTTGCTCACTACTGCGTTGGCGATGAGTTCTCGGAAGGCAACTCTGCGCCCCGCCAAATCCTGTGCTCACTGCCGGGTATCAAGGAACAGGAAGTGGATAGGACCCTTACTTTCCTGCGACGTCCCGGTACACATTCGCGCCAACAACGCGCCGTGGTCCTCGAATTGTTAAGAAATGTCAAGAGTGTAAGCATCAGTGAGATGGGCAAGCTCAAGGACCCTAGAGAAGAAGTTGTCAGAAAGGCTCCCAAGAGGAGCAAGATGGCCCAGAAGTTCATGACGCCTCAGCAGGGCGCCGGTACTACCGTGACTGGTACTGAACAGGGAACCGGCAAGAGGCAAGCAACTCCTGATCTGGAAGGAGTCGCCGGGATGTTCGACGAGGGACACTGAGCGATGTTAGACCGACAAGAGCGTACAGTGCGTTAGTGGCTTATCACACTTGCTCCTTTCGACTCAGGCTTTCAGCGCTACGCGGTTATATGATAGCGGAAAGAGCACGTCCAAAAGCTCCAGGAGTAGGGTCTTGTACATGCTCCTCAAGGAGCTTTTGGAAGGTTCTTTGCTGCTTCGCAGTGGCTTTGAACTTTCATACGCACCGTTAGACGGATGGGACCTCATCATGTGGCGCATGATGGTTCGATCGATGCGAGTCGGACCCAGCACATGCGCCTACCGATGCCGATGTTCTATGTTTTATACTCGATTATACTTCACTCGCTTATCTGGGGTGATGAGAGTCGCGAACTCGAAACCTCGGCTAAGGCGTGACCTGGGGGTTTGACTGTAAAGCGAAAATCATAGTTTAGGAAGAGAATGGTTTGAAGGGCAGTTTGATGAAAGCTAACAGCGGAGACCAGAGCTACGGCGATAGTACGGTTGATGATTGTCATGACCGACTGCCATTTTCTCGAGACAAAGTTCCAGTCAGGTTTGACCCTTAGACGTCGGCGTAGCTGGGAAAATTCGGGTATATAGAGAAACAAAAGCAACCGTGGGTTCGGGAATCGAGCCTCCGGTTGCTGACTTGGAGTGTAATGGATTTGTGTTAGTTCAGGGTGTCCGTTCAACTTCGCTCGATGAAAACATAACCTCTCGCCGTCTAACCCAGTGTTAAAGAACCAGCCTGCCAGTCCTTCGACACACAACTTCTATAACGCATGAAGATGTCTAAATCCTTCCGACATTCCGGGAAACGGTACGTTTTAGCAACGGAGCCACTGGGTAGTACTACGTTTACTAATGCAGCAATAGGGGCGATCTGCAGCACAATTCCAAACGGGCAAGACTGGGCTAGACCGTGGAGACCGTGCTACTAACCCCTGAAGAGCTAATGTCAACCGAAGCTATCCCCCGCACAACCCATGTCGGAACAATCACGGTGAGATGATGGTCTTGGTAGTCTGAGGGTTTGCGTCGGTGATACCATCCACGCATCAAACTACGCTCAAACGAGACTGTTTACGCAGTTCCAACACATCTCAGTTCTCGATAAGGTAAAAGTAAACATCATTTTCGGCATTCAGGTGGCATCGAGTGCCACTGTGTTGCGGACCAACCCGGTTCCGAGGTCGAGCCAAACTTGGCGTTGTGGCGTGGAATCTAGGAAGTGATAGGCGGTTCACTCAGCCCTGAACTACTATGTAGAAAGGGGAATTATACCTTTCCGATCAACATCTTCTAACTACGTAAGCGGCACGATACTATTTTTTTCCCTCTCGGATATTCGTCTGTTCACTTCGTTGTGCATGCTCAAGATATCGCCATATCTACCCGTTCCCTTCAAAAGTACGGCGGCTAATACACACACCTAGAGCAGATAAGGTGGCAGCAACGTTGAGGTGATAGCTATCCCTAGTTCTTGTCATCTCTGCCGGCTTTGATCACTGTCTCATGTAGTGAGTCAGAATACCTACTACGAACCCCTAAGAGTTACAGAAGATAGCCTTTCCGGCAACCGTGAGGTACCAAAGAGCATAACTCCCACCTAAGTATCTGCTCGGAGGCCAAAGAATCATCGGCCACCGTAACCCTTCAACGATCACCAACCCTAGCGAGTGTCGTCACTCTCTCTGGCGCTTACTACCGCCTAACTCGGCTACCAGCCGCACTATACTCGGACAGGTCCCCACGGGAAAGCATCACCCTATTGCTCCTTCCGGTACTTCATCCACCAGATCCCATTGGCAAAGAGCCGTCTTACTTTGTGACCATGGTTTATCTCGGGAAGCCCTCCAAAGGCTGTCAAGTGTGCCGCACACGAAGAATCAAGGTAAGTTGGGATGTATGCGATGAACCTGACCACAGCAACAGCTGACCACGCGGCACAACCACTTGCTGATTGCGCGTTATCCAGTGCGATGAAACAAAACCAACATGCAATCAGTGTCTCAAAGCAAGGAAGCAATGTCCTGGGTACAAGGATGATTTCGACCTAGTCTTTCGTAATGTCACCAAAGCAACAGAGCGAAGGGTCCAGAGAGCCAACAAGAAGGGAAAGCAAAAGCTATCAGCAGAGAGTGATGGCTCCAGCTCAGGGTCAGGCGCCTCAAGGCCATATTCAAGTCCAGGAGCATCATCGTCATCATCGCCGCCGTCTTCATCGTCATCCGTCTCAGTGTCATCATCATCTAGCGTCGACGGGGAACAGCAGTTTTCTCTCACATCTACGGCGCGGACGACAGTCAGGTCACCCTTCGAGCTCGCGGTCATACCGGCCATTCAAATTCCCACCGAGACTCAGGCGTCATGTCACTTTGTATCCAACTTTGTGCTCATCCCCCGCCAGGGAACGACGAGAGGGTACATGGACTATCTGATCCCACTCATAAAAACCGAGACGATCTCATCGGCACCCCATCTCCAGTTTGCTTTTAATGCATGTGCACTGGCTTCGCTGGGAAACAGAGTCAAGAGCGACGGGATCGACTTCGTTGCGAGCGCACATGGGGAGTATGCGAAAGCCTTGAGAGCCACTCAGGCCGCATTGATGGATCGGGTCAAGTGCACATCTGATTCGGTATTGGCTACGGTGTTACTTTTGGGTATGTACGAGAACATTACGGCAAAGAAAATGGGCGAGTTTGCGTGGGGCTCCCATATCGAAGGGGCCATTCAACTTGTCAAGGCCCGAGGAAAAAAACAACTGGCGACTCAGACCGGATTACAGTTGTTCATTGCCGTACGGACACAGCAGGTAAAAACAGTGAATTGCAGACGGACCACCACACAAGACTGTACTAACGGCGCCCGCAGATAATCCACGCTTTAACTTCCGGTTGCCCCCCGATAATGGGCGTCGACTGGTGGCTCGACAACGCAGTCAACGACTCCTACGCCGCCCACTGCTGCCGTCTTAACCTCCAAACCAGCGAGCTCCGCGCCGAAGTAACCCACATAATGACCCACGGGACCGCCGGTACCTCCCCGTCCTCTCCCTCCTCTCCTCGCTCGCCCTCAGCACAACCCTCTCCTTCAACCTACGAACAACGAACCGCCCGGATCCTCTCCCTCATGCGGCGCTCCCAAGACCTCGACCGCGCCATAGTCGACTGGATGGCCTCCCTCCCGCCGCACTGGCGCTACCGCACCCTGTGCTGGCAAAACTACGTCGCCAACACGGACTACGCCCACGCCGAGGTTTTTCCAGGTCGCGTGGACGTGTACAACGACGTCTGGATCGCCTCGGTGTGGAACATGGCGCGCGTCACGCGGCTGATCCTCGCCAGCATCACGGTCCGCTGCGCCGCGTGGGCGTGCAGTCCCGTTGACTATAGGACGACGCCCGAGTATGCGCATAGTGCGAGGGTGTGTGCTGAGGTTATTAGTGATGTTTTGGCGAGCGTGCCGTATCATTTGGGGTGGCATTATCGGACGAAGAAGAGGAGGAGGCAGGGTCAGGGTCAGGGTCAGGGTCGTGGGAATCGGAATCGGAATCGGAATTGGGATAACTATGATGATGATGATGAGGACGGTGAGGACGATGAACAAGAAGAGGAACAATTGTCTGGGTTCGGATGTGGCGAGGACGAGGAGGGGACAAAAGGACTGTCTGGGTACTTTTTAACGTGGCCGTTGGCATGTGTCATGGGGCAGGATTATTTGACGGAGGATCAGAGGACATGGGTGAGGGGGAGACTGAGGTATATCGGCGAGGAGTTGGGGATTCGGTATGCGAATATTTTGGCGCAGGTGAGTTTGGATTCGCTTCTGGGTTTCTTTGTTGCCATCATGCCTATTATCTTTTCATATACCCCGGAAATTTGACCATTAGTACTAACCAGTTCTAACCCCATCCCAGTTACACGTACGCATCCCATCAATGTTCATCCGCCGCGACGGTCTCATGGCCCAACCATACCCCAACGCCCAAGATTTTCAACATCTTCTCTCCTCGGCGAGGAATTCACCACCGATCCTGCCTGGATATTCGCTCAATCCAATACAGGAAAGAGAGAGGATGCAGATGGAGTTCATGGAATTGAAGAAGAAAGAACTGCTGGCAAAAGCAACCGGTGCAGCAGGGAAGGAGGGACGATACGATGAGACCACGAATAAGTCTGAGCGAATAGGGAATAAGGGCGACAGCGAGGAGAGGCGAGAGGAGGAAGAGAAGGTCATGCTTGTTGCTCGGAAGTGGCTTACGGTTTGAAAGAGAGGAGCTTGGGATGAATTCGGCAGGCTGTGATGTCTGGGCTCCTGGTGTACATGTGCCCCAGGCCCTTCAATACGTACTTGGGAGAGGATAGACCTAATATAAACGAAGCAACCCCAAACCCGTAATTTCTCAGGAGATCCACCCGCTTATTCATCTACCACATCTTCACTATCGAGGTAGTGAAATTTTGCGAGTGTTGACATGTCGAGACAAGTCGAAAAAGGGGTTGTTTGGAGACCCACGTGACCTGGCAGGGTTGTATGTACGAGTAAAAAACGCCATTACAAAAATTCCCTTTTTTACCAATTTCATTCGATCGTAACTTTCATATGAACACCGCGCGGTCATCACTCACCTCTTTGACAACCGATCATCGCACTTGCCATTCGGTGTTGTACTCTCATAACAGGTATACCTCTCTGCATGTCCTTAATTCAACTCTGGTGTTTTTCACCATGTCGCTTGTAGAAATGTCATTGCATTCTTTGTCAGCGTGCAGAGCACATACATCCCACCCTCTCTTGTATATCAAAAACTAACAGTAGCCATGGAGGAAAATCAAGTTCCCGATCAATCGGACTCACGAAAGAAATCCCGCCAGAAGAGAATTCCGAAGTTAACGAAAACCCCAGTCTCCAAGAAAAAGAACAAAATGGGAGGTGATAAGGGCAAGAGAAAGGGCGCCCCAGGCGGTGCTGAAGGCCAGAAACAGAAGAAGAAGAAGGTATTCACTCCCGATGATCCGCTGGCCATGAGTCTATTCAGAAACTCTGGATGAGATAGTATGCGCTTCAAGCTGCTCTAGGTTGATTGAGCATGCATCCAAAATGTTTCATTGTCGGATATCCTCAAAGTCTCATGCGGTTGGTTTGACAAGTTGTCTCACACGCGCTTGCGCCCATTGGACTTGGTTATTGGAGTTGTCAGGGACATGATCAAAGTCTTGAGCAGTTTACCACCTCTTTAGCCCTCTCCCCTTCTCCCTTCATTTGACAGCTACATGATGTCTAACACCCAAAATGAACAGACTGGCAACGCCGGCAAATGGACAACACCCAACCAAGCGAACAAGCTCGCCCTCGAGCGCAACTCCATCCCTCAGATCGGCGACCGCGGCATCTGGGTGACATGCGCACGCCACCAGGAGAACAAGGCTGCCCGGGAAGTCATCAACCTCTTCGAAGAGTACATCGAAACCATGTACGGCATCAAGCCCGCCAGCAAAGAACCCAAAGCTGGGGATGACGAGGACGAGGAACTAGATATCGAGGCCGCCATCGCCAAGGAACTCGGCGCAATGAAGGAGAAGAAGACGGCCGACGTCCAAAAGCAAGAGGATGACAAGGCCCTGCTCAAGGCCATGAAGCTCAACATCGACTGTCTCTTGTTCGTGCGGACCAAGGCCCCCATCGAGCCGGTCGAGTTCGTCAAGAGGATAGTCGTCGACACCAAGGAGTGCACCGACATCAGGAAGATCAAGTGCCGCTATCTCAACCGATTGACGCCCATGAGCGTCATGGGTAAAGCGACGGAGCAGGGGCTGGCTGAGACGGCTAGGCAGGTTTTGGAGGAGTACTTTGACTTGAGCGGGAAAAAGGGCGAGCAAAAGGAAGAAGATGGTGCGGCGTCAGAGGAGAACAAGGAGGGAGAGAACAAGGAGCAGAAGGAGTACAAGCCCTACACATACGCCATCCGGCCTACGCTTCGCAACCACAGTAACCTGAAGCGAGACGTGGTCATCAACACCATTGCCGGTCTTATCAACGATGAGCGTCACAAGGTCAATCTAACGAATCCGGACAAGGTCATTTTGGTGGATATCTTCCAGGTAAGACAGGCACAGTCTTGGGTTATTATTCCCCCCCTTGACCCACAAACACAAACACCGCGCGCACCGCTTCACTTCACTCTTGGCTTTGCTGAAGTACTTGAATTGGTGGAGAATTAAACCGCTAACGCTGACTTTTACGGGGAAATCACAGACGGTCTGCGGGTTGAGTGTTGTGGATGGTGATTGGGATGAGCTGAAGAAGTATAACATGACTGAGCTGTATAACCAAGCGGCTGGCATCACGGCGGTTGGTAAGAAGGACAAGCAGGAGAAGCAGGGGCAGAAGCAAGATGGGAAGAAAACGGAGTCGGCCAAGAAGGAGGAGGAGACCAAAGAAAACACCAAGGAGGAGGAGCCTATCACTACCGCTGCTTGAGACTCGGGGAGTCGGGGGAGTGGGACAGTGGTGGAGCGAAGGCATCGACCGGCCCCGGAGACTTTTCGGTGGCGGCGGCAGCAGCGGGGCGGGGCTGGTTCCGTATGTACTGTTGTCTAGCGGTCCCTGTTTTCTGGCGAGACGCAGTACTGTACTAGTGGAATGCAGCATTTGGGATCATCGGGGATGTCAATGATTTGCCCGGGAAGGTGAAAACAAGCGAGAGTAATAGCGAAAAGCGGACGAAATGTCTCATGGAATCAACTGAAAATCGTGGCATCTTGTCTAGCGCGCCTGTCGGGGTTTTCTTTTCAGGTGTCTCTATATCTAGTGCACGGTGGACAGCGAATAATCAGTGACATGGCCATGTCAGATCTGTCAGATCTGCTGGAAAGGGTGTGCCTAGTAAGAAAGAAAGGTCTGTATCGGCAGTTGGGCTTTGGAAATGGTGTTGGAGAACGGTAAGAGGGAACTGGCAGCCACCACGATGCTTCGTTCGCTCGCTATTTTGTACCCGAAGAGGCAGCTGGATAAACAATGGCGGCCGAGTGAAGAGGTGCCATGCGAGCCATGGTCCCCGTCCTGTGAGTGAGACTGGAGGAGTGAGGACCTCGCGAGGGAATTTCCTTCCTAGGTTTCGCTTCGGGGAAGTCGGTGAGATCCATCGAAATGTGGACTTCATGTGGTGACGGTGTTAAAATACTGCGTAGACGAGCGGATGGAATTTGCAGGATTTGAGACCAACATGGAATCCTTTTTTTCGGCGAAGAGATATTTTTTCTTTTTGCAACTAGTACAAGTGATAGGTCCCGTACACTAGTTTAGTAGGGAAAAAATACTTATACATAGCTCGCCAGTATGTCTCCGAAACTCCTCCGGCCTCCCTCTTGTGGAATTTGATGTGGTGGTTGGTTCGGAAGGTGAAATACCTCGGGCTCCAATGACTCCAATCATCAATCCATCATGTAGTTTGTCATGTTTGTGTAGAGGTAGTGTAGTGATTCATGTACGTATTAGTGAGGCTACACTGCAGGATGCCATGATCTTCAGCGCTTGTAGTTAGCGGGCTGGATAAATCGACTGTGTGCCATGATAAACCGGGGGTGTGGATCGGATATAGCCAATAACAGAGTTATGTTCGCGTCCGCGAAAGTTCGCCGTAATAAATATCGTACAACATCCTTAGTTCCTTACCAAAAAGTCATCGGAGAATCACAAAGACGAAGCGCTCAAATATAATACCCTAATTTAATATAAATAAAGATATCGTTATAGGAGCGCCGTACTGATATTTATAGTATAATGGCGGCGGCCGGGCTTACTAAGTTTGGAGTTCCCGGGGCTATACTTTTAGACGAACTGCTTTCTACCTTGCGTATTCTTCTTCGGCCGTCGCCTCTTACTCCTTTTGGCTCGCTATTATCGCTGCGGGCATCTATTTCATTGAGCGCTTCGAAAAAGATAGGTTTGAGCTCTCGTTGTCGTAGTTCGAAACGATGACTTCTAGTGAGGATTTGGTGATGACTTGCGCACGCGCGAAGTTGATGCCAAGTTTGGGGTCTTGGCTCGAGCTGGCTGTCAGTTTGTATGGCCCCACACAGCCGATCTATCATGGCATACAGTCGATTTATCCGGCTCGGTAGTTAGACGTCCTGATCTGTAGGAGGAATATGTCCGGTGGGCAGGCTCGCAGGCTCACAGGCAGCTCTGACAGGCCAAAAATCACCATCCTCAAACTTACAGTGGAAGGTCGCAGCGTCACAGGGAGGAGGGCAAGCAGGTTTGACGGACGCTAAGCCCTATTCCAGATAATTTTGACGAGTGGCAGCAACGCAATGATTTGTGCGCTTTCTGCGGATATTGGGCCCCGAACCCGTTCGTAAAACAGTTCATCGCAATTCATTTCGTTCCCCGAAATCTGACGGCATCATGGCACTACGTTGAAGTCTGAACCCCCTCGGCCACTTTGACAGTTCGGGTTAGGGTTGTCCTCGAGCTTGCTTTTGAAGGGTCTTGGAGGTCTTTATATTGGCCGCCCCCCGGGAAGACGGCAGCACAGCACGGGCACTTTGCTGGCTCGGGGCTAGCTCGCTGTCATGAGTGGTCGATTCCGAGGGAATCCCAGATCCCAAGACTGGAGACCGAGATGGGGACCGGAATGGCCTCGCTTGTTGTCCACCGTTTCGGGGCATGTCCGATATTGATATCTCCAACATCATTGAAGACATTTGCTACTGCCTGCGACCCAAGGGCGTGGCTGAGTTGGTAGCCCATCTGATGAGCCCGTCAGATGTAATGAGTTGAGGCAGCATCATGGCATGCAATATCCAGAACCATTATCCAATATCCCCAGACCACACAACCACATTAGGAAGGTGCTTTTGCTCGTAGGAGGAGCCTGAGGGGAGCAAAGAAAGCCACCAAAAAGGAATGAGATGCCTGAAGCCTCCCGCTCTTGGTGTAACGTGCTTTCGCCTGTCTCGGTCCTGTCTCTCGCTTGTTTTTGTTCCGTGGCTCGTGGTCCTTCCCAATCCGGCGTGTTTCGCTTACTGCTGGCCAATCAGCAATTTCCCGGCTCGCTTGTTTGGCCTTCAACTTTGGCGTTGGCTTCTGTTCTTCACAAGTCTGAGACTGACAACTCTGTAGCACACCACTCTGTCCGGCCTATCTCCGCCCATCTTGCCCATCCATCATGGGCACCGGAACTTGAAACTGGCTGACCACCATTCACCATTGACCAGAATTGACGACGGAGCTTCCCTTGGGCTTCCACACACTTCAAACTTCCTTTTTCTTGTCTCCCACCACGTTTTTGTCCCGGCCCGACCCTGTGGTCTCCCTTGCTACTCGCTCTCTTGGCATCCTCTTACGCACATGCATCGTGCCGGATTGTCCAGTTGACGTCCTCCCATAGCGAGGTGGCGTCGACTACCGAAGCCGCGGCTCTCTTTCCAGCAAGGAATCCCCAAGGGTTTTTCCTGCTTCCTTCGAGTTGTTTCCGTCAAATTCCTTCACAAGCGAAACAAGCAGCAAGGTAGAGGTACATATACTAGCAAGTAGCTAGCCATGGGTTGGGCTTCTAGGGCGTCGTTCAACTTGTCAGCCGCACCCGAGCGGATATGAGCAAGGACTTGGCTTGTTGCGTGATGGAAATCCACATCATCACCATCATCAAGCACCGTCAATTTCGATTCTTTCGGACACTTCTGCCAAGCCATGAAGCACCCGACTTTCCGTTCGCTGCACTAGCTCAACCATGTACTGATGAATGTAGACTATAGTACGTACACTGAGGTGTGGTAATGCAACCCACAGCCATCTCTACCGAACTCTGGTAGCCATGTCATTGGATCTCATCGGTGGTCTAGGGACTCCGGCACTCCGGGTTTTCTTTCTCCCATTTCCCGCGGTCGATATTCTGCGCAGAAGGTCTTCGCTCTCGCTACTCTCGGCGTCTCATTCGCCAGTTCGACGCTATTGCTCCACCGGAACTGTGCTTGGCGATGCTCCATCTATAACGACTCCTCGCCGTTCTCTAGCGCATTACTAGCAAAGAAAGTGCTCACTGGAGTTGTGATTGTCCCCTGCAATTTAGCCTCTTTTACATCCATTTTGGCCTGTGAGAAGAAGGACCAAAGAAAGAAATATAGGCCAGAGTTCTCCAGTGGAAGAGCCAAGCATGACAGACTCGTCACGGCCAAGAAAGTCCAAGTTCAGAAAGGCGCTGTGTGGTCCGTAGAGGTACCCTCTTACGCTCCCCCAAGCACGCTCGTATCCCTTTAACGGTGAAAATGTATCCCTTTTGCCAAGACCAGAAAGTGGCCAATCGGATGGCCGTATTGAATCCACAGTAACATCTGTGCCCATGCAGATACCTTGATTTCACCACCTTTTGCAGCGATTTTGACATTGCACCAGATGTGGAGTGCATCAACCAATCAAAAGGGTCGCCAACGGAGGAGCTCAAAATCAACGATAAATCCATTTCAACAACAACAACAACACAGACTTGGTGATATTTGCGTTTGACGGCTCAACGACGGTGCAATCTGGTAAGTCTGTCTTGATACCCTAACAGACGATGCAGAATCGCTGATTTTACCAGCAAAAAGGACACTTTTGACATCGTCGATCGATTGCATGGACAGGCCTGCTAGTGTGCTTGGCAATCCACCCAGAAGTCCCCAAGTACTGCAGGTAGAGGGGTGGTCTTGGCAAAAGGGATACATTTTCACCGTTAAAGGGATTCGTACTGTACAGCACACATGGACTTACACTACAAGACAGATTTGCGGGATGGGATTTCCATGTATCGGCGGGATTGCCATCCTCTTTATGTCTGATACCAGGTACAGGGACCAGCGAGTAATGAAACGCTGCTAGTCAGTCCAGCGGCCCATTCTTGGTCCATCCTCGTCCGGGCCGCATCCCCTATGCGGAACGGCCTGGTACCTGTTGGGCCTGTCCACTCCATCCTGATGATCCCGGCCTGCTACCGAGCTGACGGACATATGGGGTATGGGTCTTGCCCGTAAAGGGCATGTGTAAACGGACTCTGTCTCAGCTTCACGCCTACCTTACTCTAGTGGGTAGCTAATCCTCCAAGTTTCTTCCCTCGCGGCGGTCAATCTGTCAACTTCCGCCAACAACAACACCAAAAGGAAGAAGAAAAAAACAAGAAAGAGATGGCACGGTGAGGAGACACTCGTGCCAGAGCACCTGTGGCCCAATAGTCTGAAACGAAAAAAGAGGCTGAACAGACGACAGTTGATCTCCTCTCCTATCTTTAGCAGCATCGGGTATCATCACATGCCATCTCGATCTACAATACCAATTGCCGACTAGTTGCTGAGTATTAGTACAAAAGATCTAACACGCTTGGCCAACTCTGTCGATGCCCATCACCGAGCGGATATTTCTGCCCCCTTTCCCAATCAAAACAAGCCTCAAGTACCAGAGTACCCTTCAGTCTCTACGTACATCTCCACACATCACAGGCAGATACAAGTGCGCAGGCTCCATATAATCGCCCAGCTGCTCCCCGAGGAGATCATTTTGGCCGCAGTGTTCTTGGAGCCAAGAGATATATGACTGTCTTTTGACAGTCGTTTCCCCCCGTCGACCCTCCAAGTCACATCTGTCCTGTTCACATCATCTTACTCTCGGGACATATCCTCTCCTACAGTCTTACCATGTGTCGACAACCGTCAGAACAATCGGTACAGGCTGCCCTCAGCGCGATCATGCCCAGTCACGTAACGGTCCATAGCTTGCGGCCCATTGCTTCCCTTCGACCGCAGAGGATCTTCGAAGTCAGTCTTTCGGACGGGAAAACGCTCCTCCTTTCACTCCCGCCACAAGCCCTCTTCAGGCTTTTGAGGCACGAACAATCCATAATAGGCTCCGAAGCCGCGACAGTTCGATGGATCAGGGATGCTCTTGCCAGGAACCACTCGACGAGATACACAAACCCAACACTTCAGAGATTCCTCCCGGCCCTCGTGCATACATCAAGTCACGGTCCTGTCGAGCTGGGTTCAGCATACAACGTTTTCGAACATCAACATGGCATCCCCGTTGCCTTGTTACCTTCTCCCCCCAGTCATTCGGAGCGCAAACGTCTGGATAAGCATCTCGGCCAACTCTACCGGTCCCTCTCATCAATAACATCACCGTCGGGCAGGTTTGGCCCCGTGGCGGCCGTCGTCCCCAAAATGCCAGGAATAGAGCTTTCGGATAAGACCGCGGGGTTCGGAGAAGGCGGCTTGATGGCAGCCGACGGAGCAAGGAACTGGTCAACCGCCTTTCAGTCATTATTAGAGGGTGTTCTAAGAGATGGCGAAGACATGGCAGTAACAATGGCTTACTCGCCGATACGAAGACATTTCAGGCGGTTTGCGCACTTGCTCAACGAGGTCAAGGTACCGAGGCTGGTGGTTGTCGACATGGCTGACGACACGAACACCTTGGTCACCGTGGAGAGAACAACAACAAGCACATCAGCAACAAGCACAAACGGGTATAGCAACTACATGGCAGCACCACAACCAGCATCAACATCAGACAGCATCGGTGGTGAACGACAACTAAAGCTTACCGGCCTCCAAGACTGGAGCAACTGCGTCTTTGGCGATCCCCTATTAGCCACCGTTTTCAGCGACGGCGTCTCGGAATCCTTCATGGAAGGCTTCGAAACCGGCCCTACTACTACTACCTCTACCAATCCGAACGACCATACCCATCATCACATCAACAACAGCAACAGCAGCAGAAACACAAGCGTCAGCACCCAGAGCACCAACACAGGAGTCATGTCCATCACAGCCATCACCGAACAAACCACCACAGCTCCTGCTCCTGCACCACCACCCACGATTTCCAGTAGTCCCCAACCACCATTCCAACCACCACCACCACCAACACACGCCACCAACAACAGCAAAAGCAACAGCAACAGCAGCAGCGACGACATCTCCTCCCTAATCGAGGACCTCCCCAACGCCGGCATTCGTCTCCTCCTCTACCAAGTCTACCACGCAGCACTCTGCATCGTCAAGGAATTCTACCGACCCCGGTCGTCTTGCAGCACATCATCCTCCCCAAGTTCATCTTCCAGCTCTCTAAGCACCAACAGAGAACTGGAAGGCAGGAAAAAGCTCACTGAGGCCTTGAATCGGTTGGAGAGTGCTGTGCCTGTGGTTACACCGATGTCTTCGTTGGGTTTACCTGTTCCTGGGGTTTCTTATGGTTCTTCTTCTTCCTCTTCTTGTTCGACTACTTCGTCGTCTAAGAAGCAAAACCTTCTTAACAGCAACAACTCTTCGCCAGTCGTCAGTGCTAGGTCATTGTTACTTGGCTTCAAGGATAGTAGTAGTAGTAGGAGTAGTGATAGCGTGCTGGCGAAAAAGAAGCTGCATCATCGGCCGAGTGGGGATATGAGCCCTGCAAAGAGGGCGAAGAGTGCTAGTGATGAGGAGAGGGAGTGAGTGAATCTAGAAGAAGAGGGAATGCGGGACCATGTATTTCAAATATGATGGCCGGCTTGGACGGAGTCTGGATGGCGTGCAATTGTCTGTCTGTCTATTTTGGGGAAGTGGGATATTCTGAAGTTCGGAAAGGAAAAGTACAGAGAGTATTGCATAAAGCACTGATTTGCATAGGACTATAGGACGGTACATATATAACACGTGAAAACGAATCAAGCATGTTTTCAAGTTCTTTCATTGTTCCTTTTCCTTGCCTCCCGCCCCTTCTGCTATCCTATCCTATCCTATTCCTTTAGTTTTCGTGAGTTGTGGTAAATGTTCGTTCCCCATAAAGACAGAAAACGCCATGCTATGTTCTTAGTCTACAAAAAAACACATAAGTGGATGTAGAGTAGTGGTAGTAATTCGTTACAAAAAAAAAACCAGACCTCCATCCCTAGAACCCGATCTCTTTCATCCTTTTCATCGTTGATATTTTGACTTGCTTCCTTCAGCTGTTCACCCCGACCTCGTACCATGCGCAGCTATGGCACATCATACCAGAGCATACCGTGCCACCCAGCATGTCTTCACTCTTCACTTTGGTTGTTTCTCTGAGAATCCCTGCATGATTCTCCTTCCTCCGCCTTCCTCCCCTCATGTCCAACCCCTTTCGATTCTCACCACCTTCCATTCCTTACTCCTTGTTGTCTTCTGATTCATCATCAAGTAGGTGATCATTGGTACTTCAACAACCGCCCATCTTTACCCTCTACATATTCCACCCCAAGCATCTGCGTCGAAAACGCGCAGAACCGATCCTTGATCGCCACAACCTCATATGCACCCTCCTGGCTGGCCTTGATGACCTTGCTATACTCGTCGCTGATATCGTGCTTGGTCTCCAGTACCGTAGCGCGCTCACCCTTCTTCTTGGGGTTGGTGCTGCGAGTATACGTGAACTCGAACGGCGGGGTACCGTAGAACTCGAAAAGAATCTCGACCTCACCACCCTCGTGGATGTCCGTCTGCACCTGCTTACCCTTGGAAATACGGGCCGCGGGGAGCGGGTGAATCGTCTTGGAGATGTTGACGGGAGCGCGGCACTCAGATGCCCGGTCACTAACCGAGGTAATCGTGAACTCACCGGGGTGCTCGGCGATACGGCGGAAAGTCGTGGTGGGAGATTTGGCCCTGGACTCCTCGCCGTTGAAGGTATACCAAACCTCGAAGGGAGCGGCACCAGCGAGGGAGTACCCGAGACGTTCGCCGACGCAGTAGTCGGTGCGAGTCTCGAGAGGATAGATGGTGGGAGCCTCGAAGAGCTGGATCTGGACCGAGTGGGCCTTGCCATCGGGAGTGTCTCTGTGGGCGGAAGTGTAATCGGAGATAGAGTGGCAGCCGCTGCCGTCGCGAACGCTGCGGATGCGAATCGTTTGGGTTCCGAGACGCAGCTGGTGGCGCGGGATCTGGATCTCGTACGAGTTGGAGTTGATGGCAGGCGTACGGTACACTTCCGGAATCGGGCTGCTTTGGTGTCTGATCTCGAACTCGAGGTTGAAGGGGGGGACGCCATTGAGAGCGATGGGGATCGACTCTGATTCGCCTTGGTCCGTCTTGCAGTACTTGAAGGTCTGACCGGGCTTGACGAAGGCGGCAGTGGGTTTTTGGTTAACCTTCTGCTTAACAGTGACGGGCTTGAAAGTCCGGTCATTATTGTAGAGGTTGTCCGAAAGCGAATTGAACGTGTACGTGTACTGGCCCGCCCTGGAGGTGTCTGCCGAGACGGAAGCTTTGCCGAGGGCAGCATCAAAATCTTTCCTACTGATGGAGGCTGGCCCAGACGCAGGTTGATGGCGAATCTGGTATTCAACATGGAAGGGAGGCGTTCCTGTGAAAACATTAGCAGGCTGTGAGGAAATAAAGGAATGTGCCTGATGGGGCGGCTTATAGTAGATTTACCTTTGAGTGCAACTTCAAATCCAGACACGTCACCCTCACAGACATCGCTCACAACGAAGTTGTTGGTGCCATCCGGCTGAACATGCGCAGACTGTACAACGGCGAGCTCTGGACGAGGGAACCAGTCGACTTCAAAAGACGATGCCTTCGGATCAACAATGCCGTGGCACTGCCGATCCCAGACATCTGTGATCTGGAAGATACCCTTGGTGCGAACATCAAGGAAATCATTGTCGTTCTTGATCGTCTTTTCCAGGACCCGGGGGGCGTTTCTCGAGGTGTCATTAACATTGCTGTAGAAAACCTTCCATGGGCCCTCTCCAGTGAGGCGAAGCGGTAGCTTGACCGTCGAGCCCTCAACTGCCATGGTCCTGCGTTTGGCATCGATAAGACCAAACGCTGCTCTTGGGTTCTGGCGGCGCACTGAGATCTTGACCTCATCCTGCAAGAAGTTACGGCACGCTCTCTTGTCTTGGACGCTTATCAACGCCAGAGTATACTCGCCGCCCTTAGCAAGGGAGCCCGTCTTGATCTGATACTTGTTCGTCTGAATATCCTTGACCTTGTGCTGCTTTCTCTTGCCGTCATGGATAACCTCCCATTCCAGCGTAAATGGCGCGTCACCCTGAAGCAACACATCCACCGAGACATCGTCGTTAAGACAAGCGGCCATGTTACCAGTGCTGTGCATGATGCTGGCAGAAGCTGCCGGCTTGACATCTTGTTCGAGGGTATACTCGGGCCCGCTGAGCTTTTGAGGCTCGTAGATGGAGTCGCCGATGTGGGTGAACACATACTTGTGATGTCCGGCGATTCTAGGGATGAGTTCTTGCTGGAAGCGTAGGCCATTAACCTTGATACGCTCGGCCGAACGCTGCCCATTGGAAATGACCTCGTATCTGACGTTGAAGGGCGGAGTACCAATGAGGTCCATGTCGACGCGCAATCCAATGGAATTTCCAGCGCAAGTGTCGGGAATCTCCTCTGAGCGCAGCAGAAGCTTGGGCTCGAGAGGGTTCAGCAGCAAGCAAGAAGACGGCTCCTGAACCTCTCCCTCGCATTGTCCGGCAACAACCGACTTGATAGTGTACAAGCCGGGTGTAGAAATTCTCGGCCGGTCCCTGGCATTCTTGGCGTCGTAGGTGCCGATAGAAACGACATCACCATGGTCACCGCTCTTGGTGAGGGTGTCAATCGGCGAGAACAGCCAGCTGATGGTGTGCGTAGTGTCATCAGGTACGGGGCCAGGAAGTTCATATCTGATTGGAAGATCTTTGGAACCGCCCCTGGCAACCTTGAGAGGATTTCTCACGTCGCACCCTTCAAGACGCACACGCGGTCGCTCCTTGACGTAGAGGTTCTGCACCAAATGTTTTGGCTTTGTCTTGGGATCCAAGTCGTCGGCATGGCCGGTGTACCTAACAACGTTACCGAACGCATCATGGACCTCATCGACGGAATACTGCCAAGCTCCGCCAGCGTTCATGGATTCATTGAGGCTGACGGGGACCCGCTGAGCTCGAGCCCAGGAGACATCATCATCCTCGACGAGTCTCGCAAGACTACGCGAAGCACCGAGGAGCGGAGAGGAGAAGCCCTCTGGCTGCAAGCTCTGGATATTGAAGCTGTGGTCCTTGCCGTTGATGGTGCGGCTATAGATGACTTTCAGTGGCGGCGTGCCATCAACCAAGAGGCTGAGATCAGACAAATCACCGACACAGCGGTTCGGCGAAGAAACTACCCCCACGCTAGCGCGAGGGCAAGGAACCACAAAGGTCAAGGGAGTCCTTCGATGAACTTCAAGCTTATACTCATCAAGCGCCTTGCCCAATCGATAGGCACCAGGCTTCTTGACGGGAAAGTTGTACTTAACAGTGAAGATCTCATCATCTGCGTTCCTTTTGACTTCATTCTTGATTTCTTTGAGCTGGCTTCTGGTCAACTTGATGACTTCGTGTTCGTTGGTTTCGAGGTCGGTGCGGATGATCTCGACGTCGATGGGAGTCGTCGCATTGAAGAACAGAGGGATCGAGGCGACCTTGGTATCCCCTCCGATGCAGTACGGGGTGTTTTCGGGGTTGAGCACCACGGAACTGGTAAATAGTCAGCTTTGCTCGGCTTTGTCACTCAGATGGCGGATTGCACTTGACTTACCCTTCTGGAAGAATGTTGATGATCTGCCTACCCATGAGGAGGGAGTGGTTGTACAGGATGCTGGACACCTTGACTTGATGCTCGGTAATGGCAAGCTCTCGGTCGTAAAAGACCTTGACAAATCCGAATAGCCATGTTTGCCACGGGAGGCCGATATTGAACATGAGCATCCAGTCAACCAGGGCGTGGGCAACAAAGGCGAAAACGACGAAGGACTGTGAGAGTTCGAGCCATGGTATCCTGAGCTCTGGCAGGCCGAAGAGAAAGATGAGGTCTAGGGCGATCCACTTGAGGAACAGCCAGAAAGACTCGGTGTTTTCTTCCACCACTTGGGTCCAGTCGTACAGCTTCCACGCAAAAAGAGCCGCGTAGATGGCAACGGCATAGAGGCGCTGCGTGGGCGCATCGATGACGTGAAGCGGGATCACAGGCCCCGGACCTGTTGGTGCCGGCGCATTTCTTTGGGGAGCGACGGGGAGGGCATTGGGTGTTGCCGTCCGGGTGCGATTCGCGGGAGGAGCTTCGGGTCGTCTTGGTCCGGCCATGGGAAAGCCGCCTATAGAATCCTTGCCTGCCATGGCATGCCGAGTCTGTGAAGGCTTGACGGCTTCGAGGCCGATGAGGTGGTGTTTGGGAAGTCGAATGTAAACCAGCGCGGGTGCGGCTCGGGTTGATCAGTACTGGTTGGGGTATGCTGAGCTGGGTTGGCGGCCACAGGGCGCAACGATGTGCACGTTGTGGTTGTCGTCGTGATCGTCGTGGCCGTCGTCGTGGCCGTCGTCGTGGCCGTCGTCGTGGCCGTCGTCGTGGCTATCGTCGTCGTCGTTATCGGTCGCCGAAGGACGGATGGTCCACGGGGAGAGGCGTGATGTTTTAAGACCTCAGTCGTTGGCAGTGGTGGTGTTGAGATGCGGCATCAACCGACAACAAGCATTCTCTTCCTCTTTCGGCTGGAGTTTTGGTGTTCTGTTTGCGGGCAGGCAGAGACGGGCCTAAAAATTCCCAGCACTCTCAACAGTCACGTCAAAGACGCGGTTGTGGTCTTTCAGGTTTGCAGTCGCTGCCCACTGCAGTACTGGCTGGCCTGCTAGCGTGTGCCAATGGCCGGGCCCTTTGCTGTTTAGACGATTATGATTGGAGAAAACGTTGGGACCCAACGGGAACCTTCCCCACTTGCCGCCATCTTTCTGTATGGTTGGTCAGTGCTTTCTGAAGCTTCCCCTGCCTCAGCTGCTTCAAGCTGTCAGATAGTGCAGATACGTACTTGCTGTCGGTCTCGTCCCCGCCATTATGAGCGAAAGTAAACAAGAGGTTGAACAACATCCAGCTCACCAGGCAAAGATGGGCAGCACTTTATTGAAAGCTCTTAGTAGCAGCCATCTTTAAGAGTCCAAGATGTGTCTGAACTTGGACCTGATGCTCAAAATGCTCTCGTGCACCCCGGTGTGCACAAATGCTTGATGACACTGTAGGAGTGGTGGTCCCCCATGTACCTCCCGTCTAGCAGCTGCTCAACTAAGCGTCTGCGTGCGCCTGCGACGACACTTACTGTGAGATGAAAGTTACAACGTCCAACGACCTCCTCCAAGGCCGTCGTTCTTTCTTTGCAACCTCACCATCTTGTCGCTGCTGATCGCATAAGCTTAAGTTGTCAATACAACTGCCGCTCGTTAGTCTGTCGATTCCGGCTCGGCCTAAAAGCCAATTCACCAAACCTTCTTATTCAAGCTGTCAAGGATTATCGGACTGAATGCAAGCGAGTTCTTGGTGCAGTCACTTACAACATCCCAGCGCACCTCTCCATCTTCGTAATGCTCTAGTCAACATCAACTTTCAGTCAGGTTTGGAATCATCGCTAGATACCTCGTCATCAATCAACTTTGGGAGCGAACAACATAACCTCCGAATCAGGATCCTCTGTTACATGCGCGGCATGCCTTATCCGGGGTCTCACAAGTCACAAGGCAAGATCCCGCGGTACACTCTCTTTAGCTGTCATAACGGCGGCTGTCCGTGAGACGAGAACTAGGAAAGACGAGCAGCCTGCCCTTAATCCTCTTTCACCTTTCAACATTCGTCCCTCAGCTTGACCCGTTCACTGCTTGTCGAATCCATCAACTTCATTTCACGATACCTTCTTTCAGATATGGATCCAAACAGTGAGCCCGCAGCAACCCGTCGCTCAGGGCGTGCCCGCAAGCCAAACACAAGATATGCGGAACTCAGCTCTGACGACGAACTCAATTCGCCCGCCGGTGTGAAGGCCAGCCGGAAGAGGGCGTCGCTCGACTCCAAGTCCTCAGCAAAGCTGGAAGAGTCAGCCAATCCCGAGGGATCATCGATGCTCAAGGAGTCGCCCGCTTCAGAGGAGCCAAAGACAGCTATTCGACCCCGACGAAATGCCAAGCGCAAGGCAGCCCCCGAAGTCTTTGACGTGCCCGTGAACGTCCTGGAGGCTTCGTTAGGACCGTGGCAAGAGAATGAGCTAACAGAATGGCCAAGCTGGACGGACGTGGAATCTGACCCAGTCTTCTTCAATCGTATCCTCAGACTGCTCGGCATACGGGAGGCAAAAGTGAGAGAGGTGTTGTCTGTTGACGAGGAATCGCTCCTCCTTCTCCCGTGAGTTGATAGCGCTCCCTATGTTGCATCAAGGGGTATCAACAGGTACTGACTGCGCGTAGGGAACCTCTCTATGGCCTAGTGTTCCTATTTCAGGTCATGGAAGAGGAGGAGGAGGATCTGGAACCAGATGAGGACTTTGGATTATGGTTCGCCAACCAGGCAAGTCTCTAGTCTCTCCTTTGACGCCTCCCTCTGTTATCGACTGTGGCTAACCTTGGTTGATAGACGACCAACAACGCGTGTGCGACAGTTGCTTTATTCAATATCATCATGAACGCAAAAGACCTTCCACTGGACACAAATCTGTCCAAGTTCAAGGAGGAATCTAGACCCCTATCTCCGCCGTTGCGTGGTCACCTGCTCAGTAACAGTTCGTGGATAAGGGTAGCTCACAATCATTTTGCAAGGTACGTACATTATTCCGCTTCCAGAAGGGCTGACCATAATCGGCTCTAGCTGACGTTTCAACAGGCGTCTGGACCTTCTCAATGCAGCCCTGGCCCTCGAGAACAAGGTTGAGGAAAGCAAAAAGAAGCGGGCTAGAACCACAGCGCGCCGTAAGAAGGAGCAGGAGATCGAGGATGCCTATCACTTTGTTGCATATGTGCCAAACCACCGGGACCGTAGCGTGTGGGAACTCGATGGGCTGAAGTTTAACCCTCGCTACGTCGGTATGCACCCCCTGTTCCAACGGGATGATTCAGACAAGATGTTGCTAACAGATAATGTAGGAAAATTCGAGGAAGGGGCGCACTGGACGAGTGTAGCCCAGCCTGTCATCCAAGAAAAGATGATGGAGTATGAGGCCGGCCAATTGGCGTTTAGCCTCCTCGCTCTTTGCGGAGACCGTCGGGCCGCACTTCGGCGTCAACTCGCCATCAACATTCATTGCACAAAACTGCTGGATGATGCATTCGGAAAAGAATCGGCCTGGTTTGAGGGAGACGATGACTCGCCTTCATTCAAGGACCACATCAGCAACTTCGACGACCAGAGTAAACTGGACGAGTTTCAGCTCAGTCCAGACGAAGCTCAACTCATCATCAAGAGTTCATCAGATGCGCGTCGGTTGCAAGACAAAATACAGGGCGGTGGTATGGAGATGGCTGAGGCGCTGCTTTTTAGAACGGAGCTCCGCCAGAAGCAGGAGCAGATTCGGACGGAGTACTACACAGAAGTCGCGTCTGGGCCGGAGGGAGACGAGGATGGTGATTCTCAGGATGAAGATCCCGGACGAAGGAAAGACCACACACCAGCAATTCATGAATGGGTGACGAAGCTTGCTGAGCGTGGTGTGCTGAGAGAGCTTCACGAACAGGTAAAATCGCGAAACGGTTCATAGATATCCTTCCCTACGATGACTGGTCATCAACTGCGAGGGTACTTGGGTCGCTTCTGTCGCAGGACTCGTTTCCCAGGGATACGTATGGCGACAGGCCATTTCAGGGTCAAGGAAAAAGGGCTTTGTCACGGCTCAAAGATCGGAATGTGGGTTTCGATTTTGGACAAAGCCGGGCAACCAACCAGCCCATTCCCAACGGTCAACTTAAAATTAGTTTGATAAAAGTGAAACAAGGTCAAAAGACGTGTTGGGCGGTCATGACGCGCAGGAATCGTGCCATATGGTCTCTTGATCGACGATGTCTCGATGCCTTCCAAGTTGAATAACTTTCCATTACAAGTCTGTATCACTCGTTTCCTGTGACGTAATTTTGGACCATCTCCCACGGCCGGGTGGACGATAAGGGCAGGCGGTCAAGTGGGAGTAGCGACTCGTTAAGCCGGCAGAAAGGTGGCCGCCAGAGCCCAAGGACCGTTTGAGAAGGCGGTCTCGAGTCGGTCGACGACGACGACCCGGTTCCCGCCGCCAAGGCCAGATTTCGCTGGGCAGAATGACGGCATGACCCCTGCCACAAGCAGGACCCTGTCATTCATCCAGACTTTCAGAGAACTGAAGCATTGACCTGCACCACTGACTGCACTGCCGTAGGAGGGGACGGGAACCTCGAAACTGAAAGGCACCGTGACCAACACTTTACCACCACCTTCTTGTCCTGGTCTGGTCACGTATTCATACCTGCCCTGTTCCTCCACCAACAAACATTCTTCCCTTTCCTCCCAATTTTGCTAGAAAAAGGCTGTAAAAGCATCTGTCTTGACCTTTGGTGAGCATCTCCTGCCAGTATCCCTTCTGGAATACCATCTTCACATGTATGCAGAGGCGACTGAATAGCAGGCTGCATCTTTTTCTGAACCCCAACTGACCAACCTTTTTACAAGACCCTCCTTGCATCCGGCAACCACGAAAAAAAACAACGACAAGCGCCAGACACGACAACACCCATTTCTTCCGTTCACGAAGTCCCAAGAGAATCTTCCACTCCATCTACACAACCGCAATCATGTCGAAACGGCCGAGCTATGCGTCGGTCGCCAATGGCGCCGCAACCCAGGACGACTCCACCTCCGCTGCTGCTGCCGAGTTCGATCGCTGTATGTTTTCCTTCCTTATCCCCGGCTTTCCGCGAACCCGCTCGATATCATCTAGCATACGGTTTTTTCGAAAGAACCAAAGGATTTCGGCGCTTGATCAAGACAATGGTTGCTAACATGGCGCGTCAATCGGCAGCTCACGACAAGCAGAAAATTCTCTTCTCTACAGATGCGGGGCACTTCTCTCTGATTCGCGCGATGCACCTCGCGGATCTCATTACTGAGTTGAATGGTTAGTTTCTGTCTCTTGGTATCCTCGCGCGCATTCTGCCTGGTTGGGGTAGGGGGAGCCGGCGCTTGTGACACTGGGCTTTCGGGCTATAAGCGCCAAAGAAGCAAGGTCGTCACGAACTACGCGGTTTCCCCGAAGGATAATGTCGACGCATAACTTCTGCGCGAGTTGGGGTGTTATAGGATGACGTGGGAACAGAATGCTAACGCCTTTGCAACTCTCCTAGGCCTCTGCGGTATTCTCTCCCTCTTCTCCTCTTTGCGGTACTGCCTCGGCGACCCCGCCGACAAGACCAACCTCTACTACGCGCTTGCCTTCCTCCCCTTCGGCCTGTTTTTCGATTTCATGGATGGCAAGGTAGCGCGTTGGAGGAAGAAGAGCAGCATGATGGGCCAAGAGCTGGACTCGTTGGCTGATCTGGTACGTACAATATTACTGCCTACGCTTTCCCACTCTCAATGCCCCTCCTCCCTCTCCGCGACATCAAACATCTAACTCGCAACCCACCAACCAACAGATCTCCTTCGGCGTCTCACCCGCCGTCGTCGCCTTCGCCATCGGTATCCGCACCCCTCTCGACCATCTCTGCCTCGGCTTCTTCATCCTCTGCGGCCTCACCCGCCTCGCCCGCTTCAACGTGACCGCGACCGCCATCCCGAAGGACGCCAACGGCAAGGCCGCCTACTTTGAGGGCACGCCGATCCCCACGACGCTCGGTCTGGACGCCATCATGGCCTACTGGGTGTCGCAAGGCTGGATCCATGACTCGCTTCCCTGGGGTACCATGTTCCAGGGCACCGCGCTCGAATTCCACCCCATTGTCCTCATCTTTATGATCCACGGGTGCTTGATGACGAGCAAGACCATTCATATTCCCAAGCCTTGAAAACAAAAAGACGGACTAGGGTTTACGAATTTGTGACGAGAGGAACGAACGGGATGGATAAAGGTGTTTATGGAAAGGGCCTGGATTTCAACAAGGAAGAGGCCTGCTACGAGTTGGACGTGAGTGAAAGGAAAGAGAAATGGAAGACTGAGAGACAGAAAGGTATTGGGCAGGAAAGCAAAAGGCGAGAGAATCCTTCATCAGGTGGAAAGCCGAGATAAAAAGAAAACGAAGAAGAATGAAAGAAGAAGGAAACTAGCCGTTGGTCTGTAGGGGGTTTTGGGAATTGTTGAAACGACTATCATGCCTGCTCTTTTTCTCCCGCCATTTTCCTTTCTGGTTACTATCAGGTTGGCTGCGTTGTGTAGTACGAGTGTGCTTTTCTATTTAGAATACAAATACCCTCTACCGTTTTCCTGCCTTTGGTCTCTACGTCGTACTCCACACCTGTCTACGCGGAGATATTGCTCTAAAATGCAGCGTTTTGATCTACCTCTACGCAGAACGACACCAATGCGCCTGAGTGACAGACCACAAAACCAACGAATAGCATTCAAGAACCTCAAATAAACGTGAACAAAAATAATCGCCTCTTTCTCTACCGTTCTGTAACAAGCATATGCTAGACTAAATGCTCCGACTATAACCCATACTCCTACCTACTCCATCTTGCTCCCAACATGAACTTTTGAATATTTATTTTTGCTTTATGTACTCCCTTACTTTAGTTTAAGCTTTAAGCCTTGACCTCCTCCTTGGCGGCCTCCTCCTTGGCAGCCTCCTCCTTCTTGGGGTTATGGGCAGGGAAAGGGTTGTACATGCCGCGATCGGCCTTGAGCGCGCGAAGCTTCTCGACGGCCTCCTCGAGAGAGTAGGGCACGTCACGGGCCTGGGTGGAGGTGTCGTCGCGGTAACGGATGTTGACCTTGCGGTTGGTCTTCTCGTCGTCGCCGACGACGAAGATGAAGTTGTCTGTTTGGGGCGGGATGTGTGATTAGAGGGTGTGGTTTGACTAAAGGGGGTACAGGACCTGGGACTGGGACCAGGGTTGGGACTTACATTGAGCGAGCTGAGCGGAACGGATCTTCTTCTGGAGGGTGTTGCCACTGCTGTCGACATCTGTTGTTGTGGTTTTTGTGTCAGTGTTTTTGTCCAACAGGAGTGAGTGAGGGAAAACATACCAACGTGGATCTTCTCCTTCTTGAGGGTCAAGGCAACCTCCTTGGCGTAATCAAGGAAGCCCATGCCGACGGGGATGACCATGACCTGACGGGGCGACATCCAGAAGGGCCACTTGCCAGCAAAGTGCTCGGCAAGAATGGCAGTGAAGCGCTCGATGGAACCAGCCATGGCACGGTGGATCATGACGGGGCGGGCGCAGCCGGGGGCAAGAGGCTTCTTGACAAGAAGAGCCTTCTTCTTCTTCTCCTCACCCTCCTTGGGGGCCTCCTCCTCCCTAGGAGCCTCAGGCTCGGGAGCCTTGGGGGCGGGCTTGCCCTCATCCTGCTTGGCCTGGGTCTCAGCGGTCATGTACTCGAGAGAGAAGTTGATGGGCTGCTGGAAGTCGAGCTGGATGGTAGCGCACTGCCAGGGGCGGTTGAGGCAGTCCAAAACAGCAATATCGATCTTGGGGCCGTAGAAGGCACCATCGCCCTCGTTCAGCTCCCAGGTGCCACCGGTAGCAGTGGAGAACTCATCGAGAGCCTCCTTGAGGCGAGCCTCGGCGCGGTCCCAAGTCTCAATCTCACCCATGTACTTCTCAGGGCGAGTAGAGAGCTTCAGCTTGAAGGTGAGACCAAGCATGCCGTAGAAAGACTTCATGAAGTCGAAGAGATCGGCAACCTCGGCCTTGATCTGGTCCTCACGGCAGAAGATATGGGCATCATCCTGCTGGAATCTGCGCACACGGGTGAGGCCGGAGAGAGCGCCGCTGGCCTCGTTTCTGTGGAGGACACCGAAATCAGCAAGCCTGAGGGGAAGCTCCTTGTGGCTGCGGTCGCGGTGACGGAACATCATGGCGTGGGCAGGGCAGTTCATGGGCTTCAGACCGAACTGCTCCTTGTCAACGTCGAGGAGGAACATGTCATCCTTGTAGTGGGCCAAGTGGCCGGACTGCTCCCAAAGGGCGACGTTGAACATGTTGGGAGTCATGACCTCGTCATAACCGCGCTTCCAGTACTCCTCCTTGATGTATTCCATAATGGCGTTGTTGATGCGCATACCGTGGGGCAGCCACATGGCGGAACCGGGCGAGCACTCCTCGAAGTAGAAGAGCTCCTGCTGCTTGCCAATGAGGCGGTGATCGCGCTTGGCAGCCTCCTCAAGGAACTTCTTGTGAGCGGCCATCTGCTTCTTATCGGGGAAAGAGACACCATAGATACGCTGGAGGGAGTCGTTGTTGGCGTCACCAAGGAAGTAAGAAGAAGAGTTCTTCATGATGGCGAAAGCCTCGATTCTGCTGGTATCGGGGACGTGAGGACCACGGCAGAGATCGATAAGGGGGCCGTTACGGTAGACAGTGGTTCTGGTGCCGTCGGGGATCTTGTCCTTGATGATGTGCTGCTTGTATGGGTTGTAGGCGAACATCTTGAGCAGATCCTCCTTGCTCATCTCCAGTCTCTGGAAAGGCTGCTTCTCCTTGACGATCTTGGTGACAATGTTCTCGAGGGGCGCCCAGTCGCTAGACTGAACGGCGGCACCGCCGGGAAGAGCCATTTCGTAGTAGAAGCCGTTGTCAACGGGGGGACCAATGCAGAGGGAGCAGCCGAATCTGCGCTCGCAGGCCTCACCGAGAACGTGGGCACTCGAGTGCCAGAAGACGAACTTGCCCTGGTCATCGTTGAAGTCGAGGAGTTCTAGCTTGCAGCTCTTCTCGAGAGGACGCTCGAGATCCCATAGTGTCTCTCCGTCGATTCTGGCGATAACGGTGCGCTTGAAGAGGGAGTTGGAAATGCCCTTTGCGATCTCGGCGGGGGTGGTCTCGTAGGCCTTGCCGGCCTTGGTGGTGCCGTCGGGCATGGTGATAAGGATGTCATCGTGGGGGCGCTTGGCCAGCTCCTCCTGCTGCTCCTTGTAGAGTCTGTCGAAGAGGTCGAGACGCTCCTGGATGAAGGCAGGAGGAGGGTTCATCTCAAGGGGGCCGGCATCGCCGCCAGCGGCGGGGGCGCCCTTCTCCTTCTTCTGCTTCTTCTCCTTCTGGGGCTTATCGCCGCCAATGGCGACCTTCTTGAGGGTCTCGGTGACCTTTTCGGTAACCTGCTCCATGTTGAAATGTGTCGATAGCACCTCGGGGGTGTTCGGTTGCGACTGAAGGGTTCCTAAAGATAACAATATCGCGGGTTCTGTCAGAGACCCGGGCCGTGACTCACTTGGACGTATATGGTCGCAAAGCTTTTGGAGTAACTTGTAGAGGGACGGAATGTCGGGAAGGAGCGGGGATGGAACACTGGATGGGACTTTACTCACTCTGAGACACGACAGCACAGAAGGGAACGTCTGGACCGGAACGAAGGCGGCGCAAAGAGACACCGCAAGGGGAAATTTTAGGACACTTTTACCCCGCGGTCCAGATCAATTGGGGGCAAAAGTGGGGTGCTCCTAAGCGTGCAGGCGTGTCACTCTTGCTGCACGAGCACGAGGTGGAAGCCGCATATCAAACCCAGCAGTCACGACACGGACAGGGCATGGCAAGGGCGGCCCGGACAGGGCAACAAGAGCAGACAGCAGTGAGACACTCCAATGTTTGAACATTGAACGAACACCTCAGCTGCGGGCACAAGCATCAGTGCGCGTTAAGGTACATAACAGCAGACGCTCGGGCCATCTCTTCCAAGCCGTCGTGCCGTCCCAACTTTTGGCACCTTACGTGCCAAATGCCTGCCTGACCTCGCGCTACGACGATAATAAAGCCAAATTATTAGATAAGGTGCCGTCATTCGGATTCCAGGTACCGAGACGCCTCCCATTTTAGGTTTTGTCTTTACCACTAATATGACGCCGGGGCAGAAGAGACGGGAAGGATGACATATTGATTTTTCAACCTCATTCCGGCACGCGGAGCAAAAAAAAAGTCTCCTCCTGCCTCTCTGTCTCCCACTTTGCTTCTGCATTCCCGTCCCTCTTCCCTGTGCCGATCTCCCCAGTAGCACATCGCTGAATTTCCGCTCGACAGAGTCTCGACTCTCGACCCCAAATCCCAGAGCTGAGCTCTTTCTCCATACCTCTGACGTCCTAAACAAATCAGCTCCCGACAACTCAGCGTCCAGGATCCGGACCGGGAGCTGCGAGACGCGCAAATATATTGGCGACTAACACCTCGCTTGGGTGTGCACATGGAGAGCCACGCCATGACGTCCTCGTCACTGGACCGTTTTCCCGATGAGCTCATCCGTCACATCCTTCTATATGTCTCGCCCGAGGACAATGTCCTGAACATCCAGCCAGTCTCGCGACGTTTCTACCACATTGCCAACGAACCGCTGCTATGGCGATATCTTTGCCGAAACTCGTTTACTTTCTGGAGGCCTGAACACTATTTCTTCGCGAAACTGTCGGACCCGAGACCAACTACCATCGAGTGGAAGAAGCTATGGCTCCGAAGGAAGAGGCAGAATCACTTGATTAAACGCCTTCTAGACGAGATCCTCACGACGAGATACCACCAGCTGAGGAACCTGCAGCGCATCTGTCAGTTCGGTTACGACGCCAAAGACTTTCTGTTGGAGCAATGTCACGTCGATGAATCCCATGATGACGTTTTGGCCAGAAGGTACGAGGCAGCTCTCTTGTGGAAAAGCCGCTTGGCACTTCAAGTACACTGCACTCAAGGGTCTTGTGTATTAGTCGATCCCCTCTGATGGTGGCTTTACAATTACTCTCGACCCAAGTGGGACACGTCTAGATCCAAAGACTGTTCGGTTACTCTAACGCTCATCCAGGTACTATGCGAATTCAGCCTTGGACAGTATTCACAGGGGCATGGCTGTAGAGGTGTGGTCCAAGTGCTATGAAACAGGGACCGATCCGTACTCAGGGCTCGATCGTGCTCTCGGCGCATTCGACCTGTTTGTTCTGCACGACCAGCCCCAAGACCTTGAATACGTATGTTGAACGCCCATCTTCCACGGCGACGGGATGTTAGCTCACACCTTTTACCACAGATACTGAGCACACTAGACCAACTCGCCCAAAGATTTATGCTGGAGCACCCAGAACATGAGATCATGTCGACAAGGCAGAAGGCTTTAGCCTTAAATCGATGGCTGAGAGCTCAGAATCTCATGGGGATGGAGAACGAGACCGTCAACTACCACAACCTGAGGAATTGCCTCCTAGGCCACGCCCTGTCCGACGATGAGCACCCGTCGCTTCCCATAATCTCGAGCGCCATATTTGCTTCGGTTGCCGAACGCCTCGGCATGTCAAGCGCATGTTGTGCATTCCCGAGCCATGTCCACGCGTCCGTCAAGGCCCCTCCTGGTATGACCCTGGATGGTGATGTGGAACAGGATCCCAAGGCCGAACCAGAGACCATGTACCTGAACCCGTACAAGTGGGATGGGGAGGTTACGCTTGATGAGCTACGAAGGGCACTGGTCGAGTTGGGGTGGACTCAAGGGTCAGAGGTGTTCCTGAGGGCGTCGCCTGTGCCAATCATCGTCCTCCGAACAGCGGCAAATATCAAAGCCGCCACCAGCCGAATCCAAAATCTCGCCGACCGATCAGGGGAGCCCATCGAGGTCGAAGCGAAGCGGTTGCGGGCCGGTCATCCAGACATCAACGTGGAGGCAGCCAAGTACGCCTCAATGTGGGCCGAACTGATGGTCAAGCCGGTGTCCAGTGTCCACTGGGACCATAACCTCGAGGCCTTCCTGCACTCGTTTGCCATGTCGTGGGGCGAAGACGCCTGGATCGTTCGCAAATATCTTCTCCCCTTGTACGAACAATTCGTCGCGTCGCAGCCGCACGTGCGTAACCGGGCTGGATGGGAAAACGTTCGCGAGATTTTGAACATGCTGGACAACCTCGACGGGCGGGAGGCGGTCGTCGCCCGTCGCTACACGCAGGAGATGCAGGAGCGCGTGCGTTACAGGATCGGCCAGGTCTTCCGCCATAAGAGGTACGGATGGATCGGAATCATCAACGGCTGGGCAGCTGGGTCTGCAGGCCTTCCGGTTCCGCATTATCTCGATGGCTACGAGGACGAAGTCCAGTCTCCTACGACTTCCCCCAGATCTTCGGGGGATAGGTTGCACTCAGAAGGCCAGCTAAGGCCTCAGTTGGCCAGAGTGTTTTATACATGCATGTATGTGGCCATGTCATCCTCTTAACTTTCTTCCCTTTTTACTGTTATGCTTGTCTTCACTGTCAACTTGTTACTAATCGGCCAGTCACAACAGGAGTTCTAAGAGACCCAGGATTGACCGCTTGCGCGTGGCTCAGAATAGCATCGAGATTATCACCGACCCCGAGATGATTCCCGAGTCGCTCAAGTTCCTGGCGGGCAAGTACTTCAAGCGATTTGACAGGGAAACCTGCACTTTCGTGTCGAACATTAAGGAATCGTATCCTGACGACTAGGGTTCGGAAGTTACTGAGGAGGTGAAAAAAGGAGGCCGATGGATGCAAAAAGTGGGTCCGGAAGACGTGTATATCATATTGTATATTAAAAGTGCGTTTTTGGCCCCAAATTTGTTGTAGGAATAAGGAACCGTATCTATACCCTATACAACAATGAGGCAATTGAGTCACAATGGTTTGCATGAGCATATCCGTCTTGACATTGTAGAATTCGTGAGTAGTGTTAGATTAACTAGACAGAGACACTATAGATCAATACTGCGCTTAGATCCGGGTCTTCTGAGTACATATACATATTATCATTCCATGCTTTATCTTTACGTCTTCTTGCGACCACATGCTTTCCTTTCCGCTCTTCCCGGCCCCTGCGTGCCCTTTCCCATAGCATGAAATAATCCCACTCCATCCCCCTTTTTGTATTGTTTCCGTTGTCATTAACCGCATTACCCTGTGTCGTCTCATTCCATTCCATGCCAACCCCTATCCCAGCTGGGCCCCTGTTTATTGATGATCCTCCCTTGAACGAGTGTCGTGAACGATCGTATGTACGTAGTCGTGTATATGTATGTGTGTGTGTGTCTTGCGAAAAGAAAGAAAAATGGGTATAAAGGGGGGTGGGTATCTCTCTTTGAAAATGCTGAAATGAAAAAAGCCAAAATGAACCGCCCAAAAATGCATCCGGCCAGTTCCTCCCAAAAATGACGTTATAGCGAGTGGACGAGTTTCGTGGCCCATATAGGAAAATTAAACAAAAACGCCGATTTGATGCAACCCGTTGTTGGTATAGAATGCTCAAAACACCACCTGGGTATGATGCACCATCATCATCGTCAATCTCGACACTGTCTCTCTTGGTAGTCAACGTCTTTGTTGACAAATCGGCTCGGTGCAGCTTCTCTGTGAAATAAAATTTCGTCGAGAAGCGGACTCGCCGGTTTTGGTATGTCAACCAAGCCATGGAGGGCGCTTAGAGTGGACGGGAAGAAAAAAAACCCCCATGGTCCGGCCAAGTCACCCTACTGGCAAGCCTGTATATCGCACCGCATCGAAGCGGAGTGCGCGGGCGGTGTTCTCAGAAGAAGAGAATTTGTGCCGCATGAAACAAGCCCGAACGAAGCCTTTCATTTGCGATACCGCCCCGTCTCCTTACGAACAGCCCAGCCCTTAAGCGCAATGCACAAAATGACCCACGCCATCAGCAGACCGACAAGTCCCATGGTGACGGTGTACATGAACATGGCATCGAGCTGGTAGTGGATCATGCCGCTGACGGTGTCGCTCGCGCTGGCCATGAAGATGATGCCGCCGCTAATCAACCCAAAGGCCGTGAGGAGCTCCGTCGGCGGGCGCGAAGGGTACACGGAGCGCGGGGGCTTCAGGTAGGTGATTACATAAGTAAAACTGCGCGCGAAGGAGGCGCCGGTAAGCAGGTTGCCCCACTGCTTGTGCACCATGCTGGAGATCATGCTGTCCTGGGTGTGCGAGGACATCATGATGCCGAGGAGGAGGATGACCAGGGCCGGGATGGGGTTCAAGCTGAAGGAGTAGGTTTCGGGCTCGCGACGCTCGGAGTCTTCGACTTCGACTTCCACATCGTGGTGGAAGTGGTGGTGCTGGCGGGGTTCTACCTCGGAGGAGGAGGAGGAGACGCCGGCGGCGTCGGTGACGGTGGTGTTGAGCAGGTCGCGGATGCGAACCGATTCGATGAGCATGCCGCACAGGCCGCCGCCGATGAAGAGAACGGTGATGGAGAAGTGCTCGAGATCCGAAGCCGACCATTCGCCGCCCCAGTGGCCGAGATGCTCCAAGAAGATGTTGGTGGCGCCGTAGGTGAAGATCAAGGCACTCTCGACAAACTCGGCAGAGGGTCGCCATTTCTGGCCCGCCTGCTTGGGGCGCACGTTCCAAGCCTTTAGGGGTTGTTAGCGATTTTGGCTCTGTTGCGAATATGGTAGAATCGACGGGGAATAATACGTACCCAACCAACTTCACCGAAGCAGCCGGCCCAACGTCCGAGGGTGAAAATACCCAGCCAGAAGAAAATACCGCCCTTGATCCAATGAGCAAGACCATTGAAAATACCGGAACCCTCCTGCAAGCGCAATAACATATTAGCCGCCAGTTCAGAGCGCCTCACTGCAAGAACCTAACAAAACCGGGGAAAAGGGGACCGAAGACTTACAAAGAAACGACCATAGGTCACGATACCTGTGCACAACGCAACGAAACCCAGGGGCAAGATAGCCCGGTCGACCACGTTGTACGCAAGGATCAAAACGTTCCAGAATCTCTCAGAAATCTTGCCGGCAATCTTCTGAATGGTGGAGACGGCCTTGCCGGAAGCAGGAAGCATGGGTCCAAGAGGCTCGCCGCCGCTGTGAGAGTCGACATCGTAGGAGTCATCGCCGTCATCATATTCCTTGGTATGCAGGTCGACATTGTGAAGAGCGAGGGGCTGTCGAGAAACGTCACCGGGGCTAGACGAAAGCGAGGGACTCCGCAGAGCATCGCTGGAAGGCTCGGTTCCCTGGCCACTGTCGTTGGAGAATCGGTAAGCGTCGTTATCGGCGGGCTTAATGTGGCTGTTGTGCTCCTCCATGGCCTGGGTCGAGACGGGCATGAAGCCCTGGCGCTCTCTGCTGTTGCCGTCGGATTGCTTCTTCTTGAAGACGCCTGCAACGGCCGCCAAAAGGCCAATGACGAACTGGGCCCCAACGAGCCAGGTGACAACCCATCCGAGCTTGTGGTGGGCATTGTTAGGATACAGATCTGGTGTGCTGGCGTTGTAGACAATACCAACGAGCATGCCGCCGGCATTGGTAACGAGAAAAGCGAATTGGGCCAGGAGCCTATACCGCGAACGGGCAATAGAGAGCATGACACCTATAGGTCGCTTCAGTCAGCATTCTGGAGCCCTCATTTCCTCTTAGCGCGCTCACAGGCCAGACGGCGGTGTGTTCCTTACCAACTGGGAGCATGAAAACCCAGGCAAGAACCATCAGGGCGATGTGTGCGTAGATGGCCGTCTTGTGATCGGGATGCGCAAAGTATGTGAGAGGGTACTCTTCCTCCGGCCGGGGCTTGTCGGCATCAGTCATTTCCATGCCCCCGTGGCCGCCATGGCCGCCCTCATCACCGCCGTGCGCAAGGGCGGTCGGAACGAGCAGTCCCAAAACTGCGGCGCCAGCCAGCGCTGCAAGCAGCGGCCTTGTAGTAACGGACTTCATCTGGTCAATATCCGTCTAGTCTTCAGTCTGTACTTGGATCCGGCTATTCGTTATGGTGAGGTCAGAGTGCAGGAGCTTGGGGTTGGTCAAGATGGGATGAAGATTGGCACATTCGACTGATTGAGGTTGTTGAGGTGGTGTAGAGACGGTCAAGGATGGGCAGATGGGAAGCTGGGTGATCTTCCCAATCTACCGTGGTGGATATGATAGATGGACAATGTAGACAAAGGTGAGTCGAGTGGTGGCTATCAAAACATGGACAGCAAACAGGGGGAGCTTCGGTGTTTTATTGAGATCTCAGGATCGGAAGCGAGTGAAACGAGCAAGGGAAATACATGACGGTGACGAGAAGGATCCGATATATCTTGTCGCTCCATGGAGACACCCCGTAGAAGGGCAGGGAAGGTTGTGCATGGTCAGGGTATGTGGTGGAGGCAGCAAGACAGGTAGGGGATCACGGATCGGGAAGGGAGGATAACAAAGCTCGGCCTCCATCATGGAAGTCTGTGTATGGAACCTTCACCGGCCCCCGCTGATTGGTAATGTGGCCGGCCAAGAGCGACGACAAGACCATCCGGTGCCATCCAAGACTTTCTTCCATTTTTTGCTCCCCATGTCGTCGAACTCGTCGCTGTAAAACACCACGGCACGGCGTCGAGTCAGATCCATCATCCAAAGAGCCGGCGCATCAGCCGACCCCGGAACCGTAACTAGCTCGTCTTCATTGTTGCTGCCCGGTTGCCGTTTTGGGAGGTTTAGTGATACACTAATGGTGTGCGAATGGTACCTGACGGTTCATGGTACGTGATGAGTCTGAGGTCGTTCCTGCCAGAAGGTCCCGATCGTTGTTCGGGATCATGTTCGCGCCTCCGAGCTATCCGAAGCTTCAAAGCTTTTTGCTACCTACTACATAGCAGGTTGCTAGTACGTACCGTATTGTAAGGTAATGGCAATTGGCAGGCGGTAAAGTGTTGGTCGCTGTCGCAGTCTCACTGCGAGAAACGTCACAAGCACAGAAGCCCGACCGACGTCGCTCCATCCCGCCCTGACAGTGGGCATGTACCTGGGCAGTCACAGCAGACTGTGTGGGGCACGTCCCGGCAGAAGCTCGCACCCACTCAGCTGCAGGCGGGCTTGACGGGGCCTACTAGGTATGTATGGGCAGCGAGCAGATCATGATTTGAAGATGGGGGCCAGGTCTTGGGAAAGTTCACACGGCGATTCCACGGCTTTCACTCGCGCATGTGCCATCGTTTCCAGTTTCCAATGACTACAACACAGTATTTCCGATGGTGTAGGAGATCCGGTATCGAGAGTGCTTCGGAAGTTCATCCCATCCCCTCCATTGGTTTCATGCCCCTTTTCGTTGTTTCACCCACGACCTCCTTTGTTGAAGGCATTCGCTCCGATGCTTGCTATAGGTAAATACAAGCGCACCGTTTATTCAGCGGCAAAAGGGCTGCGCGGGTCAGCCCTTTTGGTCCACAACAATGCCGGCACCACTCGGGTGAGGACGGATGGTGGCTTGCAAAGCTCCGGCGACCGCGGGCTCGGCGTCAACGCCGGAGGGTAACACGTAACAAACTGTTATCCAAAGTTATTCCCGAGTAAGAATTCAACCTACAAAGCAGTTCGAGGTACGTAACACAAGACAGCAATATGCCGCATTTACTATCCCAGATGTTCCGGTGCATTGGGCACGATGATGCCATGCACTTACGCTCGCACCACCACCCAGAATGATATCGTACAAGCTGACTGGAGGGGTGTAGTCAACGCTGTTGACTGTTGCAGCGATTCTGCGAAGCTACGCTTATCTGAGCATCCTTTTTCGACCAACAGCCACGTATTGCCTGGCGCTGCAAGTGTTTCACCAACAGATCATCGGACAGCACCGAAACGGATTTATCTTTTGTCAGCAAGCGGAAATGCGGTGCCGTTCATGGTGACAAGTCTCTATCTACACGTGTAGTAGAATCGGGAAGAAGCGTCCATCTGATCATGCTGCAAAGGCCGAAACGACAATTCAATGGCTGTCATCATCGCGAGGTCGCATGGAAAGTGGGGAACGCCATGCAGCACAAAAAGCCTCCAAGTCCCGTGGCCGCGCGTGGACAGCCACTGAACGCCATGCTAAAACTCACATTACCCACCATCTTACCCAAAAAGACGCTCGCCATTGATTTTTTTTTTCTTTCTCGATGTTGCCTTTTCAGGTTCTAGATGCCCCGCGTCTGTGCCCATTTTTGTTATTGTCGGATCTCTCGGACTGTCGAGTCCCCCGAAGCCGATGTCGATCGAGATCTTTCATATCGCAGCCTTGCAAGTCACGAACTGGCTGTACACTCACCTCTGAAACTGAAACCTTTCACAGAACGGACAGAATGCCCCGATGCCCAAGTTCCCTCTCATATCATCGCAAGGGTCTCGACATTCGATAATCCCCTCCCCAGGAGTTCGAACGTCTCCAGTTCGTTTCACGAGAAATCAAACACTCTCCTCCCCCGCATCCGATCCGAACCTTTTTCCCCTCACTTCCATTACATATTGCCATAGCCCAGAGCTATCGTTGTCCTTAAATCCGCGCGGTGCCATAGCTGTCACGGCATCGTGAACAAGATGACACTGGCTTCGGCTCTTAAAGCATTGGGCAACGAAGCCTTCACCGGATCTCACCAACCCTGTCATTACTTATCCTGCACGGTACTGCACTGTGATAACTCCACCCACCTGCTGCAGTTTCGGCAAGGCTACCCAACATCGCTTAAAAATCCCAGCCTGCTGTTTTTTTTTTATCCGTTGGCTCGTTCACAAATCCCTTCTTTCGAATCGTACGAAGATGGCTTCCCATGATCCAAACAAGACCGTTATCATCCGATTGCCAGTATCTACCCCGCATACGCATCGATCCCTTTCGGCAAGCAAGGGACCGGAGCTGCCACGCTGCCAGTTATGCACGTCTTGGCGATGCATAACGGATTACATGAGACGTGACAGATGTCAAAAGCTTATCCCATCATATTATTCCCATGGTCACTGTCAACGACAGGGCGCAAACATGCTTCCCTTTCCGTCCCGTCAAGTGTCTTCCGCCTACATATCGGAGTTTGGGAGGGATTGTTTCCGCCAGACAGCAGACACGAAGTATCTCCGACCGAACTGATTGGCCAGTTCGATGATTGGTGTGGTCCCTGGATCGACGGTACCTGTCAACGTGCGAACAGCCAACCACATGGGCACTGTCCTCTAGCGTCTTGCAATTGTTTTTCTCTTTATCCACCAGATCCAACTTATCCACATGTGGGACTGGGCGGACGTCCCGGACGTCGAGGAAGAAAAACAACGACGAAGAAAACAGTTTTTTTTCTTCCTCCGTTCCGCGATGTGGGGACGCCCGAGATCGTGCCATCCCTCGCGCTGGAAAAGTCGCGACTCCCAAAAGACATCACGACTTCGTGAAAGCTAGTGTAATACTCACACAGCACTGATCGACAATGAATCGACTGGTCATAGATCCGCTCATCAATCACATGCTAACAGAATATGTTACCGGTTTCGGTACATCGCAGAACAATAAAACAATTTATACTGTAGGTTTTTGTTTCAACTAGAAACATAGAACACATGAGACGGCAAAAGTTCCGTGTTTCGAACGCATAAAATACACGGGAGGATTCGGAATCCACTAACGGCCGGGCCGGAGCGGTCCTCTTATGCTCAGGGTGGGGCATCTCGGTGCGCGACGGCACGACGGGGATCCATATTGGAGCGCAAAAAGACGGGAACCCAACCCGTCCAGGTAGTGTTGCAGAAATTCGGTGAGACCGCATCGCCGGGATCCATCGAGTGCCGATGAGCCAGCCATGTGTTCCGTCCTCTGTGACAGACGGACCGACGACGTCGGGCGACGTACCCCTCCCGAGAGCCAAACCATAACACCCATCCGCCGTTGGTACCAATTTGAACGGCCGAGTTCCTAGCTATTGAATGTATTTTTCGGCACTGAAAAGCCGTCCCAGACGGACGGTCGTCGGTTGTCATCTGAGGCTCTGCTCCCGCAGTGAAAGCGAGCTGAAACATCCATCCAGCTCCGTCACGGACTGACGTCACGGCACGCTAGGGCTGAAAAAGAGATCGTTTTGTTACTGTATTGCACATCGCTCATCAACTGCACATCAACTGCACACCCACTCGTTGTAGCACGCAAACTCCATCCACACCAAACAGACGCCAAAAACGTGCATTGCACGCGAACCGCGCAGACAACCGAAGCGTTTCCCACGCTCCAGCCGCTCTGGCTAGGCAACGGGTACATATGCCAATGCCTTGAATCCGGTACGCTGGATTGACCGGGCCGCTTCGGTTCGGGTCGACCGGATGCTGGCAACACAAGGATCCGTACAAAAACCGGAAGCTCGTCAGGCGAACTCGGTGTCACAAACCGGCGGCCAGGAAATTCGTTGAACCCATCCTGTCAAGGCTACTGGCGATCATTATGTACCCCGAAGAGGATTGAGCGCAATGCACATCACATTCGCGGCTCCGGGGAACGCGGGGAGAGGGCGAAGCGACAAGTGACAAACGGCACCAGATATCCGAACACCGGGTTCTGCTACACCCATCATCATCGTCATCGCCCTCATACATTATGCGCATTCATAGCCCATGAACCGGCCGGCTGGTTTCCTCCATGACATGACATGACACTGAGAACCTTTTTTTCTTCACAGGGCCGATCGATCAATCAGCCGCCACCTATCACCACCATCAGCCGTCGTCACCTTCCCTTCCTTTCTCAGTTTATGAAGGATCTGCGTCACGCCTCCCGCGGCCGGTATATGCAAACTTTCCGGCACGCCCTGGTAGATAACCTTAACCAGTTCCATCGGCGTCCATCCATCGCCATGGTCCTCCTTGGCAGTAAACGCGCGCAACGTCTCGATCACCTGGTCCTCCCTCTGCTGCCGATGCCGGATATATTCTCCAATCTTTCCCGGCCCGTCCTCCACCACCGGTCCGTGGCCCGGATAACCCTTCCCCTTAAACAGCCCCCTCATGCGCTCCAAACTGTCCAGGTACGTCCCCAGATCCTCATACACAGCCGTCCCGTGGCCCAGCACGTTGTCCCCCGTGAAGAGCGCGTCCTCCTCGGCCAGGTGGAGAACCATGTGGTCGACCGTGTGGCCGGGGGTATGCACCGCTTTCAGCGTGGCGCCCTCCACGCTGAACTCTTGTCCGTCTTCGATGGGGAGTAGTGTTTCGGTGCCGATTTGCTCAAGAGACACGGGGCTGCCGTGGTGGCCTGGTAGGTAGGTGGGTTGGTTCTTGTAGACTTTGATCTTGCTGTTCCAGTCGAGCAGGTGCCGGATCCCGCCGGTGTGGTCGTGGTGCCAGTGGGTGATAATGGCGGCTGATATGTGAGCCTTCTCCTCGCTGAGGGTCCGTTGGAGGGCGGAGATCCAGGCGCGCTCACCGGCGCCGGAGTCGATGAGGAGACGCTGCGGGCCGGTGCCGACTAGGTAAGTGTTGGTGCCCTGGAGGGTGAATTTGCCGGGGTTGCCGCCGAGGATGCGGATTACGGTTGGGCTGAGGCGAGTGACTTCGGGGAGAGGAGTGATTATCGGGGGTTTGGCTGCTGATGAAGACATTGTGATTCTGCGGCTATGCTTGTTGTCTGTTTTCAGATGTTGATATGGGATTTGGAAAAGGCGAGATAGCCGTGTATTTGATGATGAAATTGGTGATCCCTGGTACGATAAAGGTTTGGTAGAGAGTCCCAGGAACCGGAAGGGAGGTGAGCACATCCAAGAACTAGGAATGGTACGGGCACCAAATGAATGACACACGGGGCGTAATGTGTGAAATAGCTAAGCAAAGTTATGTGAGAAGTGGTGAAGAGGAAATGAGTGTGTGATGAGATGCGGATAGGTGATACGGTTGGTGTGAAACAGGGTGGGATATTGCGCCGTGGTGAAGCGGAAGTATGTATACCGCGTCAAGAACTAACGGACTGCGGGGTACTGCCGAGCCGAGGTGTCGGCAATGATACCATCGCCCACAATGAAAGTCGAGCTACCGCTCAAACACCGAAGATCACTTGACGGTTCGGCCAGATGAGCCGGGCTCGGGGTGGATGCTTTGCTACCTAGCCGGGCCCGTCAAATGCAGGTCCGGTGAGTTGGATATAAAAGCGTGTTGTAAGCATAAAGCATTTCTTCTTTGTCGATGCAAGGTGTGTCAATAATCCAATCCGCTTTATAGACCTAGAGTTTGCGTTCCTGTCTGAGATTCAGAGTTACTCGTCCCACTAGTCAGACGGTCGGTTTTGTAGACCTGACGAGTACCTCATGGTTTGGAGTCCCTTGGTTGTAAGTAATGTGTTTATAGACTGATTTAATACCTTGCAATCTGCATAGATAACGTTATGACGGGAGCATTTACGTACAGCCGCATCGCCGGTCACAAACTGTACCGACCATAGATGATGGATCTGCTGCCAACCCTTTGAAAAATGGCCTAAACCAGAGGCCAGAACAGGTCACCATGCTGCAAGAAACCAAGTCTGGAAAAGTCCCGAATCAGCTTCCAGGATGTATTGATTTTCGAAAGTTTGGTTTCTCAATTGACGATAGCTCGCCTGGGTTGAGAATGGCTCATGGTGGAGGTTGCCTTCGCTGGGGGAATTTATTGTGAATGCAGGCATGGCAGGCATCTCGGTACCTCTGTACGCTCTGGTAGTCTACGGGCCAATCAGAAGCAAGAGTTACCTAGTGCGCTCAAAAGGTTCCACCCGTTGTCTCCTTTCTTGTTATCGATAAGCCTTGCGTAGCGTCCGATAAGCCGTTCAAGTCGCTGCAAGTGCAGTTGGCGTCCATTGATTGATGTTGACGCCGCGGGAATCGGATGGAGATTCCATCCCCGAACAACTTTAAAAGCAATCTTGCTACAAGAGAACCAACACAACCAGAGTAGAACTCTGGTATTGCCAGCTCCGTACACGTTACTTTCATAGACGGTAGGATATCTCTTACAGAAACCACCAGCAAATCTTGCCAATTGAAGAAGCGCGACAGTTTGACGTGCACGCGGCTAACAAGTCCTCTTACTCCAGGGCACTTGGACCGAACCGCCGGAAACCGTGCTTTTCCTCGAACAGAACGCGATTTGCCGACCTCGCCACGACCCTTACAAGCCATCTCGACTGTATAGAAAGGCCAGGCTGAAAAGAGCCAATTCTCCAGCTGAATTCACCCACCGTTTCGAATCTTACGAGCCGAAAGTCCAGGGACATCATCCGAAGCGTCGAAGGCAACACTCGCCCTCGTTGCTAAACCGGTCACGGACCGCCCCAACGACTGCGGATTCGACACAGTTCCTCTCCTTCAGAACCACTAGCACACACGAGCTTCACATTTGGGGCTTTCTACGAGCGAACGGGTCACATCATCATGTCGGCCAGCGCTGCGTCCTCCAAGGACCACAAGGTCAAGGAGCCCCAACCCGGCCAGCCAATGTATGGATGTGGTAAGATAACCCATTCTCGTCCCAGCTGAATGGCCTTATTTTCTAACATCTTCGTAGAGCATGTCGGACGTCTATTCAACCAAGATCAAGCGACCATCAACATGTCGATACAACATTACAAAACCATTCTGCGAGCCATCTTCGACATCAACCCTATCCTCCCACAAACGGCCAAGGGCATGGACGGCCAGGTGGTGACATCCCTTACCCCGACCTACCTCTGTCTGCAATGTCCCTCGACCCTCACCGAAGAAGACCTTTCAAAACACGGGAACAAAAAATCACATCGCTTCTGTACGTTGCCTCTGTTAGAAGAAGCCACACCATCGGGCAAGGAAACTGACAATTCTGTCCAGATGTTGAGTCGAGGAGCGGAGCGCTGTATTGCCAAATGTGTGACGATATCGTTTGGGACCCTACCTTTGAGGATTTGAGGTTAAAGAAGCTCGGCACAGGGTCATTTTTCGGTAGTATGTTCTTCTGTCCTTTTCTCCATCTTACCCACGTGGGCTTATGCCCGGTACCTTCTCCAGTATCGATGAGCCTTGGCCGTTGCTAATCTGTATCTCTATTACAGGCCGAAAGCGTAAACATGAAGAACTCTTCGCCCCTGATCCCGTTAAGGACGCTCCTCAGTATATATCGACCAACACCACCCTCGCCACCTGCAAGGCGAACGGTCTCCGTGGCATCTACAATGCCGGAGCAACTTGCTATCAAAACGTCGTCCTCCAATCATTCCTCCACAATCCCATACTACGCAACTTCTACCTGAGTGATGGGCATCAATGCGACACACCCCACTGCCTCAGTTGTGCCATGGACGATATGTTCCAGGAATTTTATGCCAGCGAAACGACTAACGGTTATACCGCCGCAAATATCTTGTCCGGATTTTGGATCAGCGAGAAGAAGGCGTTTGAGAACTTGGTGGCCAACAAAGAGCAAGATGCCCATGAGTTTTTCCAGTTTATGGCTGAGGAATTACACGAGAGAAATGGCGACGGCAAGAGACCTGAAATTGGCAGTGAGCATACGTGCAACTGCATCATTCACCAAACATACTACGGAAAATTACAGACGTCCACAACGTGCCAAAACTGTGGCGGCGTCACCAACCAAGCCCAGAGCTTTTTGGATCTCAGTGTTCCCTTGGAAAATTTGACGCAAAAAAGGGGCAAGAAGAACTTGACTAATGGCGACGGGGTCTCATCGGCGAGAACGCAAAACAGTGTGACTCTCCAGGAATGCTTGGACGAGGAATACATCAAATCCGACAAGTGCGAGTATCGGTGTCAGAACTGCAATTCAGTACAGCAAGCAAGAAGACAGACCAGTATCAGGAAGTTACCCAATGTCCTCTCTATCCAGCTCAAGGTAAGATTACCGGGACTTCTTCCTCATTCAAATTCCCTACTCCCCGGTTCCTGTGCCTTTGCTCGGAGGCAACAGAAGCTGACAGCTGCCAACAGAGATTCGAGTTCAAACAAGGGCGTAACGACCGTGCCCAGAAAATCGAGACACCTGTCCAGTTTCCTTTGCAACTCAACATGCTGCCTTACACGACACGCGCACGAACGCAGGATCTCAAGGACAACTACGAGCTACAGCGATCCTGCACTTACGATCTATTTTGTGTTGTCGTACATGTTGGTGACATGGATACTGGGCACTACATTTCTTATTGCCGGGTTGGCGACCAGGTGAGTTTGACTACTGACCCATGACACACATTTAGTTACTCGAGGGTAGACTTGCTGACCTACTGCCTCTGCCATATTTTTAGTGGTTTGCATTTAACGATCACAAAGTTGAACTGGCCCAGAAGTCTGACGTGCTGAACGCCAAGGCCTATCTTCTTTTTTACATCGTTCGGTCTCTGTCTTGAGCCCAGATGAACGGTGTACTGGTAGGGGCAAGTACGGAAGCAGTAAGTGTTTGCTTGTGTATGATGTTGTTTTCAGTATACACGTGCCAGATGGCTCGTTTACGTTTTGTAAAGTACTTGATCTTTTTGCGGCATTCAAGGAAGCATATTCTGCCGGCGTATTTCGGATTTGTTTTTGTTCATGGAGCGTACATGGAGAGGATTCATATAGATATAACTCAGGCCAAGGCATAAGGCTGGATGTTTAAAGAAATTAGGGACGTACGCCGTGGGCGTTGTTATGCGTCGATGGGTATTCATATGTATCATACAAGGCGGTCTGCCTCATGCAGCGAATCGACATCTTGCCTATAGCTGGCCTTGTTCCCTAATCTAACCATTGGGTTCGTCTCTGTATCTCCAGGTTTGCGCCATCCGTTCAAACGCCCGAGCCGTTTCTTCCTCCTCACACCGTCCGTAGATTCGTGCAACCTTTAAGCCCAGACCGCCTAATAAGCCCAGACATCCTGGCCCACACCCTCGATCCAGTTACCCAGCTTGTCAACGCTGGAATCCCACTCTTGCAACCGTTGCCTCATGTTCTCGATCTGCTTCATGTCCAGCACCTTGGGCTGCACCCAGTTGATGTGGGCCACCTCGTCGACCTGGTCGATCGTGCCCCGCAGCAGATCCAAGCTCAGCGCCTTCATGATCAGGTGCTCAATCTCGTCGGGGTGTACCTTGGTCTCGTTCGCGATCGTGGAGAAGGACATGGCGCGGTCGTGGGGCGGGCGGCGGAACACGGCCTCGGTCAGTGCCGCCAGGTAGATCTTCTGGCGCAGCTGGCGCGTGTGCTGCGCCAGCAGCGGGTCCGAGCTGATGTGGCTGGCCAGGAGGTCGTACGCGGCCAGGTCGCCGCGGTTGAAGGCAAAGAGGAGCTGGTGCAGCCACTTGTGCCGGTCGTCGATGGTCAGGGCGTCGAGAATGGGGTGCAGCAGGAGCTCGCCGAAGTTGTAGATGCTGGAGCTGACGAGGGCCGCGATGGCCAGGTTGTAGGCGCGCTGGCGCTGCTCCTCGACCGAGAGCGACTTGACGTCGATGCAGGCCAGGTAGAGCAGCGCGTTCTTGTAGTAGGAGCCCGAGTCGGACTTGGCTTGGAAGTAGTTGGCGTTGGTGTCGTAGAAGGCGGCGTGCACGACCGACTCAACAGAGTCGAAGTTGTCGAGGATTCGCTCGGCCGTGTCCAGGTCCTTCCGCGCGCCGTCGAGATCAGAGAGGTCGAGCTTCACGCGGGCAACGGCGATCGTGGCGAATACATAGGCGTCTTGGGAGTCTTCGTGGTCGACCTTCTTGACGACGGCTTCCAAAAAGGAGAGGCGCTCTTGGTTGTCTACGGTTTGCGCGCCCAGACACAGGTTAGTGCGAGCTGTCATATGGAGATTGGGAAGAAGAGGGGATGGGGGCCGTCTGCGCACCTCTACATTGTGTGGCGGCCTTGAGAGCAAGGTCAACGAGCTTGAGCTGGTTGATCTTGTCGGCGAACTTGAGAATGAAGACCTTGTAGAACTGTAGCCTCTGCGGGGCACTGCCGGGATGGTTGAAGAACTCAAGGAGCTTGTTGGTGAGCTGATGCCACAGCTTGCGCTCCCATAGTGTCTCGAACTCGAGGACGAGGGGCTGAAGTTCTTCGGGCGCCTGGTCGCGCTGCTCGGCGAGGAAGTCGGAGATGGTGTCGACGTTCATGGCTGTGCTGTTGTGTCTTGGTGATTTATCGTTCCTTGCTGTCCAGTCCTTGGGATGTAGGCAGGTTTTCGAGCGCCCGGTCCGTTTGATGGGGAGGCCGGCGGATCTGCTACGAATGGATATCGGCGTGTTGTGAAATGAGGTTGTCGGTTATATGAAAGCTCGACCGAGAAATGTAGTGCCTGGTTGTTTACGTCGAACGATGGAAGGATGGAAGTGCCGTCTGAGGTTGTCGTGGTTGACGTCTTTCAGTGAAGCCTTGACGCGGCGTTAGGCGTGCAGCCAGCTACGGTCGGTCATTGTGGATGCTCCTTCAGCACTGTGGAGGCCCCCACAGTTACTGCCAAGTGGAAGCTGTGTGAAGCTAAGGTACCTGTACAGACGGGAGGGGTACGTACCTCCTGTACTGCAGTGGCAGCAGCTCCCTATTTGACCCCAATACCCAACGGTACGTACTGCCGTGTAAGTACCTAAGGAAGCTTGGCGCACGTGATTCAGCAGTTCGGTTGGTACCTTTGAAGGGGGAGTGAGTGCTGACGGCAGGCTGGCAGCAGGCGGGCAGCTAGAGCCGGCTTCGACGTCCCGGGTCTCGATATCGAAGGCGGCAGCTTGAAGCTCCGGATAGCCTCTATTTCCATCGCCAACTGAACGGGACTCGGCCAGCCCTGCCACCCCACAACCTACAAGATGGCTCCCCTGACGGCCGCGATGCGGTCGACTCCCAGAATTATCGTTTCCAACGCCTTTGCCTTTCAGCGACGGGCTATCTCCGACGTGACCATCACCCGCACCGGCAAGCCCATTATCCGTAACCAGGGTGGCCGGTAATTGTTGCTATATATCTGTTTGGGTGGAATGGATCATGGCTAACACGTCGCCTACCTCCGCAGCTCCTCCCTCGGTGGACATACCGCGACAGTCTTCGGTGCGACCGGCCAGCTCGGTCGCTACATCGTCAACAGACTAGGTGCGATCTGGCGACTTCGTGGCGTATACCTCTAGAGATCACCATGGCTTATATCAAAACGTTCCGCAGCGAGACAAGGATGCACCGTCATCATTCCCTTCCGCGACGAGTACAACAAGCGCCATCTGAAAGTTACGGGTGATTTGGGCAAGGTCGTCATGATAGTGAGCTTTTCCCCACAACAAGAGTCATGTCCATACAGTCGAGGCCCACGTACCCGCAAGGATCCAGCTACTAAGCATGACCACCGCTCCAGGAGTTCGACTTGCGCAACACCCAATCCATCGAGGAGAGCGTCAGACACTCGGATGTCGTTTACAACCTGATCGGTCGCGACTACCCGACCAAGTGAGTTTGGATTTGCTGGGAAAAGCTGCGGTGGAGATGCACGAGTATTGACCTGGGTTTCAGGAACTTCTCGTTCGAGGACGTTCACATCGAGGGTGCTGAGCGCATCGCCGAAGCTGTCGCCAAATACGATGTCGACCGCTTCATCCACGTCTCGTCTTACAATGCGGACCCCAACTCGGAGTGCGAGTTCTTCGCCACCAAGGTACGATTACAAGACAGCCTCGTCCAGCGAGTCGCATCATGATGGGTTTCTAATCGGATCTGTAGGCGCGTGGTGAGCAAGTAGTCAGGAGCATTTTCCCTGAGACCACCATTGTCCGGCCGGCTCCCATGTTTGGCTTCGAGGACAGGTTGCTTCACAAGCTTGCCAGCGTCAAGAACATCCTGACATCCAACGGGATGCAAGAGAAGTATAACCCTGTTCACGTACGTCTTCCCCCACGATATAACCCTTCGCGCGCGGACAGTAGCATCTAACAGCCGTTTTAGGTGATCGATGTTGGCCAGGCTCTTGAACAGATGCTCTGGGACGACAACACTGCTTCCGAGACTTTTGAGCTTTACGGTCCCAAGACCTACACTACCGCTGAAATCTCCGAGATGGTTGACCGCGAAATCTACAAGAGGCGGCGCCACGTCAATGTGCCCAAGAAGATTCTCAAGCCGATCGCTGGTGTCCTGAACAAGGCCATTTGGTGGCCCATCATGTCTGCCGATGAGATCGAGCGTGAGTTCCACGACCAGGTCATCGATCCGACGGCCAAGACCTTCAAGGACCTCGGCATCGAGCCTGCAGATATTACCAACTTCACCTACCATTACTTGGTAAGTTTCCCGCAGCTTGGTTCAAGTGCAAAAGGGATGGTTACTGATTCCCATACAGCAAAGTTATCGCAGCAACGCCTACTACGACCTTCCGCCAGCGACCGAAAAGGAGAAGAGGGAGGACAGGGAGTATGTTCACGTGCTTTGAGTTTTGGGGGGGTTGCACTGGGATGCATGTAGATTGTATAAATCCACCGTAGAGCGTTTGGTGAGTCGACGGAACACAGGACGTCCAGACCGGATGCTGTGGTGAGAATTAGAGCAATCAAGGTATTTGCGCAAGCGTTTGAAAGACCTGGGGTGAGGTCGAAGGGTTCATCCCGACTGGATTGTGTTTACTTGTATGATGCGACTAAAAAGGGGAACGGATGGGGAAATGTCATCAATGCATACAAGTGCATCCACAATTTTTTTCCGATGCTGCACTCTCCCGTTCAACTTTAATTGTTAGTGCCAAGCAGCAAATCATTCCCAACACTTACAACAACCACTCACTGCTCACTTACACGACCGACTAGAATCGATTCACTTCCACCTCTACACGAATTATATCAACTGGAGTCATATTCTGGCCACCTTGAAATAAACAATGGCGTGCATTATCGACAAGTTCTCTGATGATGAGAGTGACCTGTGAGTAATGCCTCACTACCAATAACTATCTGATATACCGTTATGCAGGATACTGACTGGATGAAGCGAACTCTCTTCCTCGACACTCGATGCCCTCAAGTCCTTCTACGCCGACCGCGATGCCCGTGCCGAGCAGTTTGCTAAGCTCCAGGCCGAGGCCGAGGAGAGGCATGCTTTGAACGTCAAGCTGTCCATGGATGCTTTCACTGAGGATTGGAATGAGAGTCAGTTCTGGGTGAGTGATACATTTTTTCATCATTCTTTACATCTTTTTTGTCCTCAGACAAAAGACCTCCAGCCAAACAAACCTGTGCCAACTAACACGGCACAAAAAAAAAGTACTCCGACGAAACAGCAACCTTCCTCGCCAAACAACTCCTCTCCGGCGCCACCTCCACCACCTCCATCGCCGTCGTCTCCGCTCCCTCCGTCTTCGTCCAGCTCAAGAACCTCCTGAACAGTGACGCCTACGCCGACAAGCCCAAGCCCAAGCTTACCTTGCTCGAGCACGACAACCGCTTCGCCGTCTTCGCCGACGAATTCGTGTTTTACGATTTCGCCCAGCCGCTCAAGCTGCCCAGCCACTTGAAGGGGGCCTTCGACCGCGTCATTGTCGACCCGCCCTTTTTGTCCGAGGATTGCCAGACTAAGGCGGCGTTGACGGTGAGGTGGATGCTTAAGCCTTCTGGACCAGAGAAGTTTATTGCGTGCACGGGCGAACGCATGGAAACGCTGGTTACGGAGAAGTTGTATAAGAGCTATGGCGTAAGGACTACCACGTTCGAGCCTAAGCATGCGAGGGGATTGAGCAATGAGTTTTATTGCTATGCTAATTTTGAGGTGAAGCCGGAGGAGGGGGCGGGGGCGGAGACGCCGGAGGGTAAAGGGTGGACTTTGAGGGAGTTGGGGTGGAAGGAGAAGGAGGGTGCTACTACTGCTGCTGTTTGAGGGTGTGGAATAGGTATGGGATGGGGTGGGAGAGGTTGAGGATAGGATGGGAAGGAGTTTTGGTCCATCATTTGCATGTGGGACTACTACTATGCGAGGGAAAATAATATTTGTGGATAGAACGATTTGTTGTAGGCGTCAAGGTGAAGGGCAAAATGAAAGCACACTTGAAAACACACATTACTTCAGGATAACGCGCGAGCCTTGCCGCAAGAACTTAAACTTTATAACCCTACTAGACTATGAAGACCATGAGGCCCCCAACCGCGCGTATTTCAGATGAACGATCACCACTCATCACATTGAAGAAGTCTCTACTTGCAAGCCCCAAGATCCCAAGAGAATACTTAAATTATATCCCGAGAACCCCGTGCCACTCCCTTTTGATTTCCCTCCATCCCTATGTTTAGTCGTACAACATCAAACATTAACAGTAAGTATCTTTCTATATCTATCATTTCGTGACACGCATGCCTCATATGCACCATTTTATACTCCCATCCCATGCTCCTCTGCTCATGTACGTAACGTAACGTAATACTCCTGGAACCCGTCTTTCTTTCAAGGTCCCAATCTCTGACCACCGGAGACCCCGGCAAACGGAATCCCAGCCTCGGCTGACGAGGCAGAGGAAGGGAGGACGCCAAATCTGCCAAAAGTCTTCTGATCCACGCTGATGTAGTGAGGAAGTCTGCCCAAGAGGTTGAGCTTTCCTTCGATGAAGCGCAACGCCCACTCGGGAGGGGCGAGGAACTTGAGGTAGCCCAGACCAACTATATTATCCCATGTCAGCGGTCTAGCTCTTTTTTTGTCAAGGACGTAAGGGGGCAGTTGGGATCAAACACTTACACCCATAACCGACAAGCAGACCAGCCAAGTGCCCGAGGAAGCTCGAGCTCGGCAGCAAAGCGGCAGTAACCACCACCAACAACAAAGGAGTGATCCACGTAGGGATGTTGTAGGTGCTGATGGTGAAGTAAGGGTTGGTTTTGTAGGTGCGGATGGCTTCCATGCCAAGCAGCAGGAACACCCACATGCTGGCTCCCATGACTGGCGTGTTGGCGTGAAGGATGAATCTTTCGATGAAGACGTAGATGAGGCCGGGTATCGTTGCGAATGCTAAAGAAGAACGAACGTGTTAGTTGAGGTCTGGGAAGGTCAAGGAGAAGAGAAGAAAGGGGGGGGAATATCTTACGGCCAAAGAAGAGCGCTACAGAGGTGAGAGTACCGTACTCATGCTCGAACCGCTCGAGAAGAGGTGTAAATGCGACAATGTTGAGTATTGTGTGGAAGATGTTCAGGTGGATAAACGGGAATGTGTTGATGCGGTATACTGTTGTTATGAGTGTTAGCAGTGTGCTCGTGCAAGTTATCCTTGTATCACAGGCCTGCGCTGACGCATGACCCATCCCAAAGAAATGAAGCCTTTTCGCCATCCCGCAGAGCTGCCGTCTGATATCTTCGATGTCCACCGCCAGCGCATGCTTTGCGTCCAAGTGAGGATTCACGGCATGGTGATATCCTCCTGCTCTTTTGTCTGCACCTGTTGCTTCTTCCCATCCTGTCTCCTTCGGCGAGGTCCTCCACCCCAGCCACTCTTTCGCATAACCAAAACAAAAGACCAAGAACTGAATAAGACCTACATGTCGCAATTCCAATCTCGTCCGGTATCAACGCTCCCCAGGTCTTGACGTCCCAATTCCATGACTTGCCGACCAAGGTCAGGACCCATGTCAAGACAATGATCAGCACCGTGGCTCTTGTGAAAAGCGGCAGCTTGAGGAGATAGGCACGCGTGCGCTGAGTGTTGAAAGTCACGGCGGCCCCGGAGGCGGGCAGTGTTTGGGCTGCCATTATGTATATTCGTGTGGTGTCGTGATTCGAGTAGCAGGTTGGTTTGCGGTCCTGTCGGTCGGCGTTCAGGAAGAACCCAAGGGATGAGATGCGCCGTGGGCGGATGGGAGGGTATCTCCACGTCCAAGTTTAGAACTTGTGAGGGCTGGTCAGATGCGCACTCGAGCGTCTCCGAAGGGCATATAGCGTCTCGAGGACTCGGGTCGTTGGTTGAGAATGGACAATTGCTGGTGTTGTCCTGTCGAACGAGGAAGGCGGACGGGAGTCGTGGGCGTATGTATGACCGCCTTATCGAAAGCAACGACGTTTGGTGCTCCCTTATAGGTCTTTGCTGCGAAGTACGTAGATGGTGATCCGACTTAAGCAGAGAAACGAAGAAGAAAATAAAATAGAATCCTTTCCTCTTCGAATGTCGGTCAGGAGCAAGATTCGACTCCAAGCTTGTGTAGTCTCGCTGAACAAAGCTGAGAGGCGGGCTCTCGGGGTTCCGTCGCGGCCGTGGGGAGCGTGGTTAGGGGTCCCCTTCCGTGCCGGATAGGTCGCTGGTCGGAAGTGGAGTGGAGGGGTCTACTTTTTCTCTCGGCCGTCCCTGACGTCTTGGCGGTGCTTTTCGTTGACAACACTGCAGCGCCAGTCTTCCCCGTCCATGATGTTATGATCCAGTCTTGATTATTCCCTTTAAAGATTTTGAACTTGAGACGTAAATGACCTGGCTTGCAGTGTTGACTTGTGGACAGACTGGAAAAATACTGGGTGCATCTGAAGCACCGTACTTCGGCAGAGCTTCAACCCGAACCACCCGTACATGGACAGGATAAACATATCATACATTGAACAAAGTAGGCGAAGTGTCAGTACCAGCATTCCACTTTCAGTTCGTGCCTTCTCCCTCTGTCTCGATTCGTTCCTTCTGGTTTTGAAGCACATCATCAACCGCGCAAACTGTTTCTGGCAGGTTGGTGCCTCTACGTGTGGAAGGTGCACCCCACGGCATCCAAACTTTCCATCGACAGATTTTTTTGGTCTTTGTCGCTAAGAACAAACAGGCTTTTGCATGTCCAGGATCTAGCAATCAAGGCCAAAAAGAAAACAAAAAAGGGATTTATCTCGCATATATCAGTGGAATACATGTTGAAGCCAGAAAAAGGTTCGAAAAAAGCAAAAAGATCGTCAACTGCAGGATTTGAACCTACGCGGGCGAACCCAACAGATAGCTGAATAAGGGTATTCAAGTCTGTCGCCTTAACCACTCGGCCAAGTTGACATGGTTTTGATTGTTGAAATTTGCCCTCTGCAACCACACTTATATGATTACCGACAGCATAGTTTGCACAACAATCCATACGGCTCGCTTTAGCTAGGGAAGGCCGTTACAAAACTGTAATAGGGATCACAATAATTTGAAAACACATCGGCCAGAGTCACTTAGGGATTCTTCCATTTAGGAAATGCCTAGAAGTTAGGTTCAAAGGTAGAATAAAGACGCTTGGATGCATGATAAGAGTATATCAAGGTGTAATGTACTGACCGTAACGTGTTCGGTTTATTCTTACGACCATTCGACGGCCTGTTGGATATAATTATACAACAGCTACAATGAACCACTTTGCTTGACTTGAACGTGTTGTTGATTCCGTGTAGTATTGTATTCTTCATTCCTCACATTCTCCATGCTGTTACGGGTATCCCATGCTAATCCTCCATGCCATTTGCGCCCGACTTTGTTCTCCAACTCCGGTCGTGGAACCGACTGGACTGGCAAATTTCAACAATCAAAACCATGTCAACTTGGCCGAGTGGTTAAGGCGACAGACTTGAATACCCTTATTCAGCTATCTGTTGGGTCCGCCGCTGTAGGCTAAGAGCTTGTGTTCGGCCTGCTTCAACCGACCGACCTTTTTTCAGCCATCTCATGCTCGACAGACTGGTTGACGTAGGTCAATGAGCATGGCCAGGGGATCGGGTGCACCGAATCCCTTTTCCGTCTTGCACCAATGAACCTCTGTGCTCGATGTCTCCTCTCTGCTGATCTTGTGGCCTTGCAACACTCAACCTCCAACCCGAACCTCTGTAATTCCTTCCCGTTGAAGCCTCCGTCTCTCGTCCTTATCATCACTTCCTCTCCGCCGCAGTCTCGACTATCCTCCTCTGCTCCTCGGGAGAGAAGAGCGCAGTGCCCTGCTGCAGTGCGTTCACGAGCAGGTGGATCGCATCGTTCTTGAAGTCGTCAGCCGTGCGCACCTTGTCCAGATCCTCGGCAAACTCCTTGGTTGCTCGCTGGAGGTAGTAGGAAGTGAACTCGGAGGAGACCTCTTGTTGGCTCTTTTGCTTGCTGTCGGACATGTTGAAGGACTTTTGTATGGTTGGTTGGTTGGTTGGTGGTGGTGGGATGAGACAAGGTAGTGAAGATGACTTGGACTTGGCTGGTGGTGGAAGTGGGAATGAGAGGACGAAAACTCTGACGTATAAGTTAGACCGAGCTTAAGATGGTAATTTTGTTTCTTAAAGCTTACGAGTCTGTTGCGAAAGGGTTTGGTGATTCGTGTTGATGTTATTGAAGGAGGAAAATTCGGTGGCACTGCCCGGTGAACGCAAGGTGAAGCTTCGTGCAACTGCCCCACTCTTGACTTCACAAGCCGCTCGACGCCGAGACGGGATTGACAACTCAACAACCAGAACCTAACAAGATCACAGGACGTAAATCTGGAGGAAGAACATTGCAGGAAAGGGTAAAGAACACAACAGTCGAGGTTCCGCAAGCACTACATGCAGATCTTCCTTCAGGACAATTCCTCGCCTTCATTCTCTTCCTTTACTCCCACCTCAGGGGCAACGACCATGGACGACGACGACCTGAATCAAAAACCAGTTCTCGAAGTTGTCCGCTCGGTCAAATGTACGCCGAACGCCGGTATCTAGTAAAGAAAGCACCGTTACTTGGGGGTTGTGGTGCGGTTCGGTGGTGGGACCTTTCCTCAACCCCCTTTCTTTTATGAGAGGGGGTTGACAAAAGGCTCCAACCAAGCCGCCCGACAACCCCCAAGTACTCTTGCAATCTACTGGGTGGCATTCGTCTCTTCACCTTGTGTTTTATGGGCGGCCCATCAACTCAATTGTTCGTATATCTCTGGATAAATTGACAGCGTAGTATTCTCAACCTCGTATACCACACCGCTACGTTTCAACCCCCCGCTCTTGAAATGAGATGATCTTCCAATCTTTTCACACAGCTGAGTATATAAAGCTGGCCTTGCCGAATGTTTTGGCTTCTTCATGTGCTGGGAATATTCACATGATTGTTGTTGTGCCTATACCGATACATGGGTAATCAAGTCTACCAGCTTCCAATAACCATGAAAATCATTGCGTCTTTTATGCCAGCCTTCTTCGGCTGTGCGATAGCAGCCTCGACCTCACCCTGCATCTTCACCGGCTCAACCGGCTTCGACCTCCTCTCCCAACGCAACAGCTCCTGTCAAGACATCATCCTCTCCGACCTCCAAGTACCCGCAGGTGTAACTCTCAACCTAGACAAGCTCAACCCAGGTACATCAGTAACCTTCACCGGCAAAACCACGTTCCCCTTCTTTCCCCCCGGCTGGTCGGGCCCCCTCCTCTCCATCTCCTCCTCCTCCCAGCTCACCATCCGCGGCCTCCCCTCCTCTCTGTTGCACGGCAGCGGCGAATCCTACTGGGACGGCCTGGGGCAAAACGGGCCCATCGCGAAACCCAAGTTCTTCCAGGTGCACGGGCTTGTTGATTCTGTGATCGAGGGTATCACGATCGTTAATGCACCAGTGCAGGTGTTTAGTATAAACGGGTGCCGAAACTTGACGTTGAAGGGGGTTACAATTGATAACAAGGCGGGAGATGGGGACTGGAATGCTGGAAAAGGGGGAAGAAATACGGATGCGTTTGATATTGGGGGAACCAGTGAGGTGGTGATTGATGGGGCGAGGGTGTGGAATCAGGATGATTGTGTGGCTGTTAATTCGGGGACAGTAGGTTTTCTCTCTCCCTCCTTTTCTGAGGAACCTTCCGCTAACCAACGTTTTTGCTTTTACCAGAATATCACTTTCCGAAACGGTCTTTGCTCAGGCGGTCATGGACTATCAATTGGTTCCGTTGGCGGTAGGAGTGACAACACCGTCCAGAATGTCTTGTTTGAGAACTCGGTGATTGCGAATTCAGAGAATGGTAAGCACACCCTCACTCTCTTATCATTCTCCCCCAATCCCTTCGCAACAGAAACAACAGACTCTAAAGCCTTTCCTTCAAACCCCTCAGGCGCCCGAATCAAAACGAAATACTCAACCACCGGTCTCGTCTCCAACATTACATACCACAACGTCGTGCTCCAAAACATAACCAAATACGGCATCGTGGTCGACCAGTCCTACAGTCCTCCTACCAAGAACGCGCCGCCAACCAATGGCGTGTCTATTACCGGGTTCACACTTGTCAACGTGACGGGAAATGTACTGCCCACTGGCACAAATATCTTTGTGAACTGTGGTGATGGATCTTGCAAGCAATGGGAATGGAAAGGGGTTGATGTCAAGGGTGGGAAGAAGAGCTCGAAGTGCTTGAGAGTCCCGTCGGGCGCGTGGTGTTAGATGACATTGTGCCAGCTGGTAAACATATGGATGATGGGTATATCCCAAGACATTGTGTAACTATATTCAATTCATGTCCCAAGAGCCATGAAGAAAACCAAAACTTGGAAGTAATATGTACCAAGCGATGCCGTCTAACAAGAACTCCCTAACGAACCCCGAATATGACATATAAAACGTACTTCTCAAGCCTTCTTCACCTTCTTATCACCAGCACCAGGCCGTCCCAAGACAGATACAACTCCAACAATCCAAGCAGGCCACCACACGCACCATACCACAACAGGCGTATATGTCCCCGTGACATCCCAAGCAAACGCCGCCTGCCTCAGCACCTCTCCCAACCCGTATCCCACCTTTTCATCCAGACCTGGCAACACGCTGGCAACGAACACCACCGTTGTCGGAGACAAGACGTACAAAACGAGCAAAGACAGCCATTTGAGGATGGGGGAGTTCGGGCAAGGGCGGACGAAGGTCAGAGGAGCGCTGAAGACGCCTACGAGAAAGGCGAGAGAGAAGTTGAGGGTCGCGAGCGAGGAGAGAAACATGCCGAGGAGAAGGAGAGAGAAGGAGCGGATGAGGTGATATTGTTGGGTTGTGGTCGAAGTTGTCGAGGTATGAAGGAGGTTGGAGAGGAGGAATGGGAGGATAGAGGAAAGGACGGTGAAGAGGACGAAGGCTGGGATTAGGGCCTGCGGTTTTGTTAGCACGTAATCAATGAGTAAGGAAGTGTAGAAAAGGGGCAAAAGACTTACACTCTCTGAGAGGTGGTTGAACAGATAGAGAGGTACCACGCCCAAAAACTGGCAGACGGCCACGAGAACCAGAGGAAGGAAAAGATCCCTCTCCACTGCGACGTGCGGGTTAGGCAAAGCGATTTTCTCAGCTTCCTCAGCCGTCTTAGTCTTCTCCGTGATGACCTCTTGCACATCGGGCTGTCCGCTCTTCACCCAAAGAGCAATCGCCATAATCGTAAAGTTGGCTGCCACCAACATGGCACTGGGTAAGTATGTGCCAATACTGACGAACCGCTCCTTTTGCATGAGCAAGTAGAAGAAGAAGCTCTGATGCAGGTGTTCCAGCAGGTTATTCAGACTCCTGAAGGTGCCCTCAATAACCCTTCCGATGGCCATCTCATCCTGCCAACCATCACCAAACGGTTGCAACGTCACCGCGTCCACATGGTACGGGATAAAACTGCTGTGCGGGCCGCTCGCCAGCCCCAGGCCCTGCTTGAGCATACCACGCAGCATGGTCTGTAGCCGGTCGTGGTAGCTATTGCTGTGTTTCCACATTTCCTGGATCGCAACGCCCATGCCCATCTGGCCGCCAGCAACATGGTTAACCGAGTTGATCAGGTCCAGGTTGGGAAGCTGGCCGTTGACTCCATCGTACACGATATGCACGCTCTGGAAGCGGGTCTCGCGGGTGTAGTCTAGGGCAATGGCGCCCTGCAACGCACCACTCTTGAGAGGCAGGCTGGCGACGCGCGACGAGTCGTGGGCGTCGTGGTATGCGTCGACCCAGGCCTGGGGACCCGCGATGCTGTCGGGCGTGAAGAGGAAGATGATGTCCTTGGACCAGAGCGACCAGCGCTTGAAGTAGCGGGCGAGGGTGAGAACGAGGGGCACGCCGCTGCGGTTCAGTTCCCCCTTGACATTCTTCCAGGCAGCGACGAGGACAATGGCTTCGGTGGCGTCGCCGCGCGGGGCTTGGAGGATCGCGTAGATGTTCTGGCCGGAATGGGTGTTGCCGGCGGAACTGTAGGTGAAGTTTTGGCGGCCAACCTTCAGACCGAGGCCTTTCGCGATGGATTCGAGTTTGTCATTGACCCTGAATGCGGTAAACTTAGGTCAGCAGGATTCCCAGACCCAGAAAAAAAGACCAAGTGAGGGTGGCTGGTAGACGTACTCGATGTTTCCCTTGCCAGCCAACTCGTCCGTCTCGTGCTTATACGCGCGGAAGACATTCTGATCGCTGCCACCAAAGTATGTATGGACTTGGCCCGGTAATAGGGCGTTTTCGGATATGTATGTTCTTCGGGAATAGTCGTCGAGCGGCAGAAGGAAAAGCCAGACGACGCCAACGACGATGCATAGCAGAGAAAGGTAGGGCGGGAGCTTGAGCAAGCGCGGGTCGCGCCGCAGGCTCAATGCGCTAGCTGCAATTGAAAGGTCAGTGAATTGCCAAAAGATCCGTTTGGAAACACACAATTGAGAGTATACCTAGAAGACGTGGCATCTTGTAGCTTGCCTGTCCACAACTCCAGCCGGAAAGGAAGGCGTTGTGACAAGAAGCAGGCCGAGGAAGTTGACGGTGCCAATGATGTCGATGGAGCTCCCCGTGTCACTTAATCAGGGGTTGCCATCGAGGTACCCAGTGGAGATGTTTTACAGTACTTACAGTTACCTGTGGTTACGTTAACTGCTCTATGCATATCATGCTAAAGGGGTTCGGACAGCAATAGTATGCCACTATCTAGCATAGCCCGCTCACGACAGGATACGGTAATTTACACAACGCCAAAGATCCCGTCATGAGCCACAAGCCGAGGATACGGATTTTACAATACGCTTGTATTCGCTCAACAAATATGTCTACCTTTGACTCTATGAAGTGATAATACCTTCATGAAAGTGCTGACCATTACCATGAGTCGCTAAAAGTACCATCCGAGAACCGACGCTTTGTAACACACAATATTTATGCAAATGCTCTACATCTCCGAACTCATTTCAGGCAAGGACTGAAGTGTCGTGCTAACACCAAGGCCCAAGGTAATTGTACCGCGGCGGGTACCCCTAGTAGTAGGAGTTGATATCCGGTCCTCCGGATCCATATCCCATCCCTCCACCTCCGCCACCTGTTGGCCTTCCGCCTTGGTGTGGTTGATTCTGATATCCTTGTTGCTGCTGCCAACCGCCGCCGCCACCATACTGTTGCTGATAAGGTGGCTGGTACTGGCTATTGTTGTTATTACCGTTGTTACTGTAGAATCCTCCACCACCACCCTGCTGCTGCTGCATCGCTGCCGGCGCCGTAGGCGGTTGGAATGTATTGTTTCTTCCCGGCTGTTGTTGGTGAGAAGAATTCGCTTCATCTTCGTAGGAGACGCCGGAATTATCTTTCGTCCCTAGGTCATCGAGCGACTTGTAGTGATGACCGCCACCGCCGCCACTACCACCACCCCCTCGACCACCACGACCCTTAGCCCCCGGACCGCCGCCTCTTCCGCCCCTGAAATTACGTTGGCCTGGACCACCTCCGCCGCGGTTAAACCTACCACCGCCACTGCCTTGGTTGCCTCCACCACGGAAGCCTCCTCCTTGGTGGTGAGCGTTTCGACCTCCCTGTCCATATGCGCCACCCTGGCCCGAGAATGCACCCGGTGCGCTTGGCCGTGCCCGGAAGTCATCTTCATGGCTAGTATGATGCCTCTTCTTCCCCCTACTTTCATACGAGCTCCCATGAGAATCCTCAGGCTCTATGCGGAGCAAGATCTTTTCATCAACAGTCGTCTCGAACCTGAACACCTTGTCCGCTGGTAGTTTCTGCCAGTTCTGGATCCTGTTGGCGTCTTGAAGACGGGCGCGATCACGGATAGCCAACACGACATGCGGCGACGAGTTGTCGGTGTAGAAGTCCGCAGTAGGGGGCACAGGCTTGACAGACGCCGCCCAGACTTTGTTATCGAGGCACGCCGTCCCGGTCACCTCCCAGGTCATCTTGGCACGCAAGCCACCCACCTTGTCCAGGATGTTCTGCGAGCATGATCCCGCACAGATCAAGATGTAGTTACCGTGTATCTTGAGCTCGGTATCGGATAGATCCGTCGGCAATTGTACGAGACTGAGTAGTCGTTTTGTGTCAGCGCTTCCAATCATGTAGCCCGTATAGAAAACCTTCTTCTTGATCATGAGGCGGTCGTTCCGGTGACCACGCCGCGGCCTCCCCAAAGCGGAGTTGTGCTCGTTGATGAGTTGCTGGACTTCAGCAATTTCAACCACGGGATCCAAGAAGGTAGATATATCGGCGACCTGGACTACCTCTCCGGTGATGGGCCCCCGAGTTGGCGTGGCGTTCTGTTTTCTGTTGTAATCCGCCAAGAAATTGCGGAATGCTTGTGTATGCTTGACGCGGTCCTCATAGATCCGTATCTCCTCGGCGTGCTTGTACGTCTCCATTAGTGCCTCCAAGAACGCCTGCTTGAAGTTCATTGTGCTCGAAAAGCGCTGATTGTCGGGGCCGATGGCGGGCTTGAGTGCAACGATATCGAACACGAGCCCTTTGCTCTCCACCATGCGCCGAACCAGACTGCTGAACCCAGCCTCGGCGCGTCCTGTCAACAGAATGCAAAGAGCATCCTTCTGCTTCATGCTAAGCTCCACGAGCTCAACGATCTTTTCGTTCCACCACCCGTCCCATGCGCGGGGCTCTTCTTTTGCGAGCCCTTCTCCTGTCGCGGCGAGGATGCGAGAGTCGTGCCACCATCCGCCGTTGACAAAAGCATCGGGATTCGATAGCGTACCGATCGTAGGGCCTATCCATAGCTTGGGGTTCGGAAGAGGGGTCTTGAATACTGGTTGAGAGAGCCGGGTTAACTAAACCGTGGCGATCGTAACTGGGGTATGTTCTCCTTACATGTATTGTCAAAGTCATAGACGTGGATTGCCTTGATGGTATCAGGTTCTAGCAAAGACCGAACATGGTTAGCGACTGAAGCTGGGCAGTTAAGCTGATAGATGATGTAATCCCAACTTACTTGGAGGCTCCTTGGGCAAGATGGACCATCTGCCCATGGCCGTGTGAGTGTGGACGGCATTCACGCCTTGGGCAGCCGCAGCACCACCATTGGCTTTGGCGCCGCCGGCTTTACCATGCGAGTGATGGGATGCCTTCGGTCCTTTTGGTATTCCGCTAGGGAACGCTGGACTTGGGGCAGAGCCATTCAGCACTGAAAAGGCTGACGAAGCCATCATGGCTTTGGGGGCGACTGGAGGGAGAGGTTGTGACATGCGCAAATGCTGACGAGAAACCAACAACGGGATGAATGATTGCAGTCGCAACATAATACAACTTGCAGCGTTTGTTGTTGCTGGAACCACAACTGGGAAGCACACTGCCGCGCCGCATTTTTGGGAACTGCGTCGCACATGGCCACCCGATAAGATAAGCAGCAGCGGTACGTACCGAAAGCAAACGCATAATTGCATATCACAGCATCGATGTTCAATGAATGGCACAAATGTCTTCCAACGGAAGACGTTTGTCATTACAAGCCATTACAATACAAGGGTAAGGGTTGGCTCCAACGCCCGCAGGGTAAAGCCATGGAAGAAACGTCTTGACTCTTTGAGGTCCTGAGGTAACCATTTCCGAAACCCTTCTATCGTGATTTTTGCATATTTACTAACTCTCAAATAGGGGTGCTGAGATTGGTGCCACTACCTCCGTCTTCCCCTACGACAAGGCCATGTTCGATTACTTCCTATCCTGCCTATAGCATTGGTGACTTTGGCTGTACTTGCGGCCGATGATTAGGTAGTATATATCTTGTTACCGATCTACTGCGGAACAGTGAACGGGGTAAACCTCTTGTGAGATATCGAAGTAGTTCTTGATCAAGGACGCGATGTTTTGCGCGCAGTTCATAGCGTTTCGGGTCTTAATGATGTTACGTTATATTGAGGTTTGAGATGGGCTACCGGCGACCGGGTCCGAGTTGAAGCTTGATAGAGACAACATGCGCATGTATAAAGGACAACTTCATAAAGCATCGTGCACGCGGTACAGAGACGATGGAAAGCTTTTGGGAATTTCACAGAAATCAATTGAAACGCAAGGGCCATGACTTTGTACATACAAACAAGAAAAAGCGCGATGTCTGCGTATTACGCCGATCCGAGTTAAAAATCCCTGAAAGCCGCCCGTCCATCCCGACTTTCCCTTATAGAGTCCCGTCCTTACTCGTCCCTCTTGTCATTCTAATTTTTATTATTTTTATGGATATTTTACTGCTTAGTTCTTGGCGTTCTTGGCCATGGTGTTGAGGGCAGAGCCGTTCTTGAACCACTCAATCTGGGCGTCGTTGAAGGTGTGGTTGAGCTTGATGTCGAAGTCCTTGCCGTTCTTGGGGTGGACACGCATGGTGATGGGCTTGCCAACCTCGAGCTCAGTGCAGAGGATGTCGACCTTGTCCTCGGGGCTGATCTTGTCATAGTCGGCGGGGTCGGCGAAGGTGAGGGGAAGCATACCCTGCTTCTTCAGGTTGGTCTCGTGGATACGAGCGAAGGAGCGGGTGACGATGGCGAGACCGCCAAGGTGACGGGGCTCGAGAGCGGCGTGCTCACGAGAAGAGCCCTCACCGTAGTTCCAGTCACCGATAACGACCCAGGGGATGCCCTTGGCCTTGTAGTCACGGGCAACAGCGGGGACAGCATCCCACTCACCGGTGGTGAAGTTCTGGACCTTGTTGGCCTCACCGTTGGCGGCGTTGATGGCACCGATCAACATGTTGTTGGAGATGTTGTCAAGGTGACCACGGTACTTGAGCCAGGGACCGGCCATGGAGATGTGATCAGTGGTGGTCTTGCCCTGGCACTTGATGAGGATGGGCATGTCGGTGGCGTCCTTGCCGTCCCAAGCGTTGAAGGGAGAGAGGACCTGGAGACGGTCAGAGGTGGGGGAGACCTGGACCTGGACAGTGGCGCGGTCGGTAGGAGGGGCCTGGTAAGTGTCCTGGCCGGGGTCGTAGCCACGCTCGGGGAGACCAGCACCAGTGGGGGGCTGGAGCTTGAACTCCTTGCCGTCCTTGCCCTTGAGGGTATCGGTCAAGGGGTTGAAGTAGAGAGAGCCAGCAATGGACATGGCGACGACGAGATCGGGGGAGGTAACGAAAGAGTGGGTGGCGGGGTTGCCATCGTTACGGCCAGTGAAGTTACTGAAAATTGCCATTAGCATTCATCGTCATAACAATCATCCTGAAGGGAACATGGGGAGTTTCTTACCGGTTGTAGGAGCTGAGGATGGAGTTGGGGGTGCCCTTGGGGGTGTCGCGGCGATCCCACTGACCAATGCAAGGACCGCAGGCGTTGGCGAGGACGGTGCCGCCGAACTCCTCGAAGGTCTGGAGCTGGCCGTCGCGGGCAATGGTGGCGCGAATCTGCTCAGAGCCGGGGGTGACGACGAAAGCAGCCTTGGCCTTGAGGCCGTGGTTGAGGGCATCGCGGGCGATGGAGGCACCGCGGCTCATATCCTCGTAAGAGGAGTTGGTGCAAGAGCCGATAAGACCGACCTTGAGCTCCTCGGGCCAGTTGTTGTCCTTGGCGGCCTGGGCGAACTTGGAGATGGGGGTGGCAAGATCGGGAGTGAAGGGACCGTTGATGTGAGGCTCGAGCTCGTTCAGGTTGATCTCGATGTGCTGGTCGTACTCGGCACCCTCATCGGCCTGAAGCTCCTTCTGGTAAGTCTTGGCAAACTCAGCGATGTCGGAACGCTTGGTGGCGACCAAGTAGTCGAACATGGCCTTGTCGTAGGGGAAGACGGAGGTAGTGGCACCAATCTCAGCACCCCTATTTGAGAGTTAGTAAATATGCAAAAATTACGATAGAAGGGTTACCCTATTACATGTTACCGCAAGTTGCCTTGCCAGTGGCGCTCATGGAAGACGCTCCTTCGCCTGCATAGTTGTTAGCATCGTGATGTTGAATATGTGGCTGGCGATGTGAAGATGAGTGGTGATGAAGTTTTGGTGTTTTGGGGCCGACGGTTGCTGTTGGCAACCCGCCCCACAAAAAAAGGGGCAGGTGGGTCCTGCCAAGCCCCGTGACTTCCCATCCAATGACATCGATGAAAAGTCAAAAAGCATTGGACAGACCAGTCAATGCAATGCGAGAAACTCGCAATGCCACTGAGCAACCTGCAAATGCATTGACGAATTCAAACGAGGCCATTGGCAGAAATTTCAAGGCGTTGATAGGATCCCCAAATGGATTCAATGAAATGGGAAATGTGTTTGGGAAAGTGAAACATACCATAGTACTCGACAATAGAGCCAGTACCACCCTTGACAGTGAGGATACCAGCGAGCTTGAGGATGACGTCCTTGGGGGTAGTCCAGCCGTTAAGAGCACCGGTGAGCTTGACACCAATGACCTTGGGGGCCTTGAGCTCCCAGGGGAGGTTGGCCATGACATCGACGGCATCGGCACCACCGACACCAATGGCGGCCATACCGAGACCGGCGGCGTTGGGGGTGTGGGAGTCAGTGCCGATGAGGAGACCACCGGGGAAAGCGTAGTTCTCGAGGATGATCTGGTGGATGATACCAGAGCCGGGCTTCCAGAAACCAATGTTGTACTTGGCGCAGGCGGTGGCAAGGAAGTCGTAGACCTCCTTGTTGATGTTGATAGCGCGCTCGAGATCCTTCTCACCACCAATCTGGGCCTCAATCAAGTGGTCGCAGTGGACGGTGGTGGGGTTGGCAACGGAGGGCATGCCAGCGGACATGAACTGGAGGATGGCCATCTGGGCGGTGGCATCCTGGCAGGCAACGCGATCGGGGCGGAGGCGGAGGTAAGAGGCACCGCGCTCAATCTCCTGCTCATGGGGGTTGTCCAAGTGAGAGTAGAGGATCTTCTCAGCGTAGGAGAGGGGGCGGTTGAGACGGCTGCGGACAACGGCGAGGTTCTCGGACATCTTCTTGTAGTTGATGAAGTTACCCTCCTCAAGAAGGTTCTGCTTGACCTGTTTCCCACAAACATGGCATGTCAGCGCCCTGTTGCGCTCGTTTGCGACTCTTTGCGCTCTCTATGTGGGCTATGCGGCGCTGGGGGGACTCACCTTGCGGTCGAGAGGGTTCTCGGTGGCGGTAGCCATGCACCGGCGGCCGAGGCCAGCGGCGGCACGGCTCCGGGCAACGCCCAAGAGCTGACGGGAGGCCAACATATTGACTTTCAGCTCAGAGAGCAGGGGATGAATAACAACAAGAGGGGAGAGTTGCGCAAAAGGACAAACTAAGAGAAGAAAAAAAGAATGGAAAGACGGGCTCCCCAAACTAGGACGGGCTTTTTCTTCAGCAGAGGGATGGACGTCTGCAAAGAGGGGAAAAGAGGGAAAAAAATACGGCCGGGTGGAGAGGTTTTGTAGATAACAAGAAACTGGCTCAAGCGGTCCATGAGTGGTCCACGGGAGCGGGCGGGATTTTAGGTCGGAATGCCAACTGGAGTCTGGCAGCGACATGGACCGAGCGAGCGCGGGCTGCTGTGGCAACCACCGGGGGTAATGCGACTCCCTGCCTTCGAACCTGGGCTTGCTGCCCACCCGCTGGAGCTCCCCTCCCACCGTCATAGCCGAACAAGTACCTGGCTCGCCCGAATGGATCGGGCGTCCGGCCAATCAGCAGACGGCTGATTCTAACTTTTGACCACTTTTGCAGTGTGGGGGAGCCAGAGATGACATCGGGTACAAGGCAAAGGCGACGCTAGCCTGTTTCAATTCGACTTTCACGTTGATGCCGAGAACCATGATGGCCATCAAAGGCCATGCGCCCGCAGCGTCGTCCCTCGGGTTTCACGATCCAGCTTCCGGGAATCCGCTGCAAATCCGCTGCCTACCGCCGACCGTCACCGCATCGACGTCGACCTCGCGGCCCAGAGGCAGTTCCAGCGACTCCAGCAACTTCAGGGGAGCGACTCCAGCAACTTCAGGGGAGCGACTCCAGCAACTTCAGGGGGTCGACTGTCACGACCGTTGGGCCGGGATGCTTTCACGCCTTCAGCCTTTCTACGGATAGGTAACCCTGGACTGTGCATCCCTCGCGGCGACTACACTTCTATGTATACATACAATACATGTCGTTGTAAATGGGCACCCCGGACCCAGGGGAGCCAGCGATGCGCCCCAGTGAACAGAGTTGAATACGTACATACATGTCAAGGGGAACGCTCGCGTGGGTTTGACCGTGGAAGCCGAGGCAGCCATGGTTTGCTGCTGATCGATACTGAATCATTTCCTGGGCATCCGGACCTCAGGATCTCTTTGTTCCAGAGTTCCCGTCTTCACCGGTCCGTCCGGGGATTAAACCAGATTGCGAATCCCGAATCTTCAACCTCACCGTCTCGTGGCCAAGGAGGAGAGGACGTTCGTCTGGCCAGTAACGACGGATGGAAAACTAATGTAGAGAGTACAGTACATGTAGCCTACTGTGTACGTACCTGACCTGCTGTCGTGCGTGTCACCCCAGATGCTAGACGGGGCTGCCGCTCGGCTCGGATGGCATGTGCTTGCTTGCTTGCTGCACTCTGCAGCCACGGGCAGCCATGACAACCGCTGAGCTGCTGCTGTCAATATCAAAGCTCCATCTCCCGTCGGTTCTCTTTTCGCATACATATGCTTCCATGATATTTCTTCCTTTTCCTTTCATCAAATACAGCTGGTGGTGCAAGTATGTAAAGCCAATCTCCCCATTGCTATTTCCATCGCACGGTGATGGATCTCTTATCCAGCAAATGCCTCATTCGCCAATTCCGGTTCGCTCAGGGTCACCGTGTTATAATTATTGTCCCCGCCTCGATCATCCTGACGTGGGGCAGACGGGATGGAACGTCCACGAACGCTTGAACAACAAGTGTGGACTGCAAGGCTGGTTCCAACCAGTGACGCAAATCCTAAAAGAACACACAACCACCCCATCTTCCACGGCCTGTGATTGGCTCGTTTTCAAAGGTCAACGAGTCAAGACTCGAGAGCTCTCGCTCAAAGAAAGGCTAGCTCAAAAGGAGGGGGGGACAGCATGACCCGCGAACCGGAGGGTCAGTTACGAGGTGTTGACGAGACGGGAAGATGCAATCCTCCATCCCCAAACCCCAAGGGCTCAACGCGGTCGGCTCTGCAATTTCCATCATCTGTTAGTCTTCCAAGTACCAGCTTCAAAACCGCCTTTGGGCGCCAGGGACCAGGTGAAGATGATAAAAATTCTGCAAATCTGGAGACAGCCCCTAGGGTGGGGCCCCCGGTTCGCTGGCCGGCTCGGCGAAGGTAGCGTAGAAGTAGTGGGAACTGGAGAAAGCCAGAACCCTTGCCAGCTCGCTGGTTCCTCTCGGCCGCGAAAGGAGATTCGAGGGCGATAAGGCTTGTTAGCTCCGTTCGCTCCGTTCGCTCCGGCGCTGCGGCCCCCCCCGGTTCGTAAGAACGGACGGCGCTCCGAGAGAGAGAGGACAGGCGCAACAACACCGGAAGAAGTCGTCGAGAGATGGGGATTTTCGAGATAAAGTAGTCGGATGCCAGCGCCGTGCCGTTTCCGTTCCTCGGCGCGCCGGTGGGCATTTCACGGCATTGTTGTTGGTAATCCAGACCGGATCTCCGTGGATTCCCACGTTGAGCCGATCTGGGTTGCGACAGGATGGATATTGTCAGTGAAGCAGCTGAACAGCCCGCGCCAGGTGCGCCAAGCTTTCTGCCAGCCTGGTGCAGCTGGCCACTCATAAAGCGATCAGGTTCTCGTTCAGTGGGCGGCAGGCGTTGTGCTGAGTTTTTTCTCCACTTTTGTCAACTGTGCTCGCCGCTGGACCCCTTCTGTATGTGAGCCTCTCTTGTGTGTATGCATTGCCCCCGTTGAGACCTTCACTGCGACGACGACGACATCGACAACGCCGTCCACGTAAACGCATCTGGAATTTCAAAATTCCAACTCTACCCTGACAACTTTTGAGTCGGGTACAACAAAGCATTCATTTTCCACCGAGGTCACTGATCATTCACAATGGGCATTTTTGCTAAGCGCACAAAGTGCAAGACCAGGCGTCGCCTGAGGTGAGTGACAGATTCAGTATTCACACACATTTTGCGTCCACCGCATGACTGACGTCGTGCAAAAACAGAGATGTCGATCAGGTCCAGAAGGATTTGACCAATGCCAGGCACTTGGAGCTCTACAAGGAGACCAAGGCCGTTGAGGATCTGCCTGGTCTGGGAAGACACTACTGCGTTGAGTGCGCCAAGTGGTTCGATATGGAATCGACTCTTGTCAAGCACACCAAGGGCAAGCCTCACAGGAGGAGGTGAGTTCTTCTGCTATTTTTCTGATGAGCGAGCCTCTGAGCGGTCTGGATGGAACTGACATGGTTGGACTGAAAACAGGTTGAAGGAGCTTAAGGAAGGTCCCTACACCCACAAGGAGGCCGATGCCGCCGTGGGCCTTTGGACGGACAATGGTCGTCCGCGGAACACGACCACTGAGATTGACATGATGTGAAAGCGGTTGCTTCTTCCAACATTGCATGCAGGCCAGTTTCAACTCATGGACGCCAAGGCGGTTTTCGCATTGCGTTGCTATTTCTTGCTTACTGCCCGATTTATTCCCCATGGTCGAAGAATGGGCAAAGGCGTTTGTTTGTTACCAAAAGGGCTATATGGGCGGCGTTTCATCAAGTAGGGCTTTGTGGTTTAAATGACTTTATTCCCATTTCACAGGCAGGGCTGTTGTAGAATTCGGGGAGTGAAGACTTGTGTTGTTTTGAGGACGGTATAACTCGAGGACTGTGTTATCAGGATCTTCGCCGTCCACCTAACCTAGATGGCAACTCAAGAGGCCAACGAAGGTCTCCATTGAGCCAGTTCTCAGTCAGGCATCTATCATGAGGGAAACGGTTCAGTGATGTTGCTCGTTTTGCCCATCACATCGCCGAGCCGAGAGACATGCCTGCGAAAATTGAACGCGATCTTCTATCTTCCATCATCACATTCAAAACTACCTGAAAACGCCTTTCGTTTCTCCCAACAAGCGGCCATGCGCTTCGATTTATCCAGTACCAGTAGATGATAACATGTGTGCTAGCTGGCCCATAACACTCCCAGAATGGCTGAAGAGAACCCGTTGTTGAACCAACAGCGCATTCTCGCATTTAACCACAACCCAATTGCATAATACGTTAACCGGGATTGGACAAACTACGAACAAAAATTGACGGGAACGATTCCGTTATGCGAACGAGAAGGGCGGAAAGGGCATGTAAGTAAGCATGGAACCACCAGTATTATTCAACTGACTTGTACAGCCACAGTAATCCACAGTGATACAGAAATAAATTTCGCCCGTGGCTTGCAAGGTGATCACCCTCATTCGTCCAACATGAAGAAGTAAGACTGCATTTGTTTTGGTACGGTTGTAGTATAAACCGGCTCATACGATCGTTTTTATACGAAAACCGTACAAAAGTGCTATCATTTGGTCGGTTACCGTATAAAAATGCAATGAGCGACCCCCTCATGACAGCCTTGTCCGGGTTAGGGTTATATATAGTCAGCAAACCGTACATTTTTTTCATGACCGTACAAAACCCCCAAAATATACACATGCCCAAAAATACAGTATATGCCGTACAGCTACCAGCTGCACCCTATAAGCGCCCTGTAGCTCCGGGGAGCTCAGCGCATTCGTGCGACGCTTCTGCCCTGTAGCCCGCTATAAGAGCCCGTCGTTGCAAATGGTCTTTGCAATTCAAATGGCCGTATAAGAACGCTCGAGGGGGGTGCAGATAGCTATACGGTGCATTTCAAAAGTGGCCCGAGCTTTGAAGTATAAAACTATACGACCACATCCTCTGTACGGCAACCGTACCAAAACAAATGCAGTCTAATGCGATGAATGCGATGACTGCGGTAAGGCTGTGCTGATGGCTGAATTTGGGCGCCCCAAAGCGACGAAAGCGACGAAAGCGACCAAACCGACCAAGGGTATGGTTGAAGATGAGATCGAGAGATGCGCAGTTTGGGATTTGAAAATCACAACCACAACATAAAAAGGCTGCATAGTCTTCGCATTGCTGTTGATATGGATGTGTTTTTTCAACAATCCCAGTGAACATCCGAGGGAATACTTGCTACGTTCGAACTTCGCTTGGAAACTCTCCTCCTCATCATGTCGGACGGGAGATACGGTATGTCACCAATGTTCCATGGTCTGTCTATTGTTGAGATCACAGCTGACAGGATCTTCTCCAAAGTTGACGGCAGTATCTACTTAGCGGAATTTAAGGGGGTGTGGTATACCGTGTAATCATAGCTCGGAGTAAGTAAGCCGTATGTGCACGGCTTTTTTTAATAAGCGGTTAATTCTGCAAGCACTTACAAAAATGCACGGCACATTGAATAAGCTATGTACATACGGTTTATTTAGCTAGCGTTTTAGTCATTTTAAATATTTACAACGATTGAACCGTATATAAATCGCTATATCTTTTATACCGCTAACGTACAATTTATTCTACATACGCTTAGGCTTTCCGAATATTTACATATTCGAGTCGTTAGTATACCGTAAAACAATAATTCACTCTATAAATTATTTAAATTATAAGTAATTCAAATAGTAAACGGCTTAAATTTATTAAGCGGCAAATTAGTAGTTCTTTCCTTAAATATTTATAGTAATAAGTAATTTAAGGCAGGTAAATAGTTTATCGTTAAAGTCGTAGAAGGAAAGAGCGACTTATACTTAGAAATTAAATTTTTCTTACACTATCGTAAATTTTAATTTAATAATCCGTCCTCGCTCCGTCTTATTACTCCTAAATAATCTAACTACGGCTCTCTATCTAAATTAAACCCCGACGACCGATACTACTGTAATTGCAATTATAGTATCTAATTACCCTCTCGACCCCTTAAGTAACGAAGATAATAATAGCTTCCCCCCTCCTACGAACTAAGAGTAGGCCTCGGAAATCGAGGCGCTATAAAGGAAATTCGAAGAATTGTAAAAGAAGTAGTAATAATAGAAATAATAATAGAAATAGAAGTAGTAGGTTACTGCTAAGGCGGAAGCTGCCCGCTTGTTCTAAAAATAAATCGACGAGTTCGAGAATGCCGTCTTGCCTTCGGTAAAGAAGGGGGGACCGGGAAAAGGGGACGAGGGAGAGGAGGATAACGGAGGGAGGTAGGAGCGGAATAAGGAGGAGGAGGAGGAGCGGGAGTAGGAGTAGAAGGAGTAGGAGGACGAGCTTGGGGGCCCGCTATTCGTCCAATAGTAGAGGAAGAAGCAGTAATAGTAATAAAAGTAGTAATAGTAGAAGGAGCAATAGTAGAAGGAGTAGGCTGCCGACGACTCCGGGATGGTAAATAATTCCGCCGTTTTTATTACTTATTGTTTATCTTCCTATTATTAATGTTATATTAATAGTATACCGGGTAATAAATAGAGTACTAACGAATTTTAGCCGGCAAATAGTTTATAAAAGTATGTAAAAAGTATAAGCGTAAGCGCTCCGAGGATAAAGAAGAAGAGGATACCGAATTTATTACCGAATTTATTACCGATAACAAATATAAATAGGCCCTTAATGCCGTAAGCGCCTAGTAGATCTTCTTATATTACTAGTGTATTCCTTTTCTAAACGAGAAGGTAAATTAAAACCTTCGATATTTTTCTATAAAATCAAATTACTAATATTAATTATTTATAATTATATAGTAGATTAAGGAAGTATACGGCGATAACATTAGTCCCCGTAGTACCGATTGGTCTAATGCTAGATAACGCTTTATAAACGACTAGAAGAATTTTAAATAGCGAATTCTTACCTAAATGGAGGTATATCGAGCATTATAATAGTTAAATATTATAATATTAATTAGAATTATAATAGTAGAAATTGATTAGGAAGTATGCCGAGCGGCCCGATTATATTAATATATTTAACTTTAAAATTATAGCTATTAAACCGGACTATATAAAAGAAATAGCGTATATAGTATAATTATTATAGGGTTAGCTTGTAATGTGGTTGCACTACACTAACCGTATATGTGTTATGCTAGAGCTTCGTACTATAGCCTAGAGCTATGTACTCGCACTAATTATATGTCCCGTCACGTGCAGTCTCACGTACGCGCGCACGGACTAGCCTGTTTGGGCTCTCGCTTATATAACTAATCCTCTACGCACACTTCCTTTCCTCTCCTTCGTATAATAATATATATTTTACCCTACCCCTAACGGTGCCCTCTCGCCCCGTAATAATTTATTATATTAAATTATTACGTTGTGCGCGCTTATTATTTAATAAAGGAAGATTGATCGTATTTAAATCGTATTAATTAATTAATTAAGATTCGTCCCTATACGATTAAGACCTTTATTGCGATCTTAGCCGTCGAGTTAGGTAACTACTAAGCCGAATATTACTATTAAGTAATTTGTACTTTCTCTTTCCCCCTTATACTTATCTAGCGTATTAATTTAGCGATTAATATTTAATAACGCTTTCTTATACCCTCCCTCGGTAACCGATAACTTTTTTACAATTATTATAATTAGCGCCCTTACGGCTATCGACCCGGAATATTAGGAATAATTCTCTATTTTAGCCTAAATATTTAAAGGCTTTAATAATTAAACGGTTAAATTTCTTATCGCCATCCCTATAGAATACGCTTTCAACCTCGCTTAACTTCCGGTTTTTTAAGCGGTCTTCGCGGCCCTTTATCGTCTCCTTCGTAACGACGTCGTTACAATTAAATCCTAAGCCCGCGAAGTAGAAGAGGAACTCGAATTAATATAATACGACTTCGCTCGTCGCAATAATAATATTACTACTTTTTAAATATAAACTACTTTTAAGGTATAAAATTATAATAATTAATTTTCTATTCTCTAAACCTTTTATAATAACGAATTAAAAGCTATCTATAATTCCTATTGTAATTTAATTAATACTCTCTAAACCTCGTACGCTACCGAAATTTAGGCAATCTATACCTTTTATTAGGACTAAATTAATACCCTTAACACCGATATCGCCGCACTTCGGGAAAAATTTAAGGACTTCCGCGCTAAATTAAAGGAGGTATATAAGAAATAGATGGAGAAATACCAAAAAGTTATTAATAATATTCGTAAACGCTATATTACTCCTACTCCCCCTAACGAGCCTCCTAACGACCCTCCTAATAGCGATAATCTTAATAGCGAAAATAATATTATAAATAACGGCAGCGGCTATAGGTCGGTATCACGCATTATTGTATTTCTTGCTTTCGATAGTAAAAGTACTAATATTAAACGTATTATTAAGTATCGCGCCTAGCGTCTTTATATTAAATTTACGTAAATAAATAAATTTAAAATTTTTATTAACGAATATACTAAATTCTCTTTAATCGCCCGCTTTATCGAAGGCCCTCCCTTCGAAGCTATCGAAACTGAGTTCAATAAAGTTTTTACTAGCGAACCTACTAAATAGGATACCGCTCTCAAATTATTCGACGAATTCAATACGAAATATAATAGCGTTAACGTTATTATAGAATTGCGTTGCAAATTAGAAGAGTTAAAGATAGTTAAAAGTATAAAGTAATAGGACTTCGAAGAACGTTTTATTCTCCTTATTAATAAATATAATTTCGATGACAATATAAAAATTTATTACTTTCGTTAGAAGATTAATAATTATATTTATACCGCCCTTACTTATTAAAACGTTTAGTCTATTAATAATAAATATAATAAATAATTTATAATAATTCGTAATTTAGCTAAATATTTAGAAGATAACGATTAATATATAAAGAACGCTAACCCCTTCTATAAGACCGGTATTAATATATCCGCTATCGGTACTTCCGTTTCGGAGCCGACTATTAATTAAAATAGTAATATTATAAATTTTAACGCTATATTTGCTTCCGACGTCCAAATCTTTTGTATTATTAATAATAATATCTTTAAATTCCGTATAAAGAACGGAATATATATTCGCTATAGTAAGAAAAGTTATTATTCGGCCGAGTACCGCTCTCGTATTAATTTTAAGAAGGAAGTTAAGCCCTATAATAAAAATAAAGGTAAGAATAAGAATAATAATAGTAATAATAATAATACTAATAGTAATAATAATAGTAGTAATAATAGCGGCTAGTAATAGTAGCCGGCCTAGGGTTAATACGGTTATAATTAATAATATTCTAACTACGGCGATAGCTATTAAATCAACGTTATAGGCGCTATTCCTCCTATAGGTATAGGCGCTCTAACTCCCAATACCCCCGGCCTTAGCGGTTATTATTACCCGGTCCCCATCTATTAACCTAATTTTATTAGCCCCGTTGTAGGTAATAAGAATAGTTTCGTTTAAAATTAGGGAAATATATAACCTCCTAACTAAATTGCGCTTAGAGGCATTAATTTATAAGATAAGGAAGAGGAAGATAGAGGCCTATCCCTATATAGCTAAATATTATTAAGATAAACAAATTTTTAATAGATAATTATTATAAATACCCTAATTTATTAAGTTTTTCTATTTACCTATCTTATAGATTACGTAAATTGTATTATTCTATTCTTATTAATAGTAGTTGTACTACTCTTAATTTTATTAACCGTTATTTCGTCTTTCGATATCGATTTCCCTTTTTTAAATTATTAGTCCTTAAACTATTATATTTCGCTAACGGCTAAGCGAAGAGTAATATTACCTATTTCTCTAGGTTAACGATATAGGTAGGCGTTTACTATAAAATTATTAATCTATTTATTTACAACTTCGCTAAGGATAATTCTATTATTTTTAACTATTTTTAATTAATATACTACGCCCCCGGCATCGATTAGCCTAACGATTCTCTTCGTTTCGGCCCCGCCTACGAATAATGCGGCTATTTCCCTTATAGAGTTATTAACCGTTATACCCCTTTAGTAAATTAGTATTTCTTTACGCCCCGTTCTAATACGTTTAATATACGCCCCGCGTATAAGAAACCTTCTTACGAGGAAGTGCTTAATAAAAGGGAGTTAGAATTATTAGAATTATTATAAATGGAATCCGCTAACCGCCTATTTATTTCCGTAATTATAAAGAGGGCCGCTTATTAGAGGTTTAACCGATTTAAGAATTGTATAATTAACCGATTAGGTATAATTCTATTCGGTAAAATTATAGGAAGTAAGGCTATTATATTCTTAATTCTCCTAATAGAATCCCGAGGCCCCTATATAATCCTAATCTTCTACTATATCGCTAAAAGAGTCTATATTCGAACTATAAATTATTAGGTCCCGGTCCGTCTCTATAATATCCCTAGTAGTCCTATTAACCTTAACGATATTAAGGAATTCTTTGTAGTAAGTTTTAATTAATTAGCTGAGATATATAAGTTCCGTATTATTTATATAATTAGAATTAATATAGAGGAGGATATTAAGAGGATAATTGAGGAGAATAGGATAATAAAGGAAGAAGGAGGCGTCTTAAATCCTAAAAGTATAAGTAATAGTTTAACGCCGGAAATAGTTAAGGAGGTATTATTAGGCCGAAGTTATAGGTATAAGAGGTTCTTTAATAATAATTACTACCGTTAGATCGATATTTTAGTAGGGAAGGGAGATACGGTAGTTCTACGAACTATAAAGGTTATTAATTCTATGTAAATTAATAGTATTAGCGATAATTTCCTACGTTGTAAAGAAGCTATTAACGAATACTTCGCGGCTAACGGTATTAATATTAATAAAATTATTTTTAAGGACGTTACTAAATTTTACGAGAAAGTCGATAAACCCTTAAAGACCGACGTTTAAATTTAAACTAAATTCCTTAAATAATATTAGTACTATATTAATACTTTTAAATAAGAGGGCGTTAAAATTCTTCCCCTTAATTGCTTTTACGATTTTAAATTCGAGTTCCGTCCGGGAGCTACCCCCCTAGCGTTGCGAAGCCGCCCTTTTAACCCCGACGAATTGAATATTATTAAGAAGTAGATTAACGATAATTTAATTAAGAAATTTATTAAGTTATTACAATCTAAGGCCTTAATACTAATTTTACTCGTTAAGAAGCCTAGTAGTAGAATTTATATTTACGTCGATTATAGAGGTATTAATAATATAATTCTTAAATCCCGCTACTTATTTCTACTTATTAAAAAGATTTTAGATGCGATTTATTGTATTAAGATTTTTATTAAATTCGATATTATTGCGGCCTTTAATAGGATTCGTATTAAGTAGGGCTACGAATAGCTAATTGCTTTTATAATATAGTTTGGCCTATTTAAATCCCTAATCGTTCCTTTTAATTTATAAGGCGCCCCTAAGGCTTTCTAGAATTATATTAATAATATCTTTTACAATATCCTTAACGTCTACGCAATTATATATTTCGATAATATCCTTATTTATTCGGATAACGTACGAGATTACAAATAGTACGTTAATAATGTCCTTAATAAGTTTATTAAAGCGGGCCTTAATATTAATATCGATAAATACGAATTCTATATAATATGTATAAAGTATTTAGGATTAATTATTACTCTAGGAAATATTAAGATGGATTTAGAAAAGGTTAAAGTAATTACGGAGTGGTAAGCCCTAAAATCGAAGAAGTTTCTATAATCCTTCTTAGGGTTTGCGAATTTCTATTAATAATTTATTAAGGATTTTTCGATTATAGCGACCCTACTTTACGAACTTATAAAGAAAGATATAATTTAGATTTAGAATACTAATTATTAAAAGGTATTCGAATCTTTCAAGAAGGCTTTTACGGAGGGCCTTATTTTAAAAATCTACGATTGGACTAAGAAGATTATTGTTAAAATAGATATTTCTAATTGGGCCGCCGGCGGCACCCTCTTACAATTCGGTAACGACGGTATTCTTTACCCTATAACTTATTTTTCGGCCAAATATACTTCGTAAGAATATAATTATAATATTTATAATAAAGAATTATTAACTATTATTAAGGCCCTAGAAGAATAGAAGCTAGAATTCGAAGGAACTTAATAGCCGTTCGATATCCTAATTAATTATAAGAATTTATAAATTTTTACGATTAATAAATAGTTTACCTAGCGGTATATACGTTAGTCTTAATTCTTATTTCGCTTTAATTTTTTAATTAAATATACCCCCGGCTTAAAGAATTTACAACTAAATGCCTTAAGCCGCAAGCCTAATAACCGACTAGACGGCAAGGAAGACGATCGCTTAATCGTATATAAAAGGGCTCTATTAGATCCCGCGTAATTTAAAGAAGGCTATTTCGAATTTAATAACCCCGCCGCCAACTTCTCACTATACTTATTAAACTAAGAAGACTTCGATATTAAATTTACCGACGACTTAATCCGTACGAGCTACGAAACCTCCGTCTTCTTATAAAAGTTAGTATCCTACTTAATAGACGAATCCCGACGGTAATAGTTGTTAACTATTAAGAAAGTCTTTTACAAAGCCTTTTTGGAATATTATATAATTAACAATATTACGAAATAGCGGGATAAAGTTATTATCGATCCCTACGATAAGAACCTCTAATTTTAACTAATTAGCCGATAGTATAATACCCCCGGCGCGGGCTACCCTAATCGTAACGCTACGTACGAACTTTTATAACGCGACTTTTATTAAGAGGGGATATATAATAATATAAGATTTTTCTATAAAGGCTGTTTCCTATACGCGAAGATTAAATTTTTAAAGCGCGGCTTTACCAGTTATTTTAAACCTGTAGCCGTCTTTTTAATACTTTAGAAGGATATTTTTATTAATTATATTACCCCGCTGCTAGTAAGTATTTACTTAGGCTAGACTTTTAAGTACGTTACTATCGTCGTTAACCGCCTTATAAAAATACGCTACTATATTACAACTATAACCTTCGAAGCCGAGGAATTAGCCGACCGTTTTATCGATTATATTTATTCAATTTATAGTTTACTAAATAATATCCTATCTAATAGAAGTACCTAATTTATATTATATTTCTAATTTACCCTCTATAAGAGATTATTTATTATTTGCAAACTAACTTCTACTTTCTACCTATAAATTAACGTTTAGACGGAACGTATTAATATAGAAATAGAATAATTCTTAAAATTCTATATTAATTAGGTATAAACGGACTAGGTAAAGTAATTGGTATTTGCGGAGTTCGTTAGTAATAATACTATTTTATTATTAACGGGAATTTTACCGTTTTTTACCAATTACGGCTATTACCCTCGTATAAGTACCGAACCTTGTACCCTACCGCCGCCAAACCTATTACCGGTTTAATTTAAGGAGTATTATAAGGTTAACGAATTAGCGGATTACTTTTAGAAAATCTAGGATTTCGTAATCTAGTAATTACGGCGTATATAAATACAATACGAGGATAACGCTAATAAGAAACGCGTCGATTCGCTTAAATACTATATTAGTAATATAGTTTTATTAAATATAACCAATTTCGCTAATAATCGTTTATACGCTAAATTCTCCCTCCGGTAGGAAGGCCCCTTTAAAGTCGTCCGAGCCGAATTTTATATAATTTACCTCGCTTTACTTATTAATATAAAATATTCGCCAATTTTCTATATTTCTATAGTATAGCCGTAGTCCGGTAAGGGATTACCCGGTTAGAATACTTCGATTAACGTTAAAGTTAACGACGGAAAGGTAATAATCCGGACGGATAATTAGGAAGAATACGAGGAATAGGATTTCGAAAAGTTTATCGACTACGTTTAATTTAGAGGTAATTTATACTAGTATTATTATATTAAATAGAAGACCGGTAACCCTACTTAAGAACCCGTTAATAATATTATCGATTACGAATACCGCCTATAATAATTCTACTACAAAAACCCGGATAAGCCTATCCTACTAGAGGTTTAAAACCTCCTCCACTAGCTCGCCCCCAATTCTCTAACCACCCCCGCGCCTACTTTAGTACCGGAGCCCCTTCGGCGCCACTCCGTACGCTTCCAACGGGAAACAGCCTCCGTAATCAATATAACGAGGCTACTCCCAAACACAATTATAGTAATTACGACGGATACGACGATTAGCAAGGATATAGAGGATAAATTATATCTAGTGTTTGGGAAGGTTATATAACGGTTAATAGATATATAATTAGGAAAGCTGCCGCCGATACAATTTATAGATTATAATAGTTTATAAAGGAATAGGTCTATTATTATACATATATATAGATTTTTTAATTCTACGAGCTTCTTTTGAGGGAAGATAGTATTATAGGGTTAGCCTATAATATAATTACACTACACTAACCGCATATATATTATACCAGAGCTTCGTACTATAGCCCAGAGCTATATACTCGTACTAGTCACATATCCCGTCACGTATAATCTCACGTACGCGCGTACGGACTAGCCTATCTAGGCTCTCGCCTATATAGCTAATCCTCCACGCACACTTCCTTTCCTCTCCTTCGTATAACAACGTATATCTTACCCTACCCCCAACGGTGCCCTCTCGCCCCGTGATAATAATCCTCCAATAATTTCTTTAAAGTCTAGTCGTATATAAGCGGTATAATCGATTATAAAAATAGTTATAGCTTCGGCTAGTTCTATATACGTAATAAATATTTAAATAAAACTATATAGGAACGGATATATTAATATTTATTACTAGCTATATTTAAAAGCCTAGTATTAGAAGTAGTTTAATATATCCAGGATAAGATAGTCGACGAATAGAATTGTAAGCCGGAAGGTACTTAGGGTTTTCGGACCCGGATAAATTTATTGGATTTTTATAATATAATACCTAATAAGCCCTCCTTTTAAGATATCGAAAAACGATATTTTAAAGAAATTTTTGAGAGGTAGCGGTATTAGAAAAAGTTTAAAGTTAAGGAGATAGAGTAGGAGGCGTACTTATTAAATAAATTCATCGTCGACAAGGAGCCGCTTTTAGCAGATTAAACTGGCGGGGGGGTCGCATCCTATTATATATATTTATTTCGTAGTCGCGTCTTCTATTCGTCCGTTATTATTAACTTTCTTTATTACTATATTAATATTACTCATTATTTCTTAGCTAAAAAATTTCACGTAAATCCTTTATTATTGTAGGCGGTGTTTGGAAAAGGGGTTCGCCTTAATCGGTTATTATAGTAGATAATAGGGGTTTTATAAATATAAAAGGAGATTTACGCTAATACGTAACCTATATTTGCGCTAGGGTAATAATTAGCGAATAAGTCGTAGTACTTAATATATTTCTTCCCGTCTCTTAATTTTAAACGAGCTATACCGTCGGTTGCCTCCTTCCTTCTATTCATTTATAACGCTAAAATCTTTTATACGTCGTCGCCTTAACCGCCCCGCTTTTAACCTCCCTTCAACTATATATCCTTACAATTAGTATTTACAATCGTCGCCGTCTATTATCGCGCGCTATTATAGTTCGTAGAGTTTATCGTTAGTATAAGGCCGTTATTGTCCGTAATAAATTGAATTAGAAGCAATAATACGAAGAAGAGGAAGTAAAATAAAAAGTTTTAGCTACTTTCGAAGATACCGAAAACGAAGTACGTTAAGAGGCTATCGATTTAATAACCCCTCCCCCGGCGTAATATATCCGTATTAATTAGCCTATTTATAACTTTAATTTATAACCCCTCCGCCGTAACGAATTTAAAGCGGTTGTACACTAGGCCGAAAATATTAAACCTATTCTATTACCGAACTTTCAAAACCTAAGTAGCGGGCCTAATAATAATAATTAGGAATTTATTACTATTACTACCGTAAATTTACCTAACCCCGCACGCACTATAACCTAATTATTTAGAATTAAGAGACGGCTAATATTATATCGTAGGTACTAGGACTTCGATGCTATCGATTTAGTAAAGACTCTTATCGAAGTAACCGCCGAAGAAGACTATTACGTTATTCTAAACCTAAATATAAGCGAGGATAAATTAGTAGCCAATAATATACCTATTTAAAAAGAATTCTATAAATTAGCCGAGTATTAGAACGATATTATAGCCGACAACTATAAAAATAAAGCCGAAGGTATCGACGACGAATTAATAATCTTCAATAAGATTATTATTAATAATTATTATAATAATTGTCACAGGATTACCTGTGACTGCCTGTCACATGCACGGCTCCTACCATAGGTAGTCGAGCCTCGTACTATACTATTACTACTATTAGCTAATAGTATATTACGTACATATATACGTACGCGGTCTGAGCTTTAGGTATAGCCTTCGTACTATGCCCTATATTGCTAGACCTACGCACACCTCTCTTTCCCTCTCTTCGTACAATTACGCATATCCAACCTACCCCCTACCTTTAGCTTTACCCTATAATAGTTAATTATACTTACTATTACGCTACGAGCGTATAACTTTATTTTATTTATTTAATCGCCGCCGTCGTAAGAATTTCCGACGTACCCGCGATCATCTCTTGTACTATAATAGTCCCGGTCGTATTACGCTAATAGGTTCGACTTCGAACTAATATTAATAAATTATACCGCAATCCTCCAACGCCTATAAAGTAATACGCCTACCTAGCTATAAGGTAGTACCCATCCCTTATTAATCGAATTAATTAATATTATCCGTTACTAATATAGACGTTATTATTTCTATTATTAGTTCGATCGTCGACCCTATTTATAAAACGTTCTTCGAAAACGTTATAGAGTCCCTTAACGGTAGCCCTAATCCTAACGCCGTAATTAAATAGACCGACTTCGATACCGCCTCTAAACTTATTAGCTACCGCATTTTCTTATACGTTATTACCGCCCTCGCCCAATTTATCTATTAAAACGTTATTAAAGCGAATTCCTTCGTCGTAATTATTAATAATACGCTCGCCGATAATACGGAATAATTAGTAAAGTAAAATATAATTATTACCTATTTTAATAATAAAGTCACTTATTTCGAGAAGTAGCTTACTATTACCTAAAGTAAATTTACCGATACTAATTCTACGCTTAATACCGCTAACGAAACTAATAACTAATTTAGGAAAAACTATACTATTAACCTCCGTAAGAAGAATAATACTATTAAGGAGCTTAGGAAGTCTCTCCGCTAGTATACGGACCCAATAGACCTAATAAACCCAAACCCTCCCTAATTTACCGACCCGCCCGAATCCGACCCTAACAATAATAATAATATCGATACTAATATTATATCCACCCTAAAATCGAAAATTAATAAAGACCCCGAGGTTTTTACCGCCGAGGGTAGTACGGCCGTTAAGCGTATTGAATTTTACTGTATTTAGCGTACGAAGATCGAGTTCTATTAGTTCTAAAATGCTTAATATTTCAATTAAAATAAATATTATAAGTTCGCCTAAATTCTATTTTATTTAGGAGGCCCCACCTTTTATACCCTATCTCCCTAAATTATATTAATATTAAAGGAGGCCGATAAGGAAAAGTAGAAATAGGAGATTAGCGAGCTCTTACTTACTTTCTTCGATATTAAGTATAATTATATAGATTTTACCCTCGAGTCGCATTATAATTTTAAGACTTTAAAGATAATTAGGGGTTAGAAGTAATTTAATTTCGAGGATAAATTTACTACCTTCGTCAATTATTATAATTTAAACAATTCTATAAAGATTTATTATTTAAAAATAAAGGTTACCGACGAGATTTGTAACGCTATTGCCTACTAATAAGAATTCCCTACCCTTAATAATTATAATAAATAGCTTACTTTATATTGTAAATTCGCTTCCAATATCGAGGAATACGACTAGCGTAATAAGATTACCGTCTTATTCTATAAGAATAATTCCGGTTCTGGCTCTAGCTTTAGTAGCGGTACCCCTACTTCCGAACGTATTATTAGCTAAGGCGGTAATACTATAAACTTAAATGCTATATCCGCTTTTAACGTCTTTTTAATACGTATAATCAATAAGGCTGTTATTGATTACCGCGTATAAAACAATTTATATAAGCGATATATTAAGCCTAATTATTAAATTATTAATTGCCGTAATAATATTAATACTAGCATCCTTAGAATTGAGAGGGAGCGTAACTATTATAATAACTGTAGTTATAGCGGTAGTAAAAGTAGTAATAATAGTAGTAGACTAGTAATAAATTAGAACGGCTATAGTAATAGCGCCCGTATTAATATTATAGGTATTAAAAACGCCGTCGCCGCTCCCGCTACTATAGCCGCCCTAGCCGCCGCTCTAACTCCTTCCGCTATTAAATATAGCGAAAGAAATACGTAGCCTCCCCGTTAAATTACGCGGAGAGGCCGTCGTTTACAACGTTAATAGAAGAAGAGGATATAAATTTAGTAGATTTAAAAGTAATTTAATTAAAGAATTTTACTTTAAATAACTATAATAATAATTTTATCCTTCTTTCTATTTATATTATTTATAGACTACGTAATTAATAAAGTAAATATACCGCCTTAATTAATAATAGGTACTCGGCGCTCGCTTTTATCGACCGTAGCTTCGCTACCTATTATACTATACTATTATTAAAACTCCCTAAGCTAAAGGCCCTATACTTAGTTAACGGCGTCCTTAAGGACTTTATTACTTACTATTATAAAGTCCGTCTTTAAATCGGTTACTATACCAAAGTAATTGCGATACTAGTATATAATTTAGTAATAAATTATTTAATAATCTTGGGCATACTATAACTTAAATTTTATAACTTATTAATATTCTAATTAAATAGTTCGGTTATATTTATAAAAATATATATTAACTACTATTTATCTACTAATTTATTTTTCTCCTTTCGTCGGGCACCTAAGGTTTAAAACTATATAAAACGCTACGAAATCGTATACCGAATTACTACCCCTCCCGCTCTAATAATAGAAGATAAATCTAAGGATAAATACGAATACGCCCTAATAATTATCGAAGACCTCGACCCCAAAACCGCCAACCGTTTATTACCCGCTTAGAGGGTAAAATACACTACAAAGTAATAATTCGCCCGGCTAAAAGCTTATAAAGCATACTCTAATACCCCGTCGGTTACTTTAATAATTATAAACCCCGCTCCCTAGACTAAGCCCGTAATTTACCGCCTAGTTATTAACTAATAGAAGTCTAATACGGACTATTACGTCCCTATTCGCTATACCTATTATTCGAACGACCTAATTAACTTAACGGATATTAGAAACCTAATAGTAGCCAGCTTTAATTAGCTCTACAAAATATATAAATTTCGAATATTCTATACTTTGTATATAGAAATTAATAAGATTATAGAGGAGGCTAGGGTAGAGGAGGAAACCTGGGTTAAAGAGGTAAAGGAAGGTATTTTAAAGCCTAAGGAATAAGGGGATAACGAAAGCGTTATCGATAGAAGGGTAGGGATAGGAATAAAATAAGTAGGAAATCTATTAATAAATTTATTAACCGAAGAGATAATATAAGAGATTATAGCTAATAATAGTATTAAATATAAGAAGTTATTAGGTAAACGCTTCTACTTCTAAATCGACGCCTACGCCGGCAAAGGATCTAAGGTCGCTATTCGCGCTACTAAAATCGCTAATAAAATTTACTTTAATAATAAGCTGGACGAAGATTCCTAACGGTATAAAGAAGCTATTAAAATCGTTAAAATTACCGAGGAGGACGCCGCTAAATTCTACGAGAAAGCCGATAAGCCCCCTAAGATTAATATATAAATTAAAAAGAAGCTTCCTAATTAATACTAAAAGTATATCGATGTATTTAGGTTTAAGAAGGCTATAGTTATTCCCCCCCACCGCTCCTACGATTTTAAAATCGAATTAAAGCTAAGCGAGTAAATATTTTATATTAAATTAAAACCTTTCAACCCCGACGAACTAAGTGTTATTAAGAAATAAATCGATAATAATTTAAAGATCGGCTTTATCCGTCTATTGTAATCGGAGGCCGCCTCCTAAATCCTACTTATAAAGAAGCTAGGCGGAGGAGTGCGAATTTATATAGACTATAAAAGTATTAATAATATTACTTTTAAAAGCCGATACCCCCTTCCTTTAATTAAAGAGACCCTTAATATTATTTGTAAGGCTAAAATCTTTATTAAATTCGATATTATCGCCGCTTTTAACCGTATTCGTATAGCCAAAGGGTATAAATAACTAATAGTTTTCGTTACCCGCTTTAGGCTCTTTAAATCCTTAATTTACCCCTTTAGGCTATAAGGAGTTCTAAATACTTTTTAGAACTATATTAATAATATCCTATACAATATTCTAAACGTATATGCAACCGCTTATCTCAACGATATTCTAATCTTTTCTAATAACGAGGCGGACTACGAACGCTATATTAACGACGTTTTCGAATAGTTGGCTAAAGCCAACCTATAAGTAGATATTAATAAGTACGAATTTTATATTAAGAAAATTAAATATTTAAGGTTAATTATAACGTTTAAAAGTATCGAAATAAATTTAGAAAAGGTTAGAACTATTACCGATTAGTAGCCCCCCACCTTTAAAAAATTCTTATAAAACTTCTTAGGCTTTACTAATTTCTACCGGCGCTTTATTAAAGGATTTTTAGCTATAGCCACGCTATTATACAACCTTACTAAACGAAATATAGAATAGGAATAGATTACGGCCTAGTAGTCCGCCTTCGAAATATTAAAAGTAATTTTTAGTAGCAGACCTACTTTATATATATACAATTAGTTTAAAAAGACGGTTATAGAAATAAACGCCTCCAATTAAGTATTAAGCAATACCCTTTTACAATATAGGGACAATAGAATATTCTACCCCGTAGCCTACTTCTCATCGAAGTATAGCGCCGTAGAATATAATTATAATATTTATAATAAAGAATTATTAGCTATTATTAAAGTCCTAAAGGAGTAGAGGCTAGAATTGGAGGGAGTATAGTAACCGTTTAATATTATTATAGACTATAAGAATTTAAAGATTTTCATTACTAATAAGTAGCTAACTCCCTACTATATACGTTAATTACAATTCTTATCCCACTTTAACTTTTTAATTCGTTATACCCTAGGTTCGAAGAACCTCCGTCCTAATATTTTAAATAGGAAGCCCGAGGACGTATTTTTAAATATAGAAGACTACCACTTGAAAGCTAGGAACCGCAAACTAATCGACCCCGCCCGCTTCGAAAACGGTTATCTCGAAATACTATTAACTATAGGTATTAAAGAGTTAAATATCGACGAAGAGGTCTTTTTACTAGTACTAAATACTTTCGAAGAATTAGACAAATTTATTAATAATATTATTAAAGAAAATTATACCTAGTCTATATTAATATAAGAGGTAGTAGCTTACATGCAGGACCCTAACCGCTTTAAGTAGCGCCCCTATATTAAAAAGAAATTAAAAGTAGTATTTATAAAGTACTTTATAATAGGAGGTAAAGTATATTATAAGGGAAGAGTACTTATCGATTTAAATAATATAATTACCTACTTATAATTAATTTATTATACCTACTCTTTATTAATAGCAGAATATTTTAATAGAAATAAAATTTAAGTATAGATAAACGAGTATTAATATTAATTTAATATATCGGAGGCCGTAAGGGCCTATTATAAGGGTTATTTAATTTATTCGAAGATTAAGGTATTGCGGAAGGCTAAGGTAGGCTATTTAAAACCTATACTAGCCGCCTTTATACTTTAGAAAGATATTTCTATCGATTATATTTCTCTTTTCCTAGAAAATTTATATTTAGGCTAGAAATTTAAGCATATTACTATCGTAATAGACCGTTTAACTAAGATATAGTATTATATTACCACCGAAACTATAGAGGCGGAGGAATTAACCGACCGTTTTATTAATAGGATTTACACCCTATATAGATTACTTAATACTATAATATTAAATTGCGGCTCTTAATTCGTATTACTATTTTAAACTACTATCTATAAACAATTAGTAATTAAAAGGCTATTTAATTCCGCCTTCCACCCTTAAACGAACGCCTAAACGGAATATATTAACGTAGAAATAGAATAATATTTGCAAATTTTCGTAAATTAAGTATAAACGGACTAAGCTAAATAGTTATTATTAACAGAGTTCGTAGGTAATAATATAATTTTAGAAATAACAGGAATAATTCCTTTCTTCGCTAATTATAGTTTCTACTTATAAATAAATATCGAACTATCTTCGGTTACCCCGTCCCAATTCTCCCTAGCCTAATAGAAGGAATCCTTAAAGGCTAACGAATTATTAATTTAATTCGAAGCTATTTGGGACTACGTATATATTTCGACAAAGAAAGTATAAAACTAATACGAAATTAATATTAACGAAAAATATTCTAATACGTTAAAATACTACCTTAAAGACTTAATTATATTAAATACAATTAACCTAATTAATAGGCGCCTTTACAATAAATTATACCCCCGTTAAGAAAGCCCCTTTAAAATTGAATAAGCGTATTTTTATAACGTTAAATTTATTTTACCTATTAATATATAGTACTCCCTAGTATTCTATATATTTATAGTAAAACTATATAAGGAAGGCTTGCCTAGCTAAGCCGCTATTTAGGAGGATATACGGGTTAACGAAGGCAAGGTTATAATTAGAATTAACGATTATAAAGAAGTAGCGGAATAGGAATTCGACGAGCTTCGAAATTATAGATAGAAGGGGGGTAATTATTACTAATTCTATATAATAGTATAGACTTATTATAACCCTACTAAGGAACCGATTACTAACGTAATTAATATAAGGAAGGTTATTATTACCTTCTATAATAATTACCCCGAAGTACCGATTCTACTAAAAATTAAATTATGGCCGGAGATTATAACTATATTATAAAAATAGATATTAACCGTCTTAATACCCCAACTTATACCCCGGGCCCTAATACCCCGAATACCCCGACCCGCTACCCTAATACCAACCCTACCCCCGAAACGCTCTAAACGTATTACCGACCTAAAGGAATAAATTAATACTACCGTCGTAAATATCGTAGCCGAATAATATACCCTATTATAGAAGCCGGCCCCAATAATTATAATAGTCCCCTACAAATTAAAAGTATTATTTGAAGAAAATATAAGGAAACTAGACGAAGCGTTCGGGAAGATTTTTAAAAGGCTATCGGAAATATAGTAGGGGAAGAGGCTCCTTACGAAGAATGTAGAAGATAAATTAAAAGTAGGGACTTACTAATAGGGCGACAATAACTAGACCGCGGAGGAATTTAGGGATATAAAGAGGATTTGGGAATTATAAGCGGAAGAGGATTTCGAAGACAGACCTCATTTACGGGTAGAGGAATTAGAGGACGGAAATTAAAGAGTAATTTATTATTTTATATATATATAGATTTTAAAACTTTAGAGTTTCTTTTATAGGGAGGTAGTATTATAGGATTATTTATAACTACCTATTACATATACGGCTCCTACTATAGGCAGTCGAGCTTCGTGCCGTACTATTACTACTATTAGCTAATAGTATATTACGTATATATATACGTACGCGGTCTAAGCTTTGGGTATAGCCTTCGTACTATACCCTATATCGCCAGACCTACGTACACCTCTCTTTCCCTCTCTTTATACAACTACGCATATCCAACTTACCCCCTACCTTTAGCCTTGCCCCGTAATAATAATACTCCGAATTAAGAGGATCCGTTTAAGCAGTCCGAACCCGTTGACTAGCCCCGCGCAAAAGATATTAATTAAATTTTAGACTTTATCCTTAATTGGGGTCTAAATTACTTAATCTATAATATTATACGTAAATAGTATATTACTCAATTATAATTCTTTAAATTATTAGGACCTATACCGAAGATTAACGAATTGCCGGCTAACCTTAGTACTTTAAAATGTAAAGTCTGAAAATATTTACCGTATATCGAATTGTATAGATCGAAGGATTTACTCCTTAACCCGTAGAAATTATCGTCGTCCCGGGAGTATAAGGCTATAGTAATAGGTGAAAAGCTAACTTAAGACTTGTTCTTCTTTAACCTAGTCGATTTTATATAGCGTATTTATATATTCCGACTAATTAACGATATATATTTTAGTATAATTAAATTTATTAATAACCCTACCGAAATATAGTATTCGATATAATAGGCAGGCTCTATTCGTATTACGAATAGTAAATTCGCCTTCTACCTACTTTACCCTTCTATAGAACTAATTTTTCCCGGTAATATTATTAACTTCGAATACAATTTTAATAGATATCCTACTTACTATATAAAAAGGAAGAAATTATATATAGGATAAGTTAAGGCCGTATATTAGGATTATTATATAAGCCGCCTCTTTAGCCTACTTAATAGCGGTAGTAATAGTATTTAGCAAACTTAATTAGGTAATATCGTCTTCGTTATTACGTATATACTTCCCGGTAAAACTATTCTCAATAATCTAGTCGCTAAGGTTACTATTAATCCGACCGGCAAAGTACTAAGTATTAAAGAATAAGTATTCGCCGAAAATCTACTAGAGTTTATTATTCCTAATAATATTCGTTAGTATAAGTACAATACATCCTTCGATTTTACCTTCGGTAGCAAAATATTATTTCCAAACGATTCGAATCCATATACTACCGGCCGCTACTATATTATACGGATATATACTAAGGAAATAAATTCCTTAATACCGCCGTACCTCGTATCCCCTATCCCTACGATCTTCGAAATTAAGGAATTTACCCGGTAGATACTTATTGTCATAGCCTAGTACTATAACAACCTAGGTGCCCCGTCACGTGCCTACGTACCGCCTTCGCGGCATTGGCAGTAGCCCCGCCCAGGTGGGTCCAGAGGTCCTAGCGCGCGCACATACTTAATCGCGTACAGTTAACTCACTTTTATACCTTTCCTCTTCTTCTCTTTAATTTTAATTTTATATTTAATTTGCGCTACGATCTTCCTTAAATTAACTTTCTTTCGTAATTATACGTACCCTTATATAAAATTAAAACTATTAATATTATACGACCGGGGACGGTAACTATAATATTCTAAATTATACCCGATACCCGAAGTCGCGACGCTAACGACGAAAACCCGAGAGTATTCGAAATTATTATAATTAACTACTCGAAACTATAAAAACCTAAATCATAACCCGAAATCGTAGCGCGCACCCAATATAAAAAAATTTTACTTCGAAACCTATACCTCTTATAGTCGTATCACAGGGCTAGATTACATACCCTATGCCTTAAATACTATTGGCCAATACTATACTACAATCGCGTATACCTTAGCCGTATGTATAATTATAGTACTAGGCTCAGCTATAGTAATAGTTACGGGGTAGACCTACCTAAGTAGATCTCACCCGTACCCTATATCTACCCTAGTTATCGTATACCTTTCTTACTTCCTTCGTACAATAATAAAGATTATACCTTATACTTAACGGTGCCCTTGCCCCGTAATAATTTATTGTACCTATACATTTGCGCTACGCGCGCTTACTTACTACAAATATCGTAACGAATAGTTTTCGCAGCGATTTACTAATATCTTAATTTTCGGATTATTTCCGACGTTCTCGCGCTTTGTAGGACGGGAAAATCAATCCAACGATAACATTTATCCGTTTAGTATTTTCAATTATAAGTAGATTCTATAATTATTATAATTATAATTTTAAAATATTAATTAATAATATACCTAATCCGTACGTTTACTTTACCTTCCTAAAAGATAATAACGATACCGAATTGGTGGTTATTTACTATAATATTAATAACGATACGGAATCTGTAATTGTTAATACTCCCCTTAATCTTTTAGGCGAGATTATTATTGATTAAGTTTTAGCCCTTAATATAATTAATAATTACCTTATCCCCTTGGAGTAAAGCTCCTAGGCGGAGCGGCCCCCTAATTACTATTATCCGGGTTATAAATTCTATAGCCTTAATTTTATACCCTAAGGCTCTAATAAGCCCCTTGCCTCCAACCCCAACGAAATAATTACTAATAACCGGTTAATAGTATTAATTCTACGTATATAGGGCGCCGACTATACGCATTATTATACTTAGTCCTATTTATATAATGAATTATTAATTAATAATCCGGTTATCTTCTACCCAATTATTTTTTATTAATATACTTCCTATATTATTTAATTACCTACTTTTATTATTATAATTGATACTATCGTAGAGGCCTTTCGTACTTCTAAATAGCGTTATAATTACTAATTTTTAGAAAAGGAGGCCGAAGCGCGTATTAATATCCAATTATAAAAGGCCCTATAGAATAAAGTTATTAAATAGAGGTCGGAAACTAGGAAGTAGTACGACTTATTTAAGGATAAGGAGGCAGTCTATACTAATTACAATAAGGAAATATTAATTATAGTAAACGATAATAGTATTATAAAGGTATAAATCCTATTACTATAGAATTGCGTTATAGAACTATAGATTAATAATAATAGCCTTACGGCCCTACTTAATAATAATAGTATTATTCCCCCTAGCGGTTTCGGCCTCGGTAGCGGCCCTAGTAGCGGTTCTAACGGCTCTAGTAGCAGTTCGGGCGGCTCTAGTAGCGGCGGTAGTACTAGAAATAATAGAGGAAGAAGTAGTCCTAATAATTAAGGCTACGGCCTTTCCTCTTAGCCTCCGGCTCCGGCCTACGATAATTATTATTATATAACTCCCGACCCCAATGTTTTTAATGTATTAAATAAAACGCCTAAAGATTGTAATAACGCTTATACTATTTAGCGTTTAAAGATACGTTTATATTAGGGTTATAATGAGTAGGCCTTTCCTACCGAACGTTCTAAACTCCTTTATATCTACTCCCGCCTTAGTAAGGCCCTTATAATTAATATTAAAGTTGGTATATAGCCTATCCTAAAGAAGGCTAACCCCAATATTTAGATTTAGAAGGAGGCCGAGTGTCACAGGGCTAGCCTGTGTTGCACGTGTTCGCTCACGTGCCTTGTGCCAGCGCACAGCAGTTTCTGAGACTGCTGTCGCTGTCAAACGACTGGCCAATAGCGGCCCGCCAGGGACCCACATCGGGTCCACTACTGGCCGCCCTCATAAAGCCAATCTTCTAGGCACTCGTCTATACTCTCTCCTTCTCTCTTTTATACAATTACGTATATTTATATCTATTATCTACCCTTTACCTATAATAATTAATTATACCTTTTAATTATTACGTTTATAGCGCAAACCCCTTTTATAATTAATTTATTAATTGTACGCGTATAGGAATCGCTTCGTCCGTCGAATCGCTAAATCTAATACCCCTAAGCTTTAATAATCGTAAGTTGCGATAGTCCCTAATCGGTCCTGCTCCCCTTTATTTAATAAATAAGGGTAAGTATTTTTTATCCAAGGGATAAAAGCTTCGCTTTACGTAACTACTCTTTTCCGTTCGCTCTTATATTTTATAATAAAAGTAGCGACCCCGTTACTTTCTCGCCCGCTAATAATACCGGCGGTAATCTCCCTATTTTTAACGTTCTAATTACGTCCTTTAATTTAAATAACGTCCGTAAGGTATTTAATAAGTTCGTTAGTACTTTCAATACAACTGTTTATTATACTACGCTTTTCGAATTTCCCCCTTCTCCCGCTATTAATAATTTTATTACCGGTATCAAAAACGATGAAAATAAGAAGGCTATTCCTTATAATTATTTCGCAACCGCCGTTATCCTTATTAATAATCCTACCTTCCGTTCGATTATTACCCTATTTAATCGCCTTTACTATACTAACCTTATATTCTATAATAATGTCGCTAACGATTTTAAACGCTATAAAATGGAATTAAAGACTGCTTATACCGTAATTAACGAAGTTTAAAATAATTTTAATTAGAAGAACTTTAACTATATTAACCTTTTGATTACGTACGCTAATTTTTAGACTTTATACGCTAATTTTTAAAAGTAGTATAGTAATTTCTTCGTAAACTATAATGCCCTCAAAATTTATAGTACTAACGTTCGGGCTCTATATAATAGCTTCGTTAAAGTAAGTAAGGGTAAAATATCGTCCCTTAAGTAAATAGTAAAGAACCCGCCTATTTTTACTAATAAAGAGAATATTAACGCTATTTATAAATATAAAATTTTTAAAGCCTAGCATTTTTATATTTAATCCTAATAAAAATATAACCCTTTATTCTATATTAACAAAAACGTTAAAATTATTTATACTACTATACTATTAAGCCCGGAGATCCTCTCTAGTATCTAGGACGACCTCAACGTTATTTAGAATAGTAGCGATAAAGATACTTAGCGTTAGAAGATAGGTACCGAATTTATAAAGTATTTCGTTATTTACTTCTAAAATATTAATTTAAAAATAAACGCCGGCTGCCGTTTAGAGGAGTTCTTTATAAAGAATATATTTTTTATTAAATTCGAATTCGAATTTACTAACCTTATAAATCTATATAATTTTAATAATTCTATAAAAGTCTATTACTTACAGAATAAAATTAATAAGCGTCTCTATAACGTATTAATTTATTATAATTTCCCTAAGGCCAACGATTTTAAAAAGTAATTTATAATTTATTATACCGTTGCTAGTAACCTTAAAGATACCGACTACTATTATAAAATAAATGCCCGCGTTCTAAGTATTAAAGTCCCTAACTCCGACTCCGGCTCTAATTCTAATAATAGTAGCGGCGGCTCTAATTCCTATAACGCCGATAATCTCCCTATTAATTAAGGTAGTAATAAAATAAATTTCAATACTATTAATTTCGCCGTCTTTATTTATAAAAATATCCTCGATTAGTATTTCTATAATAGTTTCTACTATTATTATACTAAATTTAGCTATATTACTCGCGAATATATTACTTTTATTAATTATAGATCTTAAGGCCCTTAATACGAAAAAGGCAAAAAGAATAAGGGTAAGGGTAAAGGTAAGGGCTATAATCGTAATCGTAGCGGTTAGGAGGAAATTTACGCTATAAATACTATTCCTACTACTCTAACCGCCCCTATAGAGCCTACTACTAGCGGTAAATATTATAATAATTTAAGAAACGAATAATTTCTATACCCAATCGCGTATAGAGGCTTTATCGGTTATTTTTATCTTAGAAACGAATTTTAAATTCTTTTAAATTAAAAGTTTTAGAGGAAATTAGGATTTAATTTTTAAATAATTCTACTTCGCTAAATTTAATACTCTTATTTTCTTATATTATAATTAACTCGCGCAAAAATTATTATATTTCCCTTATTAATACCGGTTATTCCACTTTTACTTTTATCGATTATTTATTTATCGTTAAGAATAATTTCCTTCGTTTTCGCCTCCTTTGTACAAAGAAACTAATTCTTACTAACGGAGTAATTAAAGGTATTATTTTTAAAGGGGTAATAACTAAGCTCTATATTAACTATTACGAAGAAACGGTCACCTTCTTAATTTATAATATTTCTAAAAACTACCCAATTATTTTAAGCTTCCCGTAAATATAATACTACAAGCCCAAAATCGATTACGAATAATATAGGGTACGTTTTAATAACTCTATCTATTACGGCCGCTATTTACTTTTAAATCTTTCTAAAGAATAAACCGCGGCCCCTAAAGCTTTTATTAATAGAGTCTCTATAGCCTCTATTTAAAGGAAGGTTACCCCCTAACCGGCGCCCGCTCCAAAGCCCTCTCCCGTCCCGGCCTCTATTCGAAGGAAGGCTACCCCCTAACCGGCGCCCGCTCTAGAGCCCTCTCCCGTCCCCGGGACCGAGTCCGCTCTAGAACCCGCTATTGCTAAGCCCGCTCTAGAGCCCGTTATTGCCGAACCCGTTCCAAAATCCTCGGTCGTAGAGCTATCTCTAATTATAGTTAAGATCGACCCCAAAACCGGCTACCGAATTATCCCTACCCCCGTTAAAGCGCTAATAATTAGGAGAACCGAATTAAAGATTGGTATTACCGGTACAGCCATTCTCTTTATTAAAATTAAAAGCCCTATATTCTACGAACCTTACGTCCGTTTTAACGGCCGACGCGTTTTTACGAGTATAAAGCGCCCCTACGTTCTTCGCCGTTACCGAAACCCCGACTGCAACTTCGACCCCAACAATATCCGGGAATTCAATACGATTACTTTTAATTACGTTTACGAATTATAAGGACTATAACTGTACGTTACGAATTATATTTAAATTGAGAAATTGGTGGCTATAGTAGAGATTTAGGATATAGATTTGATTAAAAAGATAATTAATAATATTATAAAGGGTAATAATTAATAATATAAAAAAAGTTTCCCCCCTATTCTTTATAATTTTATTAACGAAATAGCTAGTATTTATTTATTAGAAGACTCCCGCGAGGCCGCGATTTTTACTAAAATTATTTACTTTATTAGAAATTTCGATAAAAACGCGCTATTCTACAAAGAGACAATCTAACGAATATATTTAGCCAAAATTTTTAAAGAGGATATAAAAAAGTTTTTTAATAAAGTAGATCGTTCCGTAAAAATTAAGGATAAAATTCTTGAAATTTTAAAGAAGTTAAAAGGCTACTATTACGTCGACGAAATAGTAATTTTTCTCCCCTCTTTAGTAAATAAAATCCCTCTATACTATTTATATAATTATAAAATCGAATTCAAACCGGGCGAAACGCCCCCTAACGTACGATTGCAACGAATATTACTTATCGAAGCCGTTGTAATTAAAAAATAAATCGACGATAACTTAAAGAAGAAATTTATCCGCCCGTTATAATTTATAACCGCCTCGCTTATTTTACTAATTAAGAAGCTAGGTAGTAGTATCCGTATTTACGTAAATTATTATAATATTAATAATATAATAATAAAGATTCAATACTTATTACTACTAATTAAAGAAACCTTTAATACTATCTATAAGGTTAAAATCTTTACTAAATTCGATATTATTATAATATTTAATAGGATACGTATTAAGGAGGGCTACAAATAATTAATAGTTTTTATTACCCGCTTTAGCTTCTACGAATCTATTATATATCCGTTTAAATTATAAAGAATATTAAAGACCTTTTAGAATTATATTAATAATATATTATACGATATCTTTAATATTTATATTATTATATACCTTAATAACGTTCTAATTTATTCGGACAACGAAAAGGAGTATAAAAAGTATATTAAGGAAATTTTATAATAGATAATTAAAACAAGTTTCTAAATCGATATCGATAAATACGAATTCTATATTACCCGTATAAAATATTTAAATCTTATTATTACCCCGGGAAGTTTCGAAATAGACCCCGAAAAAGTTTCTATAATTATAACGTAGGAAATTCTAAATTCTAAGAGGGCGCTATAATACTTTTTAAGTTTCGTTAATTTCTATCGTCGCTTTATCAAACACTTTTCAATTATTACCGGCCTACTATACGAATTAATTAAAAAGACGGTCGTAGACTAGTATTAAATAGAGTAGTACTAGAAGTCTTTCGAAGCCTTTAAAAAGGCTTTTAGTAACAGACCTATACTTTATATTTATAATTAATTTAAATAGACCGTCGTCGAAACGGACGCTTCTAATTAGGCCTACGGCAGTACCTTATTATAATACGACGAAGAAAGTATCTTCCGCCCTATCGCTTATTTTAATTAATAATACTCTTTAACCGAATATAATTATAATATTTATAATAAAGAATTGTTCGCTATTATTAAGGCCCTAAAGGAGTAGCATTCCGAATTAGAAGGCGTATAAAAACCTTTCGAAATCCTTATAGATTATAAAAGTCTAAAAACTTTTATTATTAATAAATAATTTACCCCCTACTATATATAATAGTCCTAATTCCTCTCCTAATTTAATTTTATAATTAAGTATCGACCGGGTTCGCTATAAGTATACCCTAACGCTCTAAATAGGAAGCCGGAAGACTTATTTAAGGATATTGTAACGACTGGGATCCAGTGCCATAGATTACATCCCATTCGTCTCATTACAATACCTACAGGACCCACCGGTGCCATCGATACGCGCACCCTAATTGGCTGCACGGGCGGTATTAATATATACGCCTATTCAATTAGCACTACAACCTACATATTATATTTATATATATTATTAAATTAAATAAGGAAGGCGGTCGAGGTTAGTAGAATCTAGGCGCATCCTATATAAAAATGTAATTTTAGAACCTAAATCTCAACCTCTCCCTCTTTCCTTCTTTAACTTTAATTATTTATTTCATTTATACCTAACTACGCGATACGGAACTACGTAAGCTAGTACATTGTAACACTTAATTAAAGTTTATTTATATCTATTTAGGAAGGTATTATAATATCCCAACTTAAACCCGGAACCCAATAAGTCGCTTCGTCGACTTCTAACCCCAAACGTCGCCCCGCCGATATTACAAACCCATTATTAAACCCAACCCCTACCGATTACAATAAAAATTAATTATTATAATTAATCCTATTAAGGACGCGCCTTCGGACCGCCCTTTCGTCCCTAATAAATAATAAACCGAATAACCCTATATTACTAATTATAATAATAATAACTATTACTATAATAATAAATCTTCGTTTAAGTAATAGGACAATATCGAAGGTAACCCTAATTAGGAAAACAAGGACGACGACGCCTCTTTCTATATTAGAGCCGACGACGAATTATTCGACAAATTAATTATAATTTCTACCCCTTTTAAAAAATATTATACTCTTAATAAATAACCCCCCTAAAGAAAATTACTTCTCTTTAATACTTTAAAAAAAACTCCTACTAAATTTACTAATTATATTAAATATAGTATAAAATTCGCTCCTAAAATCAATTCGCTTTTAAACCCTAATACGAATAATAATAAAAAGATTATAAACCCCAACCTAAATACAGTCTATAAATATATACCCCTTTATAAATAGTACGCCAATAACGAGGTCGCTTATCGCTATATTCGCTTAAACTATAGCAATCTCAATTATATTTCTAATACTCGCCGCAATAGTATTATAACTTATAATTCCTAAATACACCATATCTCTATCAACGCTAAGGAATTTAATAATAAAATAATCGACCTATCGGCTAAATCCCCATCCCCTTCTATTACTTATTTAACAGGTAATAATTAACAATTTCAATAAGACTTTACTAATAATTTTACCCTTTATATAAATAATTTTTACTTATTAATAAAAATACGCTATTATACGTTAAAAGTAAATAAGATTATTATAAACGGTACTAACCGTATTAATTTTATTAGCGATAATAATAAAAATAATAAAAAAAATTATATTATTAATTTTTACCTTATTACTTAATAAAATTAATCTTCATTAACTATCCGAAATTAGAATAGCCCCCTAACCTTCTAGGAATTTTTAATTCTAATTAACTAAAACCCTAAAACTATATAGGGAGAAATTAATACTAAAACTTACACATTAGAAGCCTTTATTAATATTATTAAAAATATAATATACGCGCTTCGCTATACTTACAAAACTATTATTAAAATAAATAAATAAATTATATACTTCGCCTAAAAGGCTAAGGAATATTAAATTAATATCGACAACTATTTAAATACTAGCAATAATAAATTAGAATTAATTAACCGGCTAATTAATTTAGAATAGTAATTAGCGGCGGCCAACGCAGACAAAGACAATTTAAATAGGAAAGTCTATAACCTCTAAACTAAAAACGGTAATTTCCGTTATAAATATAATAAATAAAATAAAAAAGTTAACGACGCAATCAATATAATTATTAAAGCTTATAAAATATTAATATTAATTATAGAAGCTCGTACTCGCAATTAAATAAAAAATATTAAAAAGGATTATATCGAAGATTTCAAAGTTATATAAAGATAATATAACTTTAAAGTCTCGTATTTATAAACTTAAATCGATAATTTAAATCGGTTATTAAACGTCGCTAATATAAGCGCGAAAGAATTAGCCGCTACTAAACTTAAAACTACTAAATTAACTAAATCCAAACTTAAAGAGAGAATTACCTTTATCGAATCTATTAAATATTCTCCTAACTTTATCCCTATAATTAACGTTACTTATTATAAAACTCCCGACCATCGCCCTTCCAAAACCCCCGATAATAGTCGCTATAATAAGGATCAACGCACTCTTTCTAAGCCTACTTTATATTACTTCGGAGCCGGTAGCAGTAATTTTAACGACGACGGTAACGATGATCTAACTAATAATAATAATAATAATAACAACCGCGACCCCCCTCGTAACCTATATTATATCCCTTATAATAATAATAAGCGCTCCCGTTATAAAAAGAGTAATACCCCTTTTAATACAATCTCTTTTAAAGGAGGTCGTTATCGTAATAAGACTATTAAGGTAGATATCCCTACCTTTTCTAGTAATAAAGATAATAAATTAGAATTCGATATATAGTATTTTTAAATAACTAACCGTCTTCGTACGAATACTAATTACTTCGCAAATAATAAAACCGCCTTTAGAAAAATCGTTTCTAAACTTTCTAAATAAATATTAAAGAACCTTTACCCTTTTATTCGTCCCAATATTAGTAAATTACGTATTAATACGGTCGAAGACTTTATAAATTACTTATAATTAAATTACTATAACTTTAATACCAATAAAAAGGTTCGCGAAGAATACGAAAACCTAATAATACATTACTTTAATCGCTTCCGTAACTTCAAAATAGCTTTTACTTATTTAATTAATTATTATAGTATTCTTAATTCCTAATAGAAGTCGGAACTCCGTTACAAAATTACTACCCAACTTCGCAATTATACTAAAACTAATTACTATATTAACTATACTTACAACGCTTATATTAAATTTCTTTAAAATTTTAACGAAAATTTCCATATAAATTAACTAAATAATAAAAATAAGAAGGCTTCTATAAATAAAATATTTAGTAATTTTAAAAAGCTATTTAAAAATACCGCTTTTAATCCCCCCTATAACTATCTATCCGATTTATCCTTCCTATATAAAAAACCGTTTAAAGAGGAAACCCGTAAATTATAATAGGAAGGAAAGTACTTTATTTATCGCAAACCTAATTATATAGCACTTACCTACCCTCGTTATAAAAAGTTTTTTAAAACCTATAACGCTAAAATCTACATTATATACATTAAGCTCTTTAATAAAGAAATCGAATTAAATAAAAATAAGAGCGATAACGGCTACGAAATTAAAACTATCGTTAAGGAGGATACGGATTCGAAAAACTAAAACGTCCGGAGAAATTAATCTCCCGTTTAGGCAAAGTATCAATATATATATTAATAGGAAAAACGGATAATATAAATAAATTTAATTTGCGAAATTATTTAAAAAAGGGCCCGCCTTTTACTATTAAATATAATGTAACTTATAATAAATTATCTATTTCTATTTTCAACGTACTTATCGATATAGAAGTAAATATTTATATTCTTCTAAATTAAAAATTCGCTAATAAATTAATTAAACACTTAAAACTTAATAATAAAACCGATTTTTAATTAAAGTATATTAAATTTTACAAAAATATTAAACTTAACGTTATCTCTCAAATTATAAAAGCCGCTATCCGGGTATAAAATTATAAATTCCTTAATTAATAAATAATCGTTCTACTAACAATATTAAAAAATATAATATTAGGAAAATTATAATTAAGCGAAAATAAAGTCCTACCCAATTATAGTAATAATTAATTAATCTTCCTAAAAAATCTACTAAAAGCACTGCTAAATAAAGATATTAATATTGGTAAACGACCGAAATTATTTTAAAACCTTTCTTTTTAAAAAGATATAAAGCGAAGAGAACGTTTTATAAATATAGAAGATAAAAGGCGAATGGATAGCGCGTTATTATAAGTCCGTTTACTTCGGGAGAAGGTAATAAAGGAGGAAGCCAAAGAATTAAATACTACTATTGAAAAATTATAAACTAAAACGGAAAAAGTAAGAAAAAAGAACGAAAAAACCGCGGCTAAAGCGGTAAAAGAGACGATTACTAAATTAGAAAAATAAAGGTAGGAATTCCTACCTACTATAAAGGAGGAAATTTAAGGAAGGAAGTATACCGAAACCCTTAAAGGAATCCCTAATATTAATTAGAAGCTTAAGGGTATCTATACGGCTAAATATTATAACCGTAGAAATCCCCTAGCGTTAATAAATATCGGCCAAATAGAATAGGAACTTTTTAACGGTATTAAGTACGAATATACTTCGGAAGCAAAAATTATAAAGTTAGAAATAATTCGAAATTTATATAAATAAAATAAAGATTTATATCCTTACTACAATACTTAAGGACCGTACCGTATAGAACGAATATTCGGATAAATTAAATAATGCCCCCGGGATTATACCCTAATAGGAACCGTAACTATAAATTTCTACGCCAAACGAAGAGAAACTATTAAAGAGATTAATTTCTACGAAATTAATAATATTATTAAAATAAAATAATTAAAAGTACTACCAAAAAATAAGGAGGAACACCAATAATTTATTATAAATAAATTCCCTAAAAAATATTAGAACTATATTAACGTCTTTAGTAAAAAGGACTCTAATATATTACCAAAGTTTAAAAATAAAATTAATTACAAGATTGAATTCGAAGAAGGTAAATCTCCGTAGGACTTAGGATATAATTCGTTATATAAAATAATTCTAAAGGAATTAGAGGAATATAAGTAGTATATTATTAATAACCTTTAAAAGGAATTTATCGAATTTAATTTAATACTATAGGCAGCCCTAATACTATTCGTACCAAAGGTTAACGGAGGTCTACGCTTCTACGTAAACTACTAGAAACTTAATATATTATTAAAGAAGGATTAATATCCTCTACCTCTTATTAACGAAACCCTAGCCCGTATTAACTAAATTAAAGTCTTTATAAAGATAAATATCCATTAAGCTTTCTACTACATTCGAATATACCTAAATTACAAAGACTTAACTATATTCCGTACGAGATATAGAGCATACAAATATAAAGTATTACCCTTCGGGCTAATAGGTAAGCTATTGTTATTCTAAAAATTTATTAACAAAATTTTAATAAATTACCTCAACAACTTCTATAGCGCCTATATTAATAATATTTTAATCTATTCCGATAATTAAGAGGACTACAATAAATACGTCGATATAATATTATAACGTTTCGAAGAAGTAGGGCTATAAACCGATATTAAGAAATACAAATTCAATATAACCAAAACTAAATTCTTAAACTTCATTATCAATATTAACAACGTTATAATAGACCTAGAGAAAGTAGTAGCTATAAAGGAATAGAAGGAGCTAACTACTATAAAAAGCGTATAAGCCTTCTTAAATTTTTATAATTTCTACTAGAAGTTTATTAAAGACTTTAATCGAATAATAAAGCCGTTAACGAACCTAACGAAGAAGGACTTAGCTTTTAAATAGGACGACCGCTATAAAGAAACGTTTAATACTTTAAAAAGAAGCCTACTTAGCGCGCCTATTTTATATTACTTCAATTATAAGAAGGAAATACGAATCGAAATAAATACTAATAATAGAGTTTATATAAGTATAATAAATTAATTCTAGGACGACGGCGATTAATATCCGGTTGTATTCTATTCGGAAACTATAAATTTAATAGAGTTCAACTACCCTATCTATAATAAGGAGCTAATAATTATAATAAAAGGGATTAAGTAATAACGACCCGAATTAAAAGGTATTAAACCCTTTACAATATTTATAAATTACTAAGCGCTCGAATATTTTAGTACGAAGAGGGTATTAAACGGTAAATAGGTCCGTTAATTAGAGATTTTATTAAAATACTAATTCCGAATAACCTACCGCCCCGGTAAAGAAAACGTTGCCGCTAATATACTCTCTCAAAAATTTAAAGATTTAAAGACCGTTAAAAATAAAAAGGAAGACTAATTTACCTTGCGAATACTTAAACCCGCCGATAATAGATTCTTTACTTTTATTGGCGATAAACTAGCGGATATATTAATTAATTTAGAGGGGGAGGATAAATCGGTTGACGTAGAAATCGCCGAATTGGAAATTAATTACGACTTAATTAACGAGATAATTTAAGCCAACTGATTTATAGAATTATTATCGATTTATAGAAAAAAGGCGAAATAGGAAGGCTTACCCTTTATTATTAAAGATAGCCTATTAATTAAGGATTATAAATTAGTAGTCCCGGAAGATAGTAATCTACGAATTAAATTTATCGAAGCGGTTTACTATCTAATTATTTTAGTATACCCAAATAGAAATAAAACTAAGCGAATAGTTTATAAGCGGTATTAGTAAATAGGGTTGGCCGTTGACGTAGACCGTTATATTACTAATTATTAGACGTATAAAGTATTAAAAGCCCTTAGGGATAAGACGCTTAGATTAATATATTCGATTCCTCTAAAGGAGGATTACTAAATATAGAAGTCTCTAATAATCGATTTCAAATTAATGCCTAAAGATAAGCACGGTTATAATATACTAATAATTATTATAGACTAATTTATTAAAGTAAATTGGAGTATCCTTTATAAAAATACGGTTACTATTAGAGATATTACTATTTTATACTACCGGGGCCTATATTAAATCTTCGGCCTTCCCGACGAAGTAATTAGCGATAGAAACCCCCAATTCGTATTATAAATAATATAAAAAGTAGCTTTTTTACTAAATATTAAATAGAAGTTAGCTACTTCTAATTATTTATAGACCGCTAACTAAGTTAAAAATTTATACTAATATATCGATTAATAATTAAGACCTTATATTAATTATAATTAAAATAATTAATTAGAATTTATTTTAATATTAAACGTAATCCAAATAAACCTACCCTATAATAATTTGGACGGCCTCTCCCTTAGAAAGGTTATTATAGGCTTCTTTATACCTAATATATTAAATTAAGAAGACTACGTTAGATTAAGACCTCCTAAGATTAAAATTAACCGATAAGAAGCCTATTAATTAATTAATCGATTAAAGACTTTCTATACAATTATACGTTATACTATTAATAAGGCTTAATAATAGTAAACTATTTAAGCGAATAAATATAAGAGAGAATTAAACTTCGGCGTTAAAAATTACATTTTTATTATTAAAAGAGGATAAATTATAAATCGACCTAATAATAAATTTGATTAGCGATAAATACGTATTTTTTATTAGATTAAGGCTATAAAAGGATATTCCTATAAATTAGAGGTCTTTAAAGGATAGAGGGGAACTACCGTCTATTATATTAACCGTTTAAGGAAATATATTAATAACTTAATACTTAGTTAAGGTAACGATAACTTAGCTAGCGAATTAATCGGAGATTAGGAGGAATAGGAAATTTTAAAAATAATCTCCTTAAAGGTTATTAGGGGAAAATTAGAATACTAAGTAGAATAGAAGGATTAGGACCCCGATTTAGAATTTTAACCGGCAAGTAATTTTACTAATTCTATAGAATTCTTAAAGGAGTATTACAACGCGAACCCTACAATACTAAAACCCCCCAAACGATTAATATAGTAGCTAGCGGGTAATAAATTAAATTATAACAATAATAATATATTAATAAAAGGATTACGAATCGGTTTAAAGAAGAGAATAATAATAAAGAAGAAGTAAGAAGGACATTAAAAGAAATATTCGAATTATATTTGTATTAAAACTTTTATTTTTTATTTTTGAGGTTTTAGGGTTGAGCCTTAACCCGGGGGGGAGGGTAATATAACGATTGGGATCTAGTACTATAGATTACATCCTATTCGTTTTATTATAATACTTACAAGACTTACCGGTACTATCGATACGCGTACCCTAATTAGCTACACGGGTAGTATTGATATATACGCCTATTCAATTGGTACTACGACCTATATATCGTATTTACGTACATTATTAGATTAGATAAGGAAGGCGGTCGAGGTTAGTAAAATCTAGGCGCATCCTATATAAGGATGCAACTTTAGAGCCCAAATTTCAACCTCTCCCTCTTTCCTTCTTTAGCTTTAATTATTTATTTCATTTATACCCAACTACGCGATACGGAACTACGTGAGCTGGTGCATCGTAACAGATGTAGCTAATAAGCGGTTACTAGTTAGGAATAAAGTCCTATTCGATTATAATATCTTCGTTAACGGAATATTCGTTCTAGAAGACGGAGGAGGGAAGGTCGACGTCGGTACCGAATATATTTATAAATTAGAGGTTATAAACGAGAAATCTACCGACGATTTAGTTATAGAAAATTATAAAAAGTTAATCTTTTTATAAGACGTTATAGTCTACCTATTAAACCCTAACCGTAAAATATAGTTTAAAGAAGTTAAAGACTATATAAAAAAGGTATCCTTCGCCGAATATAAATTAATTTAGGGACGGGTATACCGTTGTAGCGCCGTCCTTATTGACCCTACAAATATTAAACTTTAATTATAACTCCTTCGCCATATTTATAATTCGCTTTTAATTAAGTACCTAAATTGTAAAAAGATTTATTTGTTACTTTTGCAATTTTTTTTCTAGCTGGAAATATACGCTACCGTTAAAGCGTACTATAAAATTTATTTAATATATACGAAGTCTAAACCGTCGTAGTATACCCCCTATAGCTTTTTAAAGCTTTTAATAGTACTATTTGTACTATAGAAGGATATTTTAGTAAATTATATTACCTTATTAACGCCCTACGTCTATCGAGGCTAGGAGTTCAAATACGTTGCTGTAGTAGTAGACTAATTAATTAAAATACGGTACTTTATCCCTACTATTAATTTTACGGCCGAAGAATTAATAGACCGCTTTATTAAGAAGGTCTATAGTATTTATAAATTTTTAAACTCTATTATCTCTAACCAAAATTTTTAATTTATTTCCCGGTTCTAGAGAACCCTATTATCCCGCTTAAAAATAACTTTTAAACCCTCTTCTATATTCTACCTAATTATTAACGGTTAGACCGAACGTATTAATATAGAAATAGAGAAATATTTTTGCCTTTATATTAATTAAGTGTAAAACGATTAAATAAATTAGTTACCGATCGCGGAGTTTGCTAATAATAATCTAATTTCTAAGACTATTAATATTTCCCCCTTCTTTGCCAATTATAATTTCTACCTTCGTATAGGTATTAAATTAGTTAAACTTTATCCTCTAAATATATTTGTATAATAGTAAGTAGAGTATTTTAAAGTTAATAAAATTACTAATCGCTTTAAAGAGGTTTTAAATTATATTATAGATTAAGTAAAGCGAATTTAGTAACGGTATAAGGATAACGTTAATATTTACTAATCGGATACCTTAAGGTATAAGATAGGAGATAGAGTCCTACTAAATATAGAGAATTTCGAGACTAGTCGCCCGTACGCTAAATTTATACCCTTATTTAAAAGTCCTTTCGAAATCCTTAAAGTAAACAATTACAAAATTACGTTTAAACTCCCAATTAATATAAAATATAATCTAACCTTCTATATTAATAAAATAAAATTATAGGACGAGGTCGGTATTCCCGGGTAAACGGCCGTAGAAGAATAGGACGTTTGAACGAATTATAGTTAGATTATAAGGAGGATTAATAATAGGGAGGATTTAATTGAATACGATTTTGAGAAATTCGATAGTTGCCGGAAGAATGAGAAAGGCTATTAAGAGTATTATATCGTTTGGGGACCCCCTTATAATTTATTATAGTAATTATATACTAATATAATTATAGCCTCCGACGAAATACGGAGGTTCTATAAAGTATACCTAGATAAGCCGTACCCCTTAAATTAAGCGGCGGCGGAGAAGAGGCGGAAACGGTTACTAGAGAAGGTTAGGCCGGCCGCAAAGACGGAGGCCCCGGTTAAAGAATATAGATACGGAGGATCGGAGGCGGAGCGGGAGGCTCCAGCCCCGTAACGGAAATCACCGCGGTATATAATAACGGCGGCTATAGAGGTATTTCGAGGGCAGACTACTCGTTTGATAAGGATTTCTATTATTTTATATAATATTAGTTAGCTATATAGCTTCTTTTAGTCGGGGGAAGTGTTATAGGGCTAGCCTATATTATACGTATTCGTTCACGTGCTTTGTACCAGCGTACAGTAGTTTCTAAGACTGCTATCGCTGTTAGACGATTGGCTAATAGCGGCCCGCCAAGGACCTACATCGGGTCCACTGCTGGCCGCCCTTATAAGGCTAGTCTTCTAGGCACTCGTTTACACTCTCTCCTTCTCTCCTTTATACAATTACATATATTCACATCTACCATCTACCCTTTGCCCGTAATACCGAGGATTTTATTACTTACCTCGATAGTTGTTATAATATAATAGATATAAAGCTAGAGGCGGAGCGTTACTTCTAATAGTTATAAATAAAGTCTACCTTCTAAAATTTCGAAGACAAATTTACCTTTTATACCGACCGCTATAATATAGGTAACTCTATACGTGTATTTTTAATTAAATAAAAGATTAATAATTAATTTAAAGATTTAGTTATTTATTAGACCGACTACTCCGCTAGCGATAATATTAATAATTAGATCGAATTTCTATATAAATTAGTTTATAATTATAAGGAGGCCGCCTTTAATAAGAAAATATTTAACCCTCAATCTTTTAGTAACAATTGTAATAGCGGCGGCAATAATTCTAATAATAGTAACTTTAGTAGTAGCAACTCTTCCTCGTCTTCTAAAACGGTCTCTTAGGGTAATAACGCTATAGATTTAGATTAGCTTAAGGTTATTATACGTTGTATTGTACCCTCTAATATTTAGAAATATTATTAGAAAGCCGGCGAATATAAGAGGTACGGTAAGAAAGGCTATAAATAGAAAAAGTGCTAAGGTTTAATAGATTTAAGTAATGGCAAAAGTCCTATCGTAGGTACTAAGATTAACCGCCCGGGTAGTAACGGTAGAAGTAATAAATCTAAGGATAAGAAGCCCGGCTAAAGCGGTTATAGTAATAGCGATAGTATTAACGCGGCCGATACGAGCAGCGAAGCTACCTTCGAGGCTAATATTAATACCGGCACGGGAAATGCGGCGCCTCCGTTATAAGTCGCTAACGGAAGCTATTACTAAAAGGGAGGAAGGAGAGTTTAGGAATAGAGGGACAGCTACTAGGTGATATAGAAAGGCAGTTAGATTAGGACTAAGAATAGGGAGAATTTCTAGAATTATTATTTATTAATTTAATTATAGTTAAACTAGAGAAATTTATTCTCCTTTTAAATTACCTTTATTATAGTAAACGTAAAGTATATTATTTAGTGCTAATCGATAGTGGTTGTACGGGTAAAACTTTTATTAATATAAGTTTTATTAAACGATATAATTTATTGGTATAGAAGTTAGAACGGCCAAAATTATTGAGGTTAGTAGACGGTAATATAAATACTTATATTATAAAATATACTAAATTTACTATAAAGATCGGTATTTATAATAAGGAAATCGAGATATTAATCTTTATATTATTACTAGATAACCCGGTTATTTTAAGACTTCCTTAGTTATAATAGTACAACCTATTAATAGATTAGGAGTCGGGAGAGTTCAAATTTAATAGAAAGTATTACGGTAAATATCTTCCTAAGGATATACCCAATTTCTAAATATAGGCGCCTAAGGTTTTAAAGGGCGATATTATTAAGGTTGTAAAGGAGTAAACTATAGAAGCGGGTCTAGAGGATTAGTAAGCCGTAGAGGCGGGTATAGAGGAGCGAGCCGTAAAGGCGGGTATAGAGGAATAAATTATAGAGGCGGAAGCGGAGGAAGAGATTAGACCGGCGGCGACCGAACTTTCTCTAAATAACGGACCGGGTTTCGAAAGTATACCGCTATCGGAGCCCGAGACCAGGCTATTATTAATATTTAAATTATTAATACGTCCTTTAATATTAGAACCCCTAGCCTTATTATAGATTCGTAGGGCTATTTAATACCGGAAAATAAAGCTAAGGGAGAAGATTGCTAAAATAATTAGTAAGGATATAAACCCTAAATAGCTCTAGCTTACGAATTTATTAGAAGGAAGCTAAGTAATAATACTACCCTACGACCCAATACTAGAACCGAAGTCCGAAGTTAAGACTAAACTAATACTATATAAGATAGTCGGGGGCTAATACGTATTAATTATTAACCTAGGAAGAATACCTTTAATACCCTTATTCGTATAGCCTATTAATATTAATAGTATTCTAATTAATATAAACGATATCGTTAAATTTAATATAATTAACTTCAATTTCGCTATTAAGATAGAGAACCTCGAAGTCGTTGTTACGATTAGAAGAGAAATTGAAGAGGCGATTCGAAAGATAGAGGAGAGTATCGAATAAGGAGCCGAGTAAGGACTAAACGCAAGGAAACTTCAAATTATAGAATATATATACAAAAATATCTATATAAGCAATAGAGCAAAGTATAAGGATTAATTTATAGACTACTTCTTACATATTTTAAAAAAGGATACTAGGGAAGTAATAGCCAAAATTACAAAAGAAGACGCTAAAAAATTTTACGAGAAGGCGGATAAACTAATAGCTACCGAATAATAAATTAAAGTAAAAATACTATATTAGTACTATAAATATTAGAAGGTAACTAACCTAATAAACGCTAAAATTATTCCCTAATACTATTCTTACGACTATAAAATTAAGGTTATCCTAAGCGTTAAATTACTATACTCCTAATTAAAACCCTTCTTACCAATAGAATTAAGCGTTATTAAAAAATAGTTAAACGATAACCTAAAGCAAAACTTTATTAGATTATTATAATTGCTAATCTCGTTACTAATTATATTAGTAAAGAAACTAAGCGGCGGTATTCGTATTTGCGTAGATTATAGAAGTATTAATAACGCTACCCTAAAAATATATTACCCGCTACTACTTATTAAAGAAACCCTAAACGCTATCTATAAGGCGAAGATCTTTACTAAATTCGACGTTATTACTACTTTTAACCGGATTCGTATATATAAGGGTTATAAATAGCTTACAACGTTCATAATACGGTTCAGGCTCTATAAATTTCTAATATACCTATTCGGTCTATAAAGCGCGCCGGTAACCTTCTAATACTTTATTAATAATATTCTCTATAATATATTAAATAAGTTCGCTACTACTTACTTCGACGATATCCTAATTTACTCGGACAATAAAGAAGAATATATTAAATATATCTCTAATATACTAGATCGCCTTAAACGTTTAAGCCTATAGATTAATATCGATAAATATAAATTTTATACTATTAAAACGAAATATCTAAGCCTAATTATTACGCCGGGCGGCATTAAAATAGATATAGACAAAATTAAGGCGGTAACTATATAGGAATTATTAAAATTTAAGAAAATATTATAATTATTCTTAGGATTCGCCAACTTTTACCGCCGCTTTATTAAAATTTTTTCGAATATAGCCAAACTACTCTATAAATTAATTAAGAAGATAGTAGACTAGTAATAGAATATTAAGTACTAGAAAGCGTTTAACGACTTTAAGATTGTGTTTACGACGGTACTAATATTAAAAATCTTCGATTAAGGTAAAAAGATAATAGTTAAAACTAATACTTCAAATTAGGCTTCTAAAGGCACCCTTTCCTAATAGGGGGATAACGGCGTTCTTTACCCGGTAGCCTACTTTTTAGCCAAATATATTATAATAAAATATAATTATAATATTTATAATAAAGAATTATTAGTTATTATAAAAGCCCTCGAAGAATAGTCCCTAAAGTTAAAAAGGGTATAAGAATAAATAGAAATTATTACTAATTATAAAAACCTTAAGACCTTTATTACAATTAAGCAGCTTATACCGTAATATATATATTGGTTAAAATTCTTCAACCGTTTCAACTTTAAGATTACCTATAAATAGGGCGCAACGAATATTAAGCCCGATACCTTAAATAGGAAACTAGAGGATAGGCCGCAAGATGCGGAAGACGAACGCTTACTAATTAGAAAGAAACTACTAATCGATCTAAATTGTTTCGACCCAACGTTCTTTAAAGAAAACGAACTAATAAATATAACTTACTTACACTTAAAAACTATAGAAGAGATATATTATATAGGGTACGCCGCCGATCTATATAATTAAGACCTATACGATATTAACCTCTACGAGTTCGAAATTACAAAATCTACGAACGACCTTATTAATAATAATTACGCCAAATCAAACCTAATGCAGGAGATAGTCTCGTACTTACAAAAGGAAGGGCAACGGGCATAGACCCTAAAAGTCAAGAAAAAGTTCAAAATCGCCTTTATAAAATATTTAACTAAATAAGGACGAATCTACTAGAGGAAAAATATAGAAGAACGGGTACTTATTAATCTAAATAATAAAGATACCTAGCTATAACTTATTTATAAAATATATATAGCTAAACCGGGTGGGTATCCCGGCCGCGAACGAATATACGAAACCTTTAATAGATTTTATTACTAACCAAGAATATACTAATCTATTAAAGAGTTCTACAAAGCCTATCTAGTATACGCGAAGACGAAGTCCTTACAATATTCACCGGCGGGGTTCCTAAAATTATTCCCGGTACCCTTTAAATTATAGTCGGAGATTTTAATTAATTATATTACCCCTATAATACTATATATTAAGTAAGGAAGAATTTACTATTATATTATAATTGTTATCGACCGCCTAACTAAAATAAAATACTATATCCCTATAGAAACCCTAGAGACGGACGAATTAATTAAGAAGTTTATCGAATAGATCTATAGTATTTATAATTTACCGGACAATATTATTTTAGATAGGGGATTATAATTTATTTTAATATTCTAAAGAACTTTATATAAAAGATTAAGCGTTATTATTAAACTTTCTTTAGCGTTTTATTCCTAAATTAATAGCTAAACCGAGAGGATTAATATAAAAATAGAATAATACCTTCGGCTTTATATTAACTAGGCTCAAAATAACTAGGCGGATTAGCTACCTTTAGCTAAATTTACTTATAATAATACTATCTCAAAAATAATTGGCGTCTCCCCTTTCTACGCCAATTATAGTTTCTACCCGAGGATAGGTACTAAACCGGCTAAGCCCTACCCCCCTAATTTATTTAAAGTATAGAAGAAGGAGTTCTTTAGGGCTTTAAAGGTAGTTAGCCGCTTCTAAACTATTTTTAATAGTGTAGTAGCTTTATTAAAATAGGTATAAAACCGGTATAAGGCGAATACGAATAAGAATTGTAATAACGCTCCTAAGTATTATATCGGTAATAAAGTCCTATTGAATACTAAGAACCTCGCTACAGGTAGACTATAAACTAAGCTAGTACCTAAATAGGAGGGTCCGTTCTATATCGTCGAATACAACTCTTATTGTATAAAGTTCAAATTCCCTAAGAATATAAAGGTCAACCTAATATTCTATATATTTATAGTTAAACTATAGGAAATATTTAGGCTCCCGGGATAGTAAAATATCGAATAAGATATTCGGGCCAACAAGGGTCGTATTATAATTAGGACCGACGATTATAATAATAATGAATAGTAGGAATAGGAGTTCGAAAATATTATAGGTTATAATAAAGTAAATAATAATTGTTAAATATATTATATTAAATAGAAAAATATTAATAAGCCTAATTAATAGCTAATTAAAGACTTAAAGGGATGCGACGATATAATTTAGAAATTCTACAATACTAACCTTAATATACTACTACCCCTAATTTAGATTAAGAGAAGACGAGGTAGAGGAAAGCCGAAGAAGAGATTATTATTCGAAATACCTTTATCTTCGTTATTAATACCAATTACCCCTAACTCAAATTCACATTAATAATAATAACCCTTTCGACGAAGTACTAGAATTATATAGTAAAAAGAATGAATTTAGTAAAAAAGAAGGAGTTTAGCTCGATTTAGCCGTACACCCTAATCGAAGCCTTATAATATACTCTTTTTTAAAATAACCGTTATAAGTCCGAGAGATAATACGTTTTACTATAGTTTTATATCTCCTATTCCCCTAGTAATAGATAAATCCTACGAACGGATAAGATTAGAGACGGCTAAAATTAGTATAATCTTTAAGATTGGAAAATTAGAGTTGGAAAGTCTTAAATTAGTATAAAAACGGTAGTTATAAATAGGAATCGAATAGAGAGTCTCTATACTATTTATATTAATAGCGGCTACGTACGTTTAAATAAACTATTATACTACGAGCGTCCCTATAGTACCCCCGAGGGGGCTGGTAATAGTAAAAGGGTAAGATATAGGTTATAAAGAAACGATTAGAGCGTTTTAGAACGTTATCTGGGATTATTTAATATAATAATATAAATAGAGGAAAGTCTTAAGGAAAGGGGTATATCTAGTAATGTTTTAGTTGGCGGTTAACTCCTAAGTAAGAATTTTGGCGCCGAACAGCTTGCCGCCTTAGTATAGACGCTAAAATTTTTTATTGCGATTTAATTAGGTATATCTACGGAATGACTGGGAGGACCTACTTTGGGCAAAATAATATATTTAGATAGCGATTTTATAGCCGGGAGCTTTTCTTAAGGGGAGGTAGTATTACAGGGCTAGATTACATACCCTGTACTTTGAGTGCTATTAGCCAATACTATACTGCAGTCGCGCATACCTCAGCCGTATATATAGCTATAATACTAGGCTTAGCTATAGTAGTAGTTATAGGGTAGACCTACTTAAGTAGATTTCACCCGTGCCCTATATCTGCCCTAGTTGTCGCATACCTTTCTTACTTCCTTTGTATAATAATAAAGATCATACCTTATACCTAACGGTGCCCCTGCCCCGTGATAAGTCGAAAGTAATAAACCCTAATATAATATCTAATAATCCTAGCGGTTAGCCCGAAAGCAATCCGACGGCGGAAAATTATACCCTACGCGATAATAACGTCGAATTTATCGAAAATAATAATTTACTATCTCCTTCTATTATATACCCTAAACTACCTTTAATAAATATAACCCCTAACTATTAACCCTTTACTACCTCTATTAACAATTATAATGAAAATTATAAGATTAATAGCCCTAACTCTATAATTTGCGATTTATTAGCCCTACGCAAGCGTATTACTACCTAAAGTATATTAAATCGCCCCCCTCCAACTAAGAATAAGAAGACGGAGGGACCCCTTAATAATATTCAACCTTTATATTACTACAAAATATATTTCAATATTAAATTATTCCGCGACTTTAAAAATAACGTCCTTACGAACCTTTCGTCTATTAAATACATATCCCTCAATACCTACGAATTCAATAGGATAATTCTAACTATCCCTAATAAAAATAACCCTAAGACCGAAGATTTTACGGGATTTACATTATAACAACTATAAGACCTCTATCTAATTAATATTATTCCTAAAATCGGTAGTAAATATTTCGCCCCTTCATTTAATAACCTAATAAACAATATTATCGACCGGGCTAACTATATAACTAATAATTTTAAGAATTATCGTAACTTTAATTATATTTATTTCCAACCGGTTACCGAAAACAGCTAGAAATTTATAATTCTAAACACTTAGAAAGGTATAATAACGTTTACACAATTTACAAACGCATATAATTAAGACCCCGCTACAATATAGAACGAATTATACGTCCGCTTTATTTCTTTACAAACTTTCTATACTTCTATTAACGACCTAATAGAAATAACGGATTATATAAACGCTATAGTCCGCAAAATATACTCTTTCATTATCTATTTCATTTAGAAAATAAAAGAGTAAAACGCTATTATTACTTATATTAAAAATAAATATAATATAGCGATAGCGGCCTCCTATAGAGAAATTAATTTATAAAAGCGCCTTGCTAATATAGAATCCTCCTACCGATAATTAGAAGATAAATTGTATAAAAAGCGTAAAAAGGTTAAATATTACCGCCACTCTTACGACGAATCCTTAACCGAAATAGCCGCCGACTATAATATCTATATTAATAAAGCCACTTAAACCTATATAAATAACCTAAACGCCGAACGAACTATAAATTAAATTAAAATTGCCCGCCTTAAAGGTAAAATTAATACCTTAATAGTTTAATTTAATAATATAAAGCGAAATTAGGCTATTCCCCCTATAATTTATAATAAATTTAATAAGTTCTAAGAACGTATTAACAAATTAAAGCAAAATATTAAAGTAATAAAGACCGAACTAATCCCCTTATATAAAGAGAAGAAGGTAACCGACCTCGCTTTTAATTATACCCGCCAAAAACTCCAAATTACCGAAGACAAATTAATTAAATTAAAAAAGAATAATAAATTCTTCAAACGTTCCTTAGTAATTAAGGACCTTACCGTCCTATATACTTCTATTAAAAATAATAAATAGAAATTTACTAATAAATTTACTAAATCTACTCTAAATAACTTCTACTAAAAACACCGCGTCCGCATCTCCTCCGAATATAAAATTTACAAAGCTATTAATAAAGTCCCCTCTAAAATTAAGCCTAAATCTAATAATAAACTACGTAAAACTTTTTAAATTAATAATATCCTCAATAGAATTAATAGAGGAGGCAATAGTGGCGGTAAAGGAAATAATAATTATATAATTAGCGCTAATAACCCTAATTCTTTTAATAATAAATCTAATTCGGATTAATTAAATAACTCTAATAATAAACGTTTTAGAAATAATAAACGTAACGACAAACGTTATAAAAAGTCCTCTCGCACCCCGTCCAATCTATCGCCCTACCCGGGTTCTAAACGCTCTTTTTATTCTTTTAATAATAACCGTAGTAAAAAGTCTACTAAAGTACCCAACATCCCCCTCTTTTATAACGAATTAAATAAAAATAAAATATTTTTCGAAATATAATTATTCTAAATCTATAATATACTAAAAATTAATACAAATTATTTCGCTACTAAATATACTACGTTCAACGTTATTATAAGCTATCTAAGCGGCAAAGCAATTAAAGCTATCCTCCCTTTTATTTATAAGTATAATAGTAACCCCCCCCGCTTAATTACTATTAACCAACTCTTAAACTATTTGAAAGAGAATTATTTAAATAAGAATACCGTCGAAAAGGTAAATATAGAATTCGAAAAACTCGTTATAAGAAATAATAAAAAGTTCCAAGACTTCAAAATCAAATTTATCCAATTAGCCGGATAGGTATATATCCCTACCTATTATTAAAAGTTAATTCTAAAGCGTAAATTGCTTAAACGACTATATAAATCGATTACCCCAATATACTTCAATAACAGCAAGACTTTCGAAGATTATTATACTATTATTTAATCTATTAACGAAAATTACTAACTAAATGCCCTATCCTTAATATTTTATTCGAAAAAGTCCCGTTACGAAGGTCTCGGTATAAAGACGGCTACTATTACAACCTCCAACCCCTTAAAGAACTATTTACCTAATTCCTCCTTCTTCTATAAAAAACCCAACGCGGAAGAATCGTATAAATTCTAAACGGAGGATAAATATTTTATCTATCGTAAAGAAGGATACTATACTATAGAGTACCCTAATAGAAATTATATCGAAAAGGCCGCAAAGAAGTATAAAGTATCCTAAATTAACGTAATACTAATTAACCTTCTAAATATCCCCAACGGTATTATAATTATAAAATTAAATTTAGAGGATTCTAAAGAAGATACTAAGGAGACCTCTACCAAAGACCCCGAGGACTCGGGAAACTAATCTCCCTAAGGCAATTAACCTCCTTCCTAAAAGAAATATCGATTATTAAAAAAGAAACTATAAAAATAACGATACTAATATATTTTACTAATACGGAATCGACATTTCAATTAAATAATTATCTAAATAAAGGATCCTCTTTTCTAATCAAATATAATATAATATAAAATAGATTATTAATTTCTACTACCAAAACTTTAATCAATATAAGAATAAACGCCTATATTATTATAAGCGATACTTTTGTAAAAAGGCTACAATATCTATAGTTTAAAATATATATAGATTTCGAACCCGGTTATATTACGCCTTATAAGTAAACTACGCCGGATATTATCGACCGCGCTATAAAAGGATACTTATATATCTAGGGATATAAATTTTATAATAAATAAATAATCGTCTTACTCGGCTTAAATCGAAATATAATTATTAGACAAATATAATTAAAATATTATAAAGTACTAAGCAATTATTATAACCGCCTATTATATTTCCCTAACTCCCTTATCCTTACCCTAAATACGTATAACCTTTAGATAAAACAACCTAAATTATTAAAAAATCCCGAATTCTAACGAGACATTATCCGTAGGGACGCTTTAATAACTAAGGAAAATAAACGTCGCGCCGATAAAGCTCTATTACAAATCTGCTAGGGAAAAGAAACGGATGCCGGGGCCGAAGCTACAGCCGAGACTAACGAAGTCGAAAATATAAAAGAATTTGAGAAGATTATAAAGGAAATAGGAAGAGGAGTAATAGTATTAAAAGTCGAAGAAGAAATATATATAGAAGACAGAGCCGTAGAATTTAGCCCCCGGAATACTTTACCGGAGGAACGCCTACTATAGGAACGAATTACCGAACTAGAAAAAAAGCAACCTCCTAAGAAGCTTATTACCTCTCCTAACAACGGAACTCTACCCCCGGATTAGCGACTAAAGGAAATATATATAGCCAAATACCGCACCTATAAAGTAGTAGTATTATAATTAGAATAAATAGAATAAGAATTATTCGATAGTATTAAATATAAATACATATTAGAAGTAAAAGTAACCTATATAGAGTAGATAATCCGCCGAATAAAAGAAGATAACTGAAAATTATTAATATACCCTTTAACTAATAGTTAGGGCCCTTACTAATTAAAGAAGATATTTAATTAAATAAAAGAGCGCCCCAAAGATATAACGGTAATTAATATAGTAGTTTTCGAATATTACCTACAATATAGCGCCAAGGTCGAATCGACGAGTTTATATAAAATTAATAGCCTAATCGAAAGTATAAAGACGACGGTACTTCCCCTAAATAATAAAGAATATCGATTACTAGTACTAAAAAAGCTCCCAACCTAATACTATAATTATATTAATATCTTTAATAAATATAATTCGGATACCTTACCGGAGTATAGGGAAAAGGTTAACTATTAGATTATTTTGGAAGAAGGTAAATCCCCCGGGGATTTCGGTTACAATTCGCTATATAAAATAATATTAGAGGAATTAGAAGAATATCGAAAGTATATTACTAATAACTTATAAAAGGGTTTTATTAAAGCTAATTCAACGCTATAGGCGGCGCCTATATTATTTATACCTAAAGCTAACAATAGATTACACTTTTATATTAATTATCGGAAACTTAATACCTTATCTAAGAAGGATCGGTATCCCCTACCCCTTATTAACAAAATACTAACCCGAATTAACTAAGTAAAAATATTCTCGAAGATTAATATTCGTTAAACCTTTTACTACATCCGAATATACCCGGATTACAAAGACTTAACGACTTTTAGAACCCGCTACGGGTTATACAATGTAAGGGTTCTACGAGGTTGATACGCAGGTAGGCCTTGTTGGGAAAGTTGTAATATTCGACAAAGAGAGTAAGAAGACTGGGCTAGTCTAGAAGCTAGACTGGGTATAACTAAATATACGAAAGGGGTGTGGAGAAGAAGGTGCTAGAAAGCCGAGCCGAGCCGATGGAGCCGAGGTAAGCCGAGCCGAGGCTAGCCGCCGGTCGTCTGGAGAACCCCCGGTAGGTACAAGCTTAATAAATGCTAAATGTTAGGTATAACTTCTGGGCGCTAAACCTATTATATTACCCCCTTCCTACTCCCCTCTAATAGAAACGCGAAATTAAAGATTAAAGGAATAATAATTAAGTATAGAAAAATAGTTCTAGTCCCTTCCGTGTTTTTCGAGACTTTAGGGTCTTTTGAGTACTCCCAATTATTACCCGGGTTTATTGTAATGAATAACGATTAAGTAAATGAATAATAGTAAGAATTTTAAGATTAAATTTCCCCGGGTATTCCGTTTGTTTTAGTACTTTCCGTCTCTCCTACGTACGTTCGAGCTACGTAGCCTTCCGGTACCAGACTCTAACCGGCACTTCTACGCCGGGCGGCTAAATATTATAGCTCTAGCCCCGTTATGTTCGCCTATCTATCCGTAAAGATATTCGCCCTATATCGAGGGATTCGAACCTTTAGCGAATTTTAGTATATATTAGTAGGATTTATTTATAGTTGATGTGTATATAGGAAGTACGCTTTAATTACCTTGCCCGGGGGATTTTAACCCCTACGGCGGTAGTTATTATCCCTTTTCGATAGTAGTATTATTAGGCTATATTAATGTTTTAATCTTTTTTATTATAAATATTATTATCTTTTTCTAGGTCTTTAACCGGCTCTTCGATATAGATATATTGGATTTGTACCTTCTTATTATTCTTACTTTTATTAGTAGGGTATGTTCTAAATTAGTAGTTTGGAGAGCTGTAGGTAGTATAATTCCTTTACTTCTTCTATTACTTCCGTTGCTCTTCTTTATTAGAATTCCCTATTGGTTATATTCGTATAGCGCTAATTTATATTAGTTCTCCTTCGTCGGCTAGGGTATTAGAGTTCCTTGGGTTTTTAAAAAGAAAGTTATTGCTGTTAAGCTTCTGGAGGTAAGTATAGAGTTCGGAGTAGGTATTTGGAGTATTTGGCCGTTTATAGAGCCTCCCGAACTATTCGTCGTTTAGTATTTTTATTAATGAGTTAATAAGGGCTTGATCTAATTACGTATTAGTTTTGGTTCGGTAGAGGACCTCTTTAAAGCGGATTAAGAAGGTAGAGATAGATTTTCGAGACTTTTATTTTAAAATAAAAAGTTCGAGGCTAGCCTTTTTATTTTTATTGATTTTATTATAATTTACCTAGAGTTTTTCGAATAACCTAGCCGGGGTTTGGTTGGTTAGGATTTAGGCGAAGGCGAAGACGGTCCGTTAGACGGCGGGCGAAAGGTTAGAGTAGAAGTAATAGAATTGGGCCTCTAAATTATTTATAGCGAGATTATTGGTATAGAGTTTAGCTTCCGCGGCGTAAATTTAGGTATTGAGATCCTTTTTATCGCCCGTAAATTTATTGAAATACGGAAGGATAGGCTTTAATTAGTTAAAGCTTCCGGCGGCTATAGCGTTAGAATTCTTGAGTTTAGTAAATTGATTAACGAATACTTAGATAATAATAGCGAATTATTATTAACGTTCGTTAGTATTTTAAGCCTAAGGAATCGAGGAAGTTATATTATGCAATACTTTTAGTAAAGGTAGTAGGAAAGAAAAATTTTAGTAGGCTTTTGAGAGGATAGCGGTAGCGCTATAGAACGACGGCGAAGGTTTTGAGTATTCTTCGGGCAGTTAGAGAAAACGGTAGTAGTAGTTTAAAATAGTTAAGAGGTTTAAAAAGAGGGTCGAATATAATATAAAGGTTCTACGAAGTTGATATATAGGTAGGTTTTGTTAGGAAAGTTGTAATATTTAATAAAGAGAGTAAGAAGATTGGGCCAGTTTAGAAGCTAGATTGGGTATGATTAAATATACGAAAGGGGTGTGGGGAAGAAGGTGCTAGAAAGCCGAGCCGAGCCGACGGAGCCGAGGCAAGTTGAGCCGAGGCTAGCCGCCGGTTGTTTAGAGAACCCCCGGCAGGCATAAGCCTGGCAAATACCAAATGCCAGGCATGACCTCTGGGCGCCAGACCCATCATATATAAATATAAAGTATTACCCTTCGGTCTTATAAGGGGCCCCTCGTCTTTCTAGCGCTTTATTAATAATATTTTAGTCGATTATCTAAATATTTTCTACAGCGCGTATATTAACGACATTCTAATCTATTCAAATAATATAGAAGATTACGACGGCTACGTTTAGAAGGTGTTAAATCGCTTACGCAATGTAAGCCTATAAGCAAATATTAAAAAATACGAATTTAGGGTTATTAAGACTAAGTTCCTAAGCTTTATTATTAATATAGAGGGTATTACAGTCGACCCCGAAAAAATTACGGCGGTTAAGGATTAGAAGCAACTTACTACCGTTAAAGGAATATAGGCCTTTTTAAAATTTTGCAACTTCTATCGGAAATTTATTAAAAATTTTAATCGCATCGCCTACCCCCTCACCAACTTAATAAAAAAGGACCTTCTATTTCAATAATTAAAACGTTATCAAGAAGTATTCGCGAAATTAAAGGACGCCTTACTTATAGCCCTAATACTTATATACTTTAATTATAAATGTAAAATAAAATTAGAAACGGACGTATTAAATAGCGTATACGCCGGAGTAATAAATTAAAAATAGAAGGATAGAAAATAGCACCCAATTACATTCTATTCAAAAACTATAGGCCCTACTAAACTTAATTACCTAATTTATAATAAGGAGTTATTAACCGTAATAAAGGTATTTAAATAATAGCGGCTAGAATTAAAGGGGGTAACCCCTTTTATAATAATTACCGACTATTAAGCTTTCAAATACTTCGGCACTAAGAGAGTATTAAATAGCAAATAAATTCGTTAATTAAAACAATTATTTAAATACTAATTCCGTATAACGTATTAGCTTAATAAAGAAAACGTTACAACGGATACGTTATTAAAGAAATTAGAAGATTTAAAAATTATTAAAATAAAGAAGGAGGACTAGTTTATACTCCGCCTATTAAAGCCGGACGAAAAAGGGTTTCTAATCTTCGCTAATAATAAGGAAAAGACTAATACGGCAAAACTATATACTATTCTAACAGTAGGCGCTACTACGATTATTAAAATAACCGGAAGCCTCTCCCCTATAGAAATACTACCTGTATTAAAATTATTAAAAACGGCGTTAATCGATAAACTATTAATATTAAACTAAGAAGTAGAATTTTTATTAATATACCAAGCTAAAGCAAAGCAACCGGATATATTATTCTCCTTAACCAATAATCTATTATATTATAAAGGGAAACTAATAATACTAGAAAACGAGGATATACATATATATTTTATCCGGGATATTTATAGCCAAATACCCATTACGTACCCTAGGAAAGTAAAGACTAAGAAACTAATATAAAAATAATATTAGTAGCCCGTAATAACTTCGGATATAAATTATTATATTATAAACTATTAAAATTATAAGGTATTAAAGCACCCTAGAAATAAAACGCTAGGAAAGTTCTATTCYATACTAATAATTAATAACCGACTTTAATAGAGCCTAATAATCGATTTTAAATTAATACTATAAGATAAGAAAGGGTATAATAACGTTTTCGTTATAATAAATAAATTTTCGAAAATATTGTAATATATCCCCTGAAAAAATATAATAATAGTTAGATAAATAGCTAAAATATACTACTAAGGACCCTACAAAATATTTAACTACCTGGAAGAAATTATTAATAATCGGGGCCCTCAATTTATATCGGACTTTATATAAGAATTAATAAAATTATTAAAAATTACTTAAAAACTCAATAGCCCTAACTATTTGCAAATAATAGGTTAAGCGGAGGTTATAAATTAATACTTTAACCAATATTTAAAATCGTTTATAAACTATAATTAAAATAATTAATCGATTACGCTATTAATATTAAATTCTACCCAAACAACCTTACTGTATAAGAATTTCACAAAATTATCACTTTATAAAATAGTTATAAAATATTTAATACCTACTTCCTTTAATTAGTAAAGTCGGACCCAGCTAATAAACTTACCCGTAAAAGAACGCCTAAATCGAATAAAGGCCTAAGCGACTACAAAGAAACTATAAGAATTATAAGAATCTACCTTACAAATAATTAATAAAGTATAAGAATAGTAGACTATTTAAGCTAACCGCTACCGCTGTAAATTAAATTTTAATATAGGCGACCGGGTCTTTATTATTAAAAAGAATTAATCTACCGATAGGCCTAATAACAAATTAAACTATCTATTAACTCGTATCCTATATTAGATTAAAACGATAAAAGATTATTTATACGAATTAAAACTACTTCAATTATAGCGAAGGAGATAAATCTTCTATACGGATCGATTATGCAAGGACGTAAATAATCCCTTACCGGAATAAACTAAAGAAAACCCTTTAAATAAAATAATAGGCGGTAATAAAGAAGAATAGGAGGTCTACAAAATATTATCCTCGAAGATAACCGATAGTAAATTATAGTATTAAATAGAATAGCGTAAATAAGATTCGGATCCAAAGTAGTACTTAACTAAAGGCTTTAAAAATATAATAGAAGTATTAAAAACGTATTACAACGAATATCCTAATAAGCCCGGTCCCCCGATATATTTATAATATTAATTAGTGGGAAATAAGGACGATTATAAGGAGGATAACCGCCTAATTACAATTACGAAGAGAATAATAAGGAGGCAACGGATTTAATTAATTTAGAAAGAGGATAAGGTCTAAGTATAGGATTATAAACTATATTATATAAATATTTAATAATAAACTAGTAATAATCGTAGGATTAATTAGATAATGTAATAGTATTATAATTTATACCCCGAAAGTATTCCGAAACGTTTAAAAAACGAAGCGTCGTAGGTTCAAAATAGGCTTACGGTAGAAAATTTTTTCTTTTATACTTTTAAATTTTATTTACAATTCTAAGTTTAAGCCTTTCTTTAGAGGAAGGAGTAATATTATAATCTAGTACTATAATAACCTAAGTGCCCCGTTACGTACTTACGTACCGCCTTCGCAGCATTAGTAGTAGCCCCGCCTAGGTAGGTCTAAAGGTCCTAGCGCGCGCATATACTTAATCGCGTATAGCCAACTCACCTTTATACCTTTCCTCTTCTTCTCTTTAGCTTTAGTTTTATATTTAATTTGCGCTACAATCTTCTTTAAACTAGCTTTCTCTCGTAATTGTGCGTGCCCTCACACTTATTGATAAGTTTATACTTAATAAAAAGGGGGAGGTTCGTAACCTTCCGTATCTTAACTTCAATGACGGATTTGGCCTATACCGTATAATAACGAAGTTAATTATAGGTAACTATTTATAATTTACTTATTAACCTAAGAGCGATTATACCCGTTAAATTAATGTTTTGCCGATAATATTTAGCCCGTACGGATTTAACTTCTATAATATTATAGAGGCCTTATCGCCACTAAGAGTTCTAGACCGGGGTATAACCGTCGACGATATAACCCCTAAATCTAACTATAATAAAAAAGTGTTATTATACGCCCCTATCCTAGTATTTATCGGGGATATACTATAATAATAATAGAATTCGGGCTGCCTAAGTACCGCCGCTACCTTTTCATATTATAATTATATAATTATTAATACCGGACGCGGAAATCTAGACTTCGACGTCGTCGGTAATAGCCGTAGCTATATAGAATTAGTCCGTCTTTATTAGGTAATTAATAAAAAGCGCTTTAAGAGCTATAAGAAGACTTTCGTATAATAATAGGGTATGTCCGTCGAACCGGCTACCGTATCGTAAATTGTACCGGCCTTAGATCTTATCGTAAATTAACCTAATAATACAATATACTCCGAGTTCAACGGTATTAATAAAATAATATATTAACTCCTACTTAACGTTATAAGTAAGACTTCTTTAACTACTTAAGAATCGTTAACTAATATACCTTATTCAATAGGCTATTAAATTAAGCGCCGTCGTTGAATATATTAAAGTTCTCTAATAAATACTATTCCCCCCGGGCTAAGATCGTATACAATCCCCGTATAATATCCTTAAATATAATCTATAAAAAAGTATTCGATAATCGGTATTAATAATAATAATTTGCCTACTTTGGTTAAAAGAGGAGGATCTTAAGAAACTGTTTATTAAGGCTATAAAAGGTGTATTTTCATAATTGTAATTAAATAAATAGCCCGGACCGGACTATAATATTTACTTTATCGATAAATAAATTATTCGGAGGGTAGCCGGTAAATCGGTACTAGAGATTCTAACGCTCGTATTAATTACTATTATAAAAACTAATACTAATTTATTAATTAATAAATTACTATTGGGTACCGACGAATATAATATTATAGAAATAATATATATTAGCCGCCGGATATTCTAATTAATTATAGAGGCATTATTGTAAGCGATATCTCCGGCTAAAGGCGTAGTAGTTTAAAAGGCTAAGATATAAGCCGTTAGCGTAATCGCTAGTATAATTAGATTAATATTAGTAGCGATAATTATTTTAAACGTAATAATTACCTATAGTCGTAGTCGCGGTCGTGGTCGCGGCGCCCGGGCTCGTAGCAGTAGGGCCTATAGTAGTATTTAAATTCGTACTATATCCTAGGCCTTAAATAATCCTAATTTTAATTAATAGTTTAAAATATTAGTAATTAATAAGGACGACGCTACCATCTCTATAATCGCCGAAGATAAAGAAATTATTACTAATAATATTAATATCGGCTAGCTTTTTAAAACCTAGAAGGTAATAAAATACTAAAAGTAGGCGATGCGACCGAATATATATATTAGATTATATTATAGAAGAATATATCGTCGATATAAATTGGTAGTTTTATTAATAATATTAGTTAGGGAATTAAAATATAAGTAAGTAATAATATAGGAAGAAGAGTTTTATTACCGTAGGACGTATAGAAGTACCTCAAACCAAATTAGGGTTTCGGTATAAAATACTCCCTACTCGCTACTATTATACTACTTCCAATTCGAATAATTCGAACGTATATTATTACGCAAGCGTTCCCAGCTCGAGCGCGTATTATTACGTAAGCGTTCTAAATAAGGATAATCCTACTTTTACCCCGAATAAGAGCTACTATATTTGGATAGCAATTACTAATATTTTTTATATTAATAGGGTATAGAAGAATATCGTTACAAAATAGAATTACGTCAACCCTAAGAAAGATTGCCTAATATACGAGGACCTAATTTAAATTGTCCGTTTAACCCTATTCGATAACTTCCTAAATGAACCTATTATAACCGAAAAATTTAAAGCTCTATCTAAAGTCGCGCCCTCGCTATTTACTATATTAATCCCGCGCAATAAATTAATTAAATAAGAGGCCGAAGACGAAGACGACCCGAGTATATCCTTATATACTATATTTGACGATAAATACCCGTTATTTAAAGCTATAATACGTATTAAGGCTAATGTATATTAGAATATAGGATTCTCCGTATACGAAAAGTAGATACGCCCGGTATTTATTAAAGCCTTATACTAAATATACTAACGAGACTACGGAAGGAACCTCCTAATTATTACTAACCAGTATATAAAGTAGTAGAAGAAGGTGTTATTTAATAACTAGTACGTTATAATATCCTTATTTAAATATACCCCAATAGCGCTAATATTACCAATTACTATATAGCAAAAAACCGCTTAGCTCTCGCCGCCTAATCTTTTAGCGGGGCTAGTACGTAATATACGCTAGTACACCTATTAATAATAATATCGGTTAGCTTGGTCGCTTAGACTACATCTTTACGTACGAAACCTCCCGTAGTTAGTCTTTCTAATCTTACTCTATCGCACGCCGTATATCTATATTTCTACTAATATAATACTTATATAATAGGCTTAGGTACAACCCCCGTTATCTCCGTCTTCTTAATTATTATACTTTTAATCTTCACCGAGAGCAAAGAGTATTTAACCGATTTACCGATCGCTAAAGCCGCCCGTACTAATACTATAACCGGAGTCCGCGAATATATTAGCATTATAATATTATTCGAAAATTACGTCCAAACGATTATCAACCTCCCTACTTTATAGCGCAATAAGTACTACCTTATACCCTACCGTTTATATAGTATCGGACCGGAGAAGCGACGATTAATAATAACCAAAAACGAATACGAATTCGAAATTATAAATAATATAAAGTTCTTATATATTAATTAGAACATCTACTTCGCTTAACGACAAGGAGTATAACGGAGATAAGTTATTTATATAATAGTATTTATAACTAAATATAATGAAAAGGGGGGCGGTCAATACTACAGAGTGCGTACGCCGGGTACCGGTAGCGGGCCTACCCGGATGTAGACCCCAATCGATTACCGAGAGCGCAGACTATAATATAGCCCGTACGTACCCAATTGCCCGCTACCAGCCTAGATTTAAGCTTAGGAACCCCTAGGTCTAAACTATTAACCTTTTATAAGCCGCTCAAATTTCTAAGCCGCTCAATATTTCAAAAGCCGTTAATATACAGCTTATTTTACGTCTAGCCGCTTAGAAAAATATACAACTCAATCTATATAAGCAACTTAAGATTTTATACTATTTAATCTATATTAAGCGGCTTAATACTCAAACCGCTATTTCTATTGCGCGGGGACCTATTCGCGCAACGAGATTAGACGTTATATAGGATTGAGCGGTAAAAGACTAGTGTATCAATAGCTCACTCCTCCCCCCCTCCACCCGCTAAGTACTTCTATGCCCCTAATAAGGGCGCCCCGGTGTTCTTCGCCGTTGCATTCGCGGCATCTGGCATCTGGCATATTTATCAGTGCTTGTAGGCCTTCTGATACCACATAACTCGGGAGAAAAACAAGTTACTTACTTTGACTGCGCTAGTCACTACAAAAGCTGGAGACTAACCAGCTTCTACGTATCATGCGCTGTCTTTTTCACTGCCGGCTTCATTGTCAGAGAACTGGGCGCCTTTGACTATGGTGACCTGGTCAAGTTCATCGTCACCACCTGTCTGGTATACGCAGCGCCGTGAGTATCAACAATCAACACGAGAGCTGCTGTCAAGACAGATTACTAACCTCGTATCAGACCCATCGCCGAGCTAGCCAACTACAACATCCTCGGAAGGATTCTGTACTACGTCCCCTACCACTCACCGATCCATCCTGGCCGCGTTATCACCACCTTCGCCTTCATCTCCATCGTGGTCGAGGCACTCAACGGCAACGGTGCATCGCTAAGCGCCAACCAGTCCCTTCCGCGCTGGAAACAAGACATTGGTCGGAACCTCCTCAAAGCCGCGCTCCTGATCCAGCTCGTCGTCATCGCTCTCTTCCTTCTCCTAGCCGGCGTGTTCCACCGGCGGTGCCGTCGCGGCGGCATCAGGAGCGCCAAACTCGAGAACGTCCTCTACACGCTCTATGCGTCAACCATACTCCTAACAATCCGGACCATCTTCCGCGTGGTCGAGTACTGGAGCGTGGCGGACCTGCACTACGATGACAGATCTATCGACCCGATGTCGTTCAGCCCGATCATCCGCTACGAGTGGTTCTTTTACGTGTTTGAGGCGAGCCTGATGCTGGTCAACCAGGTGCTGATGAATGTCAGGCATCCGAGAAGGTACCTGCCCAAAAGTGCCAAGACGTATTTGTCCGCAAGGGACGGGAAGACCGAGGTCACTGGACCGGGATACAAGGACGAGAGACCGTTTTTGGTGACGTTGTTTGATCCGTTTGATCTGGTAGGGCTGATCAAGGGCAGGGATACTAAGAATGCGAAGTTCTGGGAGGAGGATGACGGGCACGAAGCCGACAAGCCGGAAGGCCAAAAGGTGAAGCCAAAGGATTATGTCAGTGAGGACGTTGAAGCGGCGGGATGAAAAGTGTGTCGGTCGAGTCCGAGATTCGATTCTGAAATGGAAGCTTTCTGGAAGCCCTCCTCTTTTGTCTCTTCTAGTTTGTTTCTTTACCCTACCCGCACGAAACAATCAACAATCGCACATAACCGTTATGTGCCGCGAACGCCACACCTCCGCCCGATGTGGTTTACTCATCATTCCTGGCGCTAATTATCCACGTGGGATCTAAATCAATGGTTTTCCTTCGGCCGTTTCTTGCGACCAGTATGTATGCCTCGGACCATTCTCATCAGGCCCCGAGAGAGGAACAAAGGAATACCCGAAGGCATTGAGGAAATCGCTTACCAGGGTCAAAAGCATTGAGCCGACGATGAGGTTAAGTTAGGCTATAGGACCACCGAGAGACGGAACCTTTCCCAGATCGAGTACAGCAGCTCAGATACGCAGGCGGAATCGGAAGCGCCCCGATTCGCAAACCTGAATGGAGCGAAGTGCGAGGAAATGAAATGAAATGAGCAGTGCCGGCTGTGACGTGGAATCAGGAACCAACTGCAGCATGGTGAGCAGCCCGAAACGGCGCCATAACCTCAGAAGACCAGACGGAAGAAGTACATGATCAGGAAATGATGGATAGTTGCTACCCAAAGCTTCCTTGTGATGCATGAAATATGGGTAGAGGTAAGAATGAGTGTCGATCCGGGGGGATTGCCGGCCATTTCAGCAAAACTGTGGAGTAAACCGGAGAAAACGGGGGAGCTTCGGAGGTAGTCGGAGCCCGGGGCTCGGTCGTCCGGGGCAGTGATCTCCACAATTATGGCTGGATGCGACTGTTAATTGGATATTCGGCAGTGGCGATGGGCACCACGTTTAACTCTCGAGGGCCATGTTGTGCAATGTGCATCCCGTTCAGTGAGACACCATTGAGGCCGGTAACGGAGAAGCAGCATCAATAATGCCCTCTTTCAGGAACTGCAAAGATCGGGTCCATGTCCGTTGCTTGTCGGCTAGGGAAGACCTTTCCGCACTGATATGTTGGCCGACGGTGATGCTGCCGTGGTGGTGAGGGTGATAATAATGGAAAATGGTGATGGCGACGGAAATAGCGAACCCGGCACTATGGACCTTCCTCGTGCCTTCCAAATCCTACAATTTGCCCCGCATTCAGTAACAACCCCCCAGAGACGCAGCGAAATTGTTCGCAAATAGGAAGGAGTCTAGAGCTGCGAAGAGCCGATGAGGGGAACTCAGCTGAGCCCCCCTCGCTGCAGTCCCGAACTTCAAACGAGACATCTCCTTTTGCCTGTGCTCATCTTCTTCTCGTTCTTCGCTCTACATACTCGGATGCTCTAATCGCAGACGCGCCTCACCTGCCTCAACCATCGCCGAGGACTCTCGACGAGAATCGGTCTATTGATATTTACGGACGACAGTATCCTGACGCCTGTGCCGGTTTTGTTGGTGCCGGCGGGGGTGGCCAATTGGCGACATACGTCCAGGGGTCATCATCCCTTCCTAAACCAAACCAAACAAAATAGCCTGACTACTATTTCGGACCAGCACAAAACAAACACAGATCAAGAGCTGTTCATGTCACGGGTTTAAGCCACAACTGCCCTCCACAGTCGTCTTATACTTTCCCTTCTAGCCACAGTTAACCAAGCCGATGAGCTTGGCTCTCCCTGTCAGCCGCGAAACCAGCGCGTATCACCAGGACGACACAATCTCCAGGGGATCACGGACAGACCGCAACAAAGAAGCTTTCAACTACCTGGTCTGATCCAGGAACAGAAAGGCATCAAAGTGCAACAATTGCCCGATATTGGATCTGTCCGCTCGGACAAAAGCATTTGACAACAAGCAGTGCTCGGTCATCAAGGGGTTGTCGGACATCCACGTCACTAGGCTGCCGCTTTTTCTAGCTCCATTAACCAGGGCAATCTTACGGGATCTGGGCGGTGCATACAACTAGATCTGGATTACTCCCGTCCATACAGAGCGGAAACCCCCCACAGTCACACTTGATATTGCAGATGGATGAACTTTTGTACCTGGCTCATTGACAAACCCTTGCCCTGACCGCCGCCTGCCCGTTGTCCCCGGAGCGCTTCTTGACCATCACAGGAGACTGAATCGGGTCTACGGTACCAACCGAACAGAAACCTTCTTTGTTGTATTTATGGATCGCACGCGGCTTAGCTGACTTGCCGCTGGTTCCTTCTCTGCTTCTCCTCCCCTTCTTTAACTTGCCCACCCCCTTACGCCCGCTTCAACGGCGCCTGCTAAGGATATACTCTGTTGGGCGTCAGCTTGGTCATTAGTCCTTTACCAATATCTATCCTCTTCCTCCGTCGTCCGCTACATACCTTGGACTTTAAAGTCAACCACACGACCTTACCAGCTGGTACAATTTGCCGAGACCAGGACAATATCATGGATCGACCTTCATCACCATCATACCGCGAGCGCCGAGGACCGCATATCTATGTTCATCTGGAGGTTGGCATCTCGTGGACTTCAAAAAAACAGCCCAAGAACCATGAAGTGACATATGGATCAAGAGGATCAAAGGCGGTGCGCGAGAAAGAGCAATGTCCGGGCCCCAAGCTTCCCCGTCAAATGTCAGCCCCAGATCCCACCTACCTAGCCGCCATCCACGACTTCGAGCAAAGGCAATCGAGGACCCGAGAAAGCCGGAAAGCTGCTCGTCCACTTCCACAGATCAACCCTGCTGCTTCGATACCGGACACTCGTCTTGGTCCCCATCACCAAATGCAGGAATACTATCAAGTGCCCGGATATTATGGGCCAGCTCAACAAGCAACGCCACCTCGGCAGCAGCAACGACGGTCCCGGTCCGGGTCGAGACCTGTTGGGGAGAGGGGTCAATCGGCACCACCACCCACCGGTGACAACCCTTGGGATATAGGATTGGTAGGGGATCAAGCGGCGGGACCATCGAATTCAAGACCAGAGCTGTCCCCACGTCCTCCATCGGATGTCTGGAAAGCCCTACCAGCGGCCCCAAACCAGTTTCGTCTCGGAGAGGCCGGTATGCCATGGTCATCACCAATGGTATTTGAGACAGGGGCGGGTTCGCAGAATGATGATGTCTCGGACCTCCCATCGGCCCATCATCGTCAGCACAGCATACCTGATTTCCATCCGGATGATGAAGCGTCCATTTACGAAGCCAGCCCCGTCACAGGCATCTCTGTCTTCTCGCCTGGACCGAGTAATTCCCAAACTCGTGGGGATTCCGACCCGGGTAGTGTACGAGATCTAGAGGAACTATCAGCAGCAATGGTGACGGTGGATAACGGCTTTGAGAACCAGTGGTGGAATCAAGGGCAGCGACGAAGCATGGTCCCGCCAGCTCCGATCGAAGAATCACCATCCCTCAACAGAAGGATCTCGGCAAGATCACTTGGCTGGGCAGTAGCGAACAACAGCAATACGCCACCGCGGGAGGAGATACCCAGTATGATGCCCAGTCTTGCTGCAGCATCCGACATTGTTTCGCCTCTGTCCGAGTACTCAACGCTAGCCTTCAGTCCACCAACGGCTCATCATTCTCTCCACCGTTCGATGTCGACGAGGTCGGAGGAGATGTGGTTGACCACTAGGGATTTCTGAGGATGACGCAGGACACATAAACACGACAGATGAAGATATGCTTGGACTTGGGGCGTGTGAGGTACTGAGAGAGGAAAAGTGGCTATTGCCATATATTGTTATTCATGGTTAGGCGTTTCTGGCATGTTTTCTACCTGGTGTTCTTTTTTTTGGTTGTTTCTTTTTTTCTCGAGGATATTCACACGGTCGTTAACGCAAGGGACCGTGTAAATCCGAAGCTGTACTGGAGAATAGTAGCTATACCCGGGAGCGTGCAATATCATGGAGTTTTCTTTTTGCGCTTGATCTTAATGGTATGATGCGGCTTCTTTTTTGGGGACTTGACACTCAGTGTTTCCCCCATGTTCCCGGCTCTTGTTTCCCACCGACCGAAGGCCAACAACATACATTCATCACATTCAGGCTCGCTGCCATTTCCCCTCGCATGGCAGTAGGGTAACTACCAACCATTGAAGGTAGTCATAGGATTCGAAACCTTGTTAACATCCGGGCCCCAGTATGTATTGGGGGAAAAAAAGACACACCTGGACCGTCAGGGTATGTGCTGTATGGGCCGTCCAAAATAGGCAAAAAAGCAGCAGTTGAGACCGCTCAGGCACGCGCCTCAGGGGCCCCAAAAAGAGGTTTTGGACCGTGTTGAGATTATGCAAAGCATGCAGAAAACCATCTCATTTCGAAACTCTTCGATGGAGAGCCACAGGATAGCGGCACAGTTAGACAAGACAAAGGCTTGTCACCGGTCGGTTGACTTATTCCCACCACCCTCACGAATCCATAGTGGATATGGCTCAGTCATCAGCTTGCAGGGACAGTCTAGCTGTTACACTACCGGAAAGACAGCCAGCCAGCCAGCTACGTGGTGTGGGTAGGTATTGGTTCCAGACTTTGGCACAACCGTGAAACACGATGATCTGGTTCTTGGTCCATGTTACCATTCTCTCTTGTCTTGGTGATTGGAGTCACTGCTACGGCATTACTCGTAGGTAGGTAGGGTGGTAAGGGCTCAGCCTCTGTATCATCATTATTGTACGCAGTGGTGTTCACTAGGCATCAGTTTAGGGAAACCAAGCCCGGGCTGGACTGACTTGGCAGTTTTTACCATCACATCTATTCCGGAGCTAATGACGATGCGGATATTACTATAACTGCACCCCTTCGGGCTTACCTTGACAGTTGCATCTTTGGGAACAGAAATCTTCCGCATACCTACAAGGGATGCTCTACCCATCACATCCCCCCCTCACAAGAGGAAGAAGAGAAGGCCCCAGATTTGTCCGTTGTCTCCATGTCATCTCACTGCCATCCTCTCTCCTGACCCACGGTCCACGGGTCTGCGATACAGCCTTTGTGATATTCAGCCATGCGTGAAAAGGTCGTCGAGAAGAACACCACCTGCCCGAAGCTGAACAAGGTAAATAAGAAAAGGGGGGTGACGGCTGTACTGCGCAGTACATCTCATGAAACATACAAACCATCATGTAACCCTGAACCTAGTTTTCATGACTAAACACTTTTTCTCCGACGGCAGTTTAGCTTTCATGTATGTAGTATGGTAGTGAGTCTACCGAGATCAAAGCACCGCGGTCTTCGTGCCTCTTCCACACCTCCGGTAACCACCCGTCGTCGAGTTGCCGAAGTCTGTGCTGTGCTGATGGACATACCAGGTAGAGGTACTACCGTCTAAGTCCGGAGCACACGGGCTTCCGTGGTGGGCCGGGTTCTAGGTAGACACATTATTTCATTGTTTCATTATGCAACAATGGATGAGGAAGGCCGGGCCCGGGCCGGATGGCGTATCAAAGGGTAGAGAATTGTGTTGCCTAGCCCACCTAATTCGCCTCCACAAGTCAAGTGTCCCTTGGTTAGTCGGCGGTGGTGCTCCCGGATTTTTAGACACATGCGACAGGTTAGAGGTAATTTGAAGCTGCACCTCGCCGTCGGTAGCTTGATATGTCTAGCATTCAAAGACAACAAAGACTCGAGAAGACTACCAGTACCTCCCGTCGAAAAGATCCCCTGATGTCGTTGCATGAAAATTCGCGACTCCCCCTATGTAGATAAGGTACGTAGACTGCCGTAACGGCAGAGCTGGAGAGGAAATAATGGCTAATTGCTTTCAGTCACAGCCAAGCAATTCAAGGCTAGTTCAAGTAACTTAAAGGTCTTCAACCTGTAGGAGAATTTCACGAATCCATGCCGATTCACAAATTAGAGCCTTTTGAAGATAGCCAGCCCAAGGAATGACAAGTGTCGAGCAGGAGGAAAGAGGAAACAAACGTCGAACATGGACGGAACAACTCCAGGCTTCCGAATTCTCAAAACCACCAATCCCTGTCCGATCCCCACTTTCTCCTGTCAAATCTCCACACGGCTGGGTTCCCTTCGTGCGCTAGTGAAGATCGTGGAGAACGGGAATAAGATACTTTGTCTTTGTACCATTTTCTGTTTCATTCTTTCCTTCCACCACGGTCCCTGGCAGTCTGTTTCTTCGCTCGCTTCACACCTCCACAAAGGTCTGGTCGCGACTTGTTTCGTCTCAATCATTCAGTGTGTCCTCACACTGAAACCTACGGACCCCAGGGACCCATATTCAGAAGCCGCGAAAACAGTCGTTGCAAAAGCTCGCTACAAATCTCATTTCTTTCCTTATTTCCAGCGACTATCCTATCCTACAGCCCTACTCCTTATAAGTCAACCCACCACCAAAGCTAATCTGGCTATTCTTCCCACCCTGGGTGACCTTGCCCTCGGTGACGCCCGTCTCGAACGCACAGCTACCCAGATCTCTCTTGTTCTCTCCGGCCTTGAGCGCCGCCGCCGGCGAGATGTCAAAGTCAAAGATATCCATCGGCAGACCGAGCGTGGTGCACGCGTTGGGCACGTCCACGATACCCGCCACGTGGCCCTGGACGGGCGCGCACGAGAGCAGCAGGTAGATCTGGTAGTCCGAATACCCAAAACGGCGGAGGTACTCGATGCAGCGCAGGACGGTTTGACGGTAGGCGACGGTTACGTCCATGTAATCTGTTTAGGGGTGGTCAGCTCTGATCCTCTGGGCTGTGATGAACTGTGGTGGAGTGGTTAAGGGAAAGTAAAAGTGAGTAAAACGTACGCTGCTTCCCATGCTCATCAACCGAGAACCCCTCAAAGTAAATGTACCTCCCCGGTCCAAAGCTAGGCTCAACCGGACCCGGGATGTAAATGGGGCTCTTGAGCCCCATCCCCTCCACCCCGTTCTTGATCACCTTGAAGTTAATCGTGATCACACCCGCCATCTCAATAGCGCCGCAGAAGGAAATCTCGCCATCGCCCTGCGAGAAATGCAAATCACCCACACTAAACTTAGCCCCCTCCACATGAACCGGCAGGTACACCTTAGATCCCCTGCTGAGGTTCTTGATATCGCAGTTCCCTCCATGCTCCGGCCTTCCGGGGACCGTTCTGGCGCCCTCCTGGCCCACCTTCTCCGCAATTTCTTTGGTTGCGGCGCCAGCATGGACGTTGATGGGCTGCGGCAGATGAGCCACTTCGCGATCGGCGAGCTTGTTGGCAGCCACCAGCTCGCCTTCGCGCTTGTTCCATGTCGCCAACACCTCGGCCGAGGGGGCGCACCCGATGATGCCTGGGTGGATCAGGCCGGCGAACTTGACGCCGGGGATGTGGCGCGAGGTGGCGTAGATGCCTTCAAAGTCCCAGATAGCTTTGGCGGCTGAGGGGTAGATTTCGTCTAGGAAGCCGCCCTGTATAGGTAGTTTTGTCAGTGCAAGACTCAGTAGCAACTTGACTTTCACCAACACCAAGGGGAAAAAAAAAAAAAAAGGAAGAGGAACATACCCCATTCGCCTTATCAAAAATCCCCGTAAACCCCCACGGCCTATCCTGAAAGGGCTGCACATCCATGATCTCTACCAGCAACAGGTCGCCAGGCTGGGCGCCCTCGATCTCAAAGGGGCCGGACAGGTAATGGATCTTGGTCAGATCGACGTTCTTCATGTCGTCTGCCGAATCGTTGTTGCCGATTTGCCCGCCTGTCCAGTCGACGCACTCGATCTTGACGGTCTCGCCGTCCGCGATGGTGCCGGCAAAGGGGATGTCTGGGTGCCATCTGTTCTGTAGAGGGTGAGAGAGGGTAGAACGGTTTTGTCAGTTTTGGTTCTTTATATACTTGTGTGACAAGGTTTGGGTGGAAAAAGAGATTACTAACATGAAGTTGAGGATGTTCGGAGGCGGGCTTGTCGAGGTCGACTTTGCAGACGGTTCGGATCTCGGTTTTGCCCATTTTGTCTTCTGTCTCTTGTCGTTTCTTGATTTGGCTCTGTTTGATGGGGTGTAGTCGCAACTCCGGTTATCAACAGGTCGGTAGGTAGTCACTAGTGACTGGTGAGTGTCTGGCAAGAACTGGACGTTAAGCACCCTGATGTGGACAGATAATGTTTATTGTCAAAGTATCAGTTGGTAACGAAGGGGAAACTCTTTTCAAGCAGAGAGGACGTCGTATTTATATCTGCAATCCTGTACCTCTTCGAGCATGACTACTACCGCTTTTTCTCACGGAATTTGGTTTTACTTGAGCCAATCCTGTTACTGGATGGGTCCCAAAAAACCCTGCGACCCGCATCAACTCAGCAGAAGATTGGTCGAAAGCCTTGCTAGGTCAGATATTCCCGGTGCTATACCTATTTGAGTGAAACCAAATCGAGTGAGAATTACCGGTATACCTATCTGTCTATCATCCGGTCGAGCAGTGTCAGGACGAGGAGGACCAACAAGTCGTTGATACCCCGCATCTTGGTCTCAGCAGTTTCGATAGTTCCTATTTGAAACGCTGATCAACGGAACCAGTATGCTCGCAATTACCAAATCATAATGGGAGATTGGCGTCACCATTATTGTTGGGTCGAGCTAAAGGGGAATCCATTGGAGGTAAGTAGATGTTGACAACCTTATCACATCCCGAATAACACCCGCGTTGTTCCCGTCCTTGGAGAGTGCCCCGCATGCCCCTCAATCCAAGCCGAGCTACTCCCGTCCCAATACCTACTATAGACGGAGACTTGCGCTAAGATAGGGAAGAAGCATCCGGATAGAGACATTCGGACCTTCAAATACTGCGGGAGTTGTAATAATCTGGGTCTGTCTATGGATCCATGAATGTATGAGTGTATCCTTTTTGTCATAGTATCCCCTTATCTGGGCCTACATGGAATGTGTCTACTCTTGCCTACATCGTTACTTGGCGAAATTTGACTACATGCACTCTCAAGATGTCAAGAAGGTACAATGATCTATGTAATGATACAATTTGAGTTCTGCATATGGGGACTGTGGTGTATAGGATTGGGAGTCGCTTTTGTAGTTTCATATGCTGACTTACACCAACGGTGTTAGGTAGGTCCTGGTTAAGTCGCCAAGATATAAATCAGAGTTCCGTCTTAGGGTTCGGGTCATGTACCGAGTACGGAGGCGGTTTATCATGGATGCTGTCCATGTTTGCCAACGACAGGCTGAGGAACTTCTGCTTGTTCCTCCATTCAAGTTGGCTCTCGGCGAACCCGCTGGACTCTGATGGCGGCGGAGGCGGGTCGGATACCTTCGTGATCAGATAGGCGGCGCTCTGTATCATCGGATTAGCACTATACATAACAGGGCTTGAGGTGGGATAACTCACAGCTTCAGCAATGCCATAAATCAAGACTCCAAGAAGGGGAACACGGAGCAGGATGTAGAATCCAATACCGAACCCAAAGAGGAGACCCTCACGGCTGCGGAACCACTTTCTCTTCTGCTCACTGGTGAACCTGATTCTGGCAAAATACGGCTCCAGAAGCTCTCTTACGAGACTCCTCGAGGCGAAGTAGCTCTGTAGGAAGATAACGAGGTACCTCCTGGGGAGGAGGACACCGGTGCCAAAGATGACGGAGGCAGGGCCAAGACCAACTGCCTTGTTGAATGTCCAAAAACTGGCTGCCGGAAGGACGAAACGGCCAACATAAGGCAGGTATGAGGCGGCAAAGACGGCGAGCGAGATGGCACCTTTCCTGGCGAACCGGTAGATAAACATGGAGATATTCTCGGCGGTGCTTGTCGAGTTCGTGGTCCCGTCTCTGACCGAGTACTGGCGAAGGTTGGGATAATACATGGGCCGAAGTTTGCTGGGGTCCTCGTCGTGCTTGTGCTTGTTGACATATGTTGTATCGACCCATCTGATCGAGTCCATGAATCTGTGGAGCAACTGGTTAACAGGCTTGCCCGAGAAGTAGAGGTACGCCACATGGGAACCTACAGATCATCCAATGTAGGGGTGACATATCGCATCAAACTCATGAAGAACAGGGGGGCTTGAAGAACGTGTTCCTCGACGAAGCCAAGCCCGCCCACCAACTTGTCGTCCCAGGTGGCATTGCTTAGATCGATCCCAAAAGACAGAAACCAGAGTAAGACCCGGATGCCGATGATCTATGAAAAGGAATGTCAGAATGGGCAACCATACGCACGCTAGACGGAGCGAGGAAGAAGAACTTCATACAGGTATGGATATGAGCAAGCGGATGAGAATGCCAGCAGCTACAGCAATGGCGGCCTGTTTGTAGTGTCGTGAGGTGAAAATGCCAGGATTCTGCAGTGCCCGTTGGGCTATGTAGGCACAAGAGGTCAGTAGTAGGTACCTAGGCTATGTTGGCATCATAGACGGGCAGACCTGACAAACAGGCGCACCGCACAGGAGAGGTAGAGGTGGAATTTTAACGTACCACCAACAAGCGTCAACTGGACACCTCTGATGACGGCATTGAGGTCGAAGTGGGAGATGTCGAACTTTCGTTTTACTTGTTCTGCTACAACGTCGAAGGACTGCCGCCTTTCGAGCCTGTCGGCGGTAGCCATGGCGATGTAATGTTGGGTGTGGGTGTGTCCGTTCGTCTGGACGATAAGTCGTTGGGAGTTTAGATCGGATGAAAATGATTGCGACAAACGCCTGATGGAGGGAGGGGAAGAATGCGCGACGGGAAGGGCTGACACCTCGACCCCCCTGTCTTTGCACATGCCAAAAGATGATGTCAACAGCCCACCGTGCCGCTTTGTGGACCGTGCTCGGACTGATCGACATTGCGCTAATCCTAAAAGGCGTTATCAGCACGGCACACAATTTCCCCCTGGCTTTGTTAAGGACAGGCTTCACGAGGTTGCAGATGGACATCTAACAACCGCCATGAGCTCTGGTAACGGCTAGACCTCATATCATGCGGGCTCACTAAGATGATAAACACCAACGACAAAGGCCCGTTGCCGGCTTCGTAGAGATCGGATGACGGGACACTAAGTGCATTGCTTTCTGCTTTGACATCGATTATGAAAGAGCGAGCGGATAGCAGAGTCTGACTGTCACTCATCTGTAAAGCGGGTCCCTCCAATATCCAAATCCCCCCCTTGCGTTAGCGCATCAGCCTGCCGATGCCCACTGCGTCTTCCCTACGTGGACACTGGTGTCTAGCACCGATCCGAACACTGTCACCGTCCAATTTATCGAAATAATTCTTTCCACGATTCCCGCCCCTAGAATCTCCTTTGTCCAGACTTTGGCTCTCCTCAACCAGTTGTTGTTGCTTTCCGATTCCTATTCGATACCTACCTGCACGCCATTATCACCGACGACGTTGAGACCTTTGCGTTGACCCAGCGTAGCATTGTGACGTCGGCCGACCAGACATCGAGAATCGTGCTATTTCGAGACAGCCTCAGCGACTCGACCTGACGAGAAACACCACCAACGCGCCGACGACTTGTACCGCATAATTTCATCCGATATCCCTCCGAGCGCGGCCTCCTCATGTGCTGAGCTTAGCGATCTCTCCTCCGCGCCCACGATGCTTTCCGCGAAATCATAAAGCTGCGAACAATGGAGTTCTCGAATCCCTTTGCCGATACGGTTCCGCGCCGCAACTTCACGGCACCTATAGGTTCCCAGATCCAACGACCATCTACGTCGGCAGGAGAGACATCTCATGCCTTAGTTGATACGCTCTACGACCACCCTTCCGTCAAGATCATATCTTTTACTGCTGGAAGCCGGCCTCCGACCCTCGGTCCCACTCCTCCTGACACTCCTACCGGCGTTGAGCCAGGCTCTCTGCCGTGGTCTTCCCACCTGGAGAGGACTATTGCAGTCGGTATGTCTCTAAACGGGAGCATGTATGGTTACGGCAGTCTAACAATACCATATTTACAGGACATTTCAGAATCTATCGTGCTCCTGGCTCAATAACCTTCCTCAACTGCGGTTCCGCCCTCCAACCGATATTTCCAAAAAGCCAGGCTTGGTGTGTTGACGAGGATTCAAGCAAGTTCATCCTACAAATTCGGAGGCCCCAGTACTGGCGCATCGAGGTGCCTGTTGACGACCCGGAGAATGTACGACGCGCGCAGCTTCTGCGTGAGGTTTTTGACCAAATCCTACAATTCGAAAAGACCGAATGCCCTTTCCAACGATCCTTTACCGTTGAGCTACCCGAACGCCCGCAGACGCCGGTTATTAAGAGGCCATGGACTCCTGCTAGGAGATCTAGTGAATCCATCATTCCAACCCCGGTCAGCGCCATCACGATACCCGCCCAGATAGCCCGTGTACACCGGGGTCCGCCCAAAGATGACACTATCAGAGTGCGCAAGAGAAGGGCAACTGGTACCACGAGCCAGTCAGCCTTTCCCACCAGCGATGATTTGTTTAGGATACAGGAGGATAACGCCGTTTCGGTACCCGATATCACACTCTCAAGTCAGCCGGAAGAGGAACCACAGCAGCCAGAGGCTTCCTCGCGGACCTACACAAGGACTCCTCTTATACCAAGCGGCCAGCAAACTAGTCATTCTGTTGCCGCACCCCCACAGCTAACGTTGGTCACTGTACCGCACTCTACTGAGCCATCGATACATCAACTGGACGGCCATACGCCAGAAATATCCGGATCACTGTCATCGGTAACCTCCCGCGACTCTTTCCACAGTGTACGATCATGCAACTCTCATATTCTTCCCCCTTCTCCACCCTTGTCCAAGCCGACGTCTCCTTCAGGCTCTTCCTATCTGCCTGGGAAGAATACTGAACCAGCGGAAGACTTTTCAATCCTTACGTCAGATAGGATAGATCGTTCTAACATCCCCCAGACATCGAGTACCAGCCCGATAGCAGTTGATCGAAGCGCCACCTCCAGCTCGACCTTTAACGGCACAGCTCCCTCTTCTTCCCATGACATTGACTCTCCATGTAGTCCGACAACAACAGGACTCATCCTGGTCACTCCGTCGCCCAACGCATCGCCGACTTCACGGTCTCGATCTCCATCCAGCGCCAGACGTCGCTCACTCATCCGCGGCCGCGCAACAACAAGCAGCAGCATATCCCCCAGCAGGCGAGCGCTCTCTCCCTTACCGCGTGCAGCAGATCTCTTTGCGCCTCGTCGAAGGGCTCCTTCTACCAGCAAGCTCGAAGTAGTGCGCAAGTTACCCATGACGGTAATCAACAAGTCTTTTGAAATCTTAATGGCGCCCCCCACGCACTTGATGAGCCTCATGCTCACCGTTGCGGCGCGCATCACTGCCGGCCAAAAGAGCGGTGCAGTCTTGGGATCCGGCGAGGGAGGCGAGAGGATACCTGTGCAGTGGGATCTCTCGGACGAGACAGAGGACACAAGCAGTTTCCACCAACGGAAACCACCACCAGCGACAGCGCCGTTCTCATCGGGGAGAAGGTGGAGTGTTTCTCACGTTGTTAATGATGACGATCATCTACCCCCGCACATGCGAGGGCGGGAGAGAGGAATGAGCTTGAAGATGGCGGGGAGTTTTCCGGAGTCGGACGAGGAGGGTGAGAATGAGGATGATGATAACGGCAGCACTTCGAATTCCACATATGCCCCTCATGATCGGACAGCCCAACGAATAGGTGCCCCTAAGGGCGATGATGGGTTGAGGCTTGACGGTGCTGGGAATGGAATACCAGAAGACGATCCCAAGTTCGACTGGAATCAGAGCATGGGAGTCGATTAGGTGGCGTGCTTACTTCACCAACTGGCATCTTGCAATTGCTTCAGATAAGCTGGAGTAAAATCTAGCAAATCAACACCCTCTCAGCCCACACAAACGTGGAAAGGGTTGCTGTACCTGTACCAGTACTGTTTTGTTCCTGTAATTAAATGTTGGTTGGGGAGAAAGGAAAGGGGGCGTTATCAGGGAACCTGGGTATGCATGAGATAGATAGATACCCTGTTTCGATTTCCCTTTAATACGTGGTGGTTCTTAAAGCTTAGGCGGTCTAGAACCGGGGAGAGGAGGATAAAGGTCGAGGTCGAGGTCGAGGCCGAGGGAGAGGGAGAGGCAGAGCAGTGTTTGGATACCCGGACGTACGTAAAAGCGAGAGGTATCATAGGAGCAAAGAGCGAGCAGCCCTGCGTAAGCTGAGGTTAATGGCGTGCTAGTCTACGACGTGTAAGTCATGGAAATACCATCGATACTACCTAGAAAAAATGAGCACGATAATGGCACCACTTCATGGTCGTAAGATAGTTATACTATCGGGTTCATTTTCAGCTTTCAGAGGGCCTAGATCATATATGAAACCCCGTGTAGAGAATGAACACAGCAACCATCCCAATCTTGCTAGCCACCCCACAACGAATTCTTTACCAAATAAACACAGGGAGGATAGTAGAATGATAGCACAACTGAGCAGCACTGTACATCGCCTTCTGTTTCCATCCATTGTTCCGTTTCGTGCATATCGAGGCTGCCTTGAATGGACTGCACCCTCCTGCTACCGAAAGATATTTATCAACTCTACCTTAACCTTTCCATCTGTATAACTTTGATTTCTGCTTATACCGGATATCACCTTCGGGAATCAACGCTCCCTCTTCCATTATCTCTCCCGATATCCAGCGTGGGTCGGACTGAAGAGCTCGAGCTCCGTCTTCTCCTGGCCCGTTGCTCACTAGGATCCAACGGCCTCAGGCCACTCGACTTTGCAAACAAGTTCAAGATATCCGTCAACGATACCACACCTGTCAACCGCCCCGACAGTCCAGCACCTGGCAGCGCCGAAGCCGGAACCGAGGTGAATGGCCCTTGTGTTGACGGCGACTGGGGTGTCGACGTCGTGATGGCACCTGGTGGAGGAACAACAACCGTTGCCGAGCCAGGGGCAGGACTGCCCATTCTTCCGGGCGAAGCAACCGGAGGTGATAACGTTGAGAGGGGAGGCAAGCTGGATGCCTGCAGTAAAGGCGTAGCCGGGGCGCTGGGCGACGGCGAAGCGGACTCGACCACCCACATACGATGAGACTGCGTCGCAACCAGCTTTGCGACGGTGTGAGCTAGGGTAGAATACGGAGTGACGTAGAAGACAGGGAAGGAGTCACGGCCATGCTCGACACCGCGTTCGGAGAGGATAACACTAATGAAATGCATGCATGAGGCCTTGAGCAGGGGCAAACTGTTGGCGTTGGTTAGGTGGCGCACGTCAACGGTGGAAATATTTCCCACAACGTTGTGGCCATTATCAACAACGGCGACGGATGTCAGGCCCTCGGAGCTCATGAGAAAGAGGGCATCCGCAAGAGGAGCGTCAGCGCTAGGGGATGTTAGCCAGACGGTTCATGGCACGGGGTAACCTGGGTACACAAAGCGGATCTGGCTTACTTAATGGCAATGATTTGCTGCGTCCCAATCTGAAGATCACGCAGCGCGATTGTGTAAAGACGGTCGATCAAGGGGAAGTTGACGGCCTCGTTCCAGAAGAACTCGAGTAGGCGCAACTGACTCAGAATACCCACAACTTCCGAGTCCTTATTGGTAACCAGAATGCGGTGAATGCCACCTCCGAATACCTCAATGGCCTTGTCGAGGGTGGACTCGGCCGGGAGCTTCACCAATTCCTCCTTACGAAAGATGGGTTGGAGGTCGCGTAACGGGATCTCTGCTTGAGACTGGGCTTTGACGGAGATATCTCTGTAGAGAGCGACCTGCTCTTCTTCGGGCTTTGCAAGGCCTACCACGGCCAAAAGGTAGGCATTGAGATCGCTGTGGTCGAAGGTAGAGATGGCTTCCTTGGAGGACGAGTCCTGGCGGACAAGAACGACATTGTTCGGACTACTTTGAAAGAGGGTCTGCATAGTAAGTAACAATCCATATCAGCAAGGTCCAATCCAACAATGAAGATTGGCACAGAGGTACTGTCGCACCTTGGTAGCTTCCTGGATGCTAGTGTCCAGTTCCGCCCATTTGACCTCATCCGGCTGCAATAACTCGCCAATGGCAATGTCCCGCCAATCGCGGCCGACATAGCGAGGGTTTTGATGACGGTTCGGCGGTGGGTGGTTCATCAGGTCTTGAATTGCTTGCTGTGTGAACGAGGGGTGTCTCTGCGTACGCGGTGAGGGAGGCGGATGACGTTGGTTCTCAGCGAAGCTCTGGCGGTGCGAATGCGAAGAAACATTGCTGGCTGTTTTAGACAACGGGATGCCACTTTGAGAGCTGGGGCGTTCTGGAGGAGACGGGAGCGAGGCACCGGACAGCGCATTGTCAGAGACCGGGAAGCCGGGGTTAGCGCTGGCCGACGTGCCAGGCGAGGGCGATGTTGGGATTTCTGATGAAGACTCCATCGAGACTTCCGAGAATGTGGTGGTGGTGTTGTTGTTGCTGGGTTGATCGGGCAACACTGTACGTAAGCTGAGGCACTCGCGTCCGAAATGGCGATGATGCGGATCAGACCGAGGGAAGGAGAGAGCTTGGAGACGGATCACAGCAGATTGGATCTAGGACTGAAGCTACTACTGGTATCTTGCCAAGGTCCAAGGTGGCCGCTGCTGTCGTAGTCGGTTCCGCTGTTCGGAAGGTATATTATGCTCGTAGGTACGTAGCGTTCAAGCTTGTCTGTCTATTTCGGGATCGTTGCCGCCGCCGTCTTTGCGCGACCGAGCAGGTGGTGTATTTGAAGTGGATGGCAGGAGAGTGTATGGAGTGACAGTGACAGAGATCCCAGACCAAAACGAGAGAGAAGATTCAGATCGGGTTTTTACAACTGAAAACCAAACTGACGAAGCAAAGCATTGACCAGTCGAGAGCAGGCAGCAACAGCGGTGACAGGAACCTATGGCAACGTCCGCCTGTTCTTGAGTCCCAGAACGGGAGAGCAATGACGATGGTCCAGTCGCGGCACGTATCCTGAGCATACCTACCTTAACGTGATGGTGCGGGGTTGCCCCTGTCTAGCCTATGCGCGGGAAGCACTAGCCTCCCCTCATTCTTGATAGTCCTGCTACTCTCACACTGAGGCGTGCGAATATGGTAGAGTATGTACGGCGATAAGGTCAGGCAAGGGCTGAGGCTGTCACCTGTTGACTGTTGCTGCTGCACCCAATTTACCTTAGGTAGCTGCGAACTGAAGGCAGCCTGCACAATTTTTATCGATTACCAAGGGGGCATCTGGGCTTACCTCTAGGTTCAATTCACCATTTTTTGTCACCTCCATCTCTGGGCCATCACCTCCTGCTTCCCTTGCTGTTGATCATGATCATCAAACGCTCTGCCCAGTGGAAGTCCGGGCACACAAGTTGTGGAAGCTGGGGCCGCCCTGGAGCTTGGGAAAGAAGGCCTGAGCCGGATGGACACAAGATGCCACTGCCCCACTCCGTAGTTTTAGCGGACTTCTGCTAGGTAGCCATCTGATAGCCAGTCACTGGGCGATCCCATAGCAAACAGCGCTGGACCCTAACGGAACGTTAGCGACTCGACGGGAACCTGGGCGCATGCGGTTGGGGTGATTGTCTGCCTGCCCTACGCTATGCCGAGAGGTACTTGTACGCTACAGTGTGCCCCTCGGCCCCCTCCAATGCGATCGGGTTGGCCAGACCCAATCAAAAAAAATATTGTCCATTCTCATACGGTCCATCCCCCTCCTGCGCCCACCATTCCCCTCGACCCTTTCGAGCCAGTCCAGAGCCATCAATCACGAATCCTTCGACAATCCAAATCCACCTTTGACTGGAGCAAAGTCGAGTCTTGGACGCGTCCTTTATCGCGACTTGCGACTTGATTCATTCAAGTCTCGGTTCTTATCAACAGCCACCGTTGACGCCTGCTCTCTTCCTGCTGTCGTCAATCCATCATCGACTTGGCATTTGAGTTGCTTCCCCATCCGCACCGTTGCCGTGTCCACCTCAAGTCCGTCCTCCCTGGTCGCCTTCCCCCAGTCCTCAATCCGTATTAGATTTCGGCGACGATTCTGTTGTTGTTGGGCCATCATCGTTAACCACATCCCACCTCTTCCAGAGCCCACCGGCCGACGACAACCCAGGGTCGCACATTGTGTGTTAGGAGTGCAGTGTGCTTGCGATTCACTCTTCTGCTCCCCGACCCCACGGCACCAACTAGACACAACTAGGACCTTACTTCGCAACAAACATCATTCATCATGTCGGTCCTTCCCGCCGATGTCACGGCCGAGCTGAGCCAGCTTCTCCAGGCTCTTCAGTCGGCCGACAACAGCATTCGCTCTCAGGCTGAGGAGCACTTGCAAAACAACTGGACCAGCTCCCGCCCCGGCCTCCTCTTGATGGGCTTGGCCGAGCAGATTGCCGGATCAAGCGACGCTTCGGTATGACTTCTTGCGCCCTTCTTCTGCTTAGGCCTGTCGCCTCAGTGTGTCACTGCTCACATAGACTCACTCTATCTTCTACCTTGCAGGTCCGTTCTTTTGCCGCCGTCATTTTCCGCCGGATAACGCTCAAGACTCGCAAGGCCACCCCGACCTCCGAGGCTGCTACCGATATGTTCCTTTCCCTTGATAACGCGGAGGCTGTCGCTGTCCGCACCAAGATTCTCGAGGCCATCCTTGCCGAAACAGACAGAAATGTTCGCAACAAGATTGGTGATGCAGTCGCCGAGATTGCTAGGCAATATTATGACAATGACCAAAATTGGCCAGAACTACTCCAGACTCTCTTCAACCTCAGCCAGGCGCCCGATGCTGGCAAGCGCGAGACGGCCTTCCGTATTTTCCACGCTACTCCTAGCATCATTGAGAAACAACATCAGGATGCCGTAGCTATGGCCTTCGCCAAGGCCTTCACGGACGAGTCGGTTGCCGTCAGGCTTGCTGCTATGGAGGCTTTTGCGGCGTTCTTCCGCAGCCTAGGAAAGAAGAACCAGGCGAAGTACTTCGAACTTCTCCCTCAGCTCCTAAACATCCTTCCTCCTATCAAGGACTCGCAAGATTCGGACGACCTTAGCCAGGCCCTCATCGCTCTCATCGACTTGGCCGAAAGTTCCCCCAAAATGTTCAAGACCGTCTTCTCAACCCTTGTTGGATTCAGCATTTCGGTCATTCAAGACAAGGAGCTCACAGACCTCTGCCGACAAAATGCGCTGGAACTTATGGCCACCTTTGCCGATTACGCTCCGTCCATGTGCAAGAAGGATGCTTCTTACACCAAGGACATGATCACGCAGTGCCTGAGCCTGATGACGGATCTTGGTGAGGATGATGACGATGCGGCCGAATGGCTTAGCTGCGACGATGTAAGTTGTTGGGTCACTTGTAACTTTTGCGGGTTTTTACATTGGCTATTTGCTAATGGCGTTTATGCAGCTCGACACCGACGAGAGCGACTCCAACCATGTCGCGGGTGAGCAGTGTCTCGATCGTCTGGCCAACAAGCTCGGAGGTGCCGCTATTCTTAGCCCCATCTTCGGCTGGTTGCCTAGCATGATGAACTCCCCGGCTTGGAGAGACCGCCACGCTGCTTTGATGGCTCTGTCCGCCATCTCAGAAGGCTGCCGCGAGGAGATGATTGGTGAATTGAGGCAGGTCCTTGACTTGGTTGTCCCGGCTTTGAAGGACCCCCATCCCCGCGTCCGTTGGGCTGGCTGCAATGCCCTCGGCCAGATGAGCACCGACTTTGCTCCTACTATGCAGAAGCAGTACTACGACATTGTGCTCTCGGCCATTGTGCCTGTTCTTAACGCACCCGAGGCACGGGTCAAGTCACACGCTGCTGCGGCGCTCGTTAACTTCTGCGAGGAGGCTGACAAGAGCGTCCTTGAGCCTTACCTCGACAACCTCTTGTCGCACTTGTTCCAGCTTCTTCAGAATGAAAAGCGTTACGTTCAAGAGCAGGCGTTGTCCACCATCGCCACCATTGCTGACGCCGCCGAGCAGGCATTTGCCAAGTACTATGATACTCTTATGCCCTTGTTGATGGGCGTTTTGCAGCGCGAGAACGAGAAGGAGGTCCGCCTCCTCCGCGCAAAGGCAATGGAGTGCGCCACTCTGATCGCCCTTGCGGTTGGAAAGGAGCGTCTCGGCGCCGATGCCATGGCTCTGGTGCAGCTTTTGGCCAGCATCCAGCAAAATATTACTGATCCCGACGATCCTCAGGCCCAGTACCTCATGCACTGCTGGGGAAGAATGTGCCGTGTGCTGGGTAGAGATTTCCTTCCCTACCTGCCCGAGGTTATGCCGCCACTCCTCGAGCTCGCTAGCGCTAAGGCCGATATCCAGCTTTTGGAAGACGACGAGCAGATTGAGCAGCTACAGACCGAGGAAGGATGGGAGCTTGTCCCGCTCCGTGGCAAGACCATTGGTATCCGTACCAGCACCATGGATGACAAGAACATGGCCATCGAGCTGCTCGTGGTGTATGCTCAGGTCCTTGAGGGTGACTTTGCGCCTTATGTCGCAGACATCATGGAGAAGATTGCTCTTCCTGGCCTTGCCTTCTTTTTCCACGATCCTGTTAGGTACATGTCGGCGAAGCTTGTTCCGCAGTTGCTCATTTCGTACAAGAAGCAGTACGGCCCCGGTTCCAACGAGCTCAAGGGATTGTGGACCAGCACCGTCGTTCAGCTCCTCGACGTTCTTAGCGCCGAGCCCGCCATTGATACGCTCGCGGAGATGTACCAATGCTTCTATGAGTCCATCGAGGTTATCGGCACTGCCTGCCTAGATGAGACGCACATGGGCCGCTTCATCGACGGTGTCCACTCCACTCTTGAGGATTACAAGGATCGGGCAACCGCTCGCGAAGAGGAACAAGGAGGTGAAGATGGCGAGGACGAGTCGGAAGAGATGCAGATGGCCATTGAGGACGATCAGACTCTCCTTTCGGACATGAACAAGGCGTTCCATGCCGTTTTCAAGTATCACGGCGCAAGCTTCTTGAGCGCGTGGAGCCGCTTGCTTCCCACCTACAGCAGCTTCCTGAGCTCGAATGACACCACGCAGCGACAGTGGGGATTGTGCATCATGGATGATGTTCTAGAATACTGTGGCGCGGAGAGTATTCACTACGCCCAGTACATCTCGGAGCCTCTCCTTCTCGGCTGCCAGGATGCCTCCCCCGCCATTCGTCAAGCGGCGGCCTATGGTATTGGCGTGGCTGCCCACCATGGCGGCCAGGCTTGGGCGCCGTTGGTGGGCCAAGCCGTTGAGGTTCTCTTCAAGGCTACGCAGATCCCAGATGCGCGGAACGAGGATAACGTTTATGCTACGGAGAATGCCTGCGCTGCCATCGCCAAGATCCTGCATTTCAACTCTTCTCAAGTCGCCAACCCCGACCAGGTTGCGACACAGTGGTTTGAGACACTGCCGGTCTTGAACGACGAGGAGGCTGCGCCCTATGCCTATGCCTTCATGACCCAGCTCATTGAAAAGTAAGTCTCTTGTCCTGACATGGCGACATGGAAAATACTGACCCGAAAATAGGCAACATCCTGTCGTTATTTCGCAACCCGCCAAGGCTTTCTACTATGTCGCACAGGCGCTTGAGGTGGACGTGTTGAGCGGACAGACGCTCGCGCGCGTGATTGCCGCTGTCAAGAACCTGCTCCAAGCCACCGGTACTTCGCCCGACCCCGTACTTCAGCAATTTGGCCCCGAGTCTCAGCAGTTGATTCGGGAGCGGTTTAGCAGTTAGAAGGTGTCTGGGGTAGTGGGCTTGGGAAGGGAGATGATATCTCTGATGGACGTAGGAGAAGGAAAAGCAAACCTCGAGTTAAGAGGGTGATTGATACTTGGAAATCAGGATATAGATGGCATTGAAGGAGAAGGAAATGACAGGAATCGGTAAGGGAATCATGTTAAGAGCGTGGAGAAATACTTAAGCACGCAATCAGGCCGTTGATGGCCTTGGTCATGTAGGAAAAGAAGGCAAGAGGAGTCGAAGCGGAAATCTGAATTTGATGGAGATACCATGCACACCATAACGTCCCTCCGGAGCGCGTACCGATTTATTTCACACATAAAAGACACACAAAATCTTGTAAAGCACTACGATATGCGACATCCCATCGTTATACCTACCTTTTGCATAGGAGATAGTGGAGGTCTTGGAGATGTAGATGATCCTCCCACCGGCGGGTATCTGCAGTATGGCATCTTACATGATACCCTCGATAACAGATGGATTGGCTATTCAAGGGTCTTCTTGGGGTCCAAGCAACCCACCCATCCACAAACTTTGGGTCCCCGTCCTGGAATGGTTGCATGCAAATCTGCCATACCATCCATACCTGTCTTGACCTTGTCTCTACAAGTGTATGTGTACCACGCTACCGGTAAGGTGATTCCCGTCCGATATCCAAAAAGTCTGGCAACAGTGTAATCAGGTCTATCAGGTCTATCAGGGGGAACGAGGCTATAGTCTTATTTGGGGAAATTCGAATGTGCGACAATCGACGTCATTTGGTGGAGCACTTGTTTAGCATTGTTTAGTTAGTTGCCCGCCTTGGGTTCGCAATGGATAATGTGCCTTGACTTGATGGGAGAGCGGTAGTTGAGTTTTGTGAGCGGAGAAGGAGGTCTAGGGAGGAGGCTATGGAGCGAGAAGAAGTGAGGGAGAGCGAACTGGATGGACTGGGCGCAGCGGAAAATGAGCCGCCCGTCAGGTGTGCTTTGAGTTTTTATAGAGAGGCAAATGGTAGGTTGAGGCGGGCAGGACAGAAAGAGAGGGTCAAGATGGTCGGGAATAAGAGGGTCAAAAGGGCCAAAAGAGCCAAGAGAGTCAAGATGTTCGAAAGGAGTCAATCAGGGGGCTCTGGAGGTCTCTCCTGCTTGAGTGCTGTTTTCAATCACAAGGATGCGAGAAGATCGACGGTGTGCACGTGTGTAGGATCTCTTTTCCACTTTTCCTTCTTTTCAGTTTTGGATTTGCATTTTTCGTAAAAGAGTGTGGTAACGGGCAGATGGGGAAATCGATCGCTGAAATGCGAATCGGGAGAAAATCCCATGTTTGAAATGCTTTTGGGCATCACCCATTGTTTGGGACGGGAGGTAGGGAGGGGAGGGGAGCACTGGGAGATCATCGGGGCGATTTCGGAGACTGGAGGGTACCTTTTTCTACGGGAACTTACTCATCAGGGCCCAAGCTTTTCGACTTTTGAGTACTGAGTGCTGCATACCTCCCAGTTAAAAACGGACAAGCTGATGGTTGAATTCATGTTCGATGAATTGAATGTCTTGCGACTCGTGAGCTTTGCAGTTTAGGTGGGAATTTCATGCGTAGAGTTTTGTCGTGCCGGATTTATAAGCCGGAGGAAAATACATGGCGGATTTAGGAAAAGGTAGATGCAAGAGGAGCAACATGCGTTGTGGAATCGAGGGTCTTTCTTGCTGACAGCCTGACCGAGACAAGCTCTCACTTTGCGTGCTCCACCGTACACCAGCCCAAAGTGTATCTCGTCGCACAAAATTGATGAAGCTGCTGTTTGAGTTCCAGATGAGTCGGGCTGTTGATTCCGTTTCGTGACTGGGATGGCGTTGAATATACTTCAAACAATCGGTTTTCATTCGAACGGATGTTTTGCTACGGTGGCAGCCCGTTGTGGGTTGCAGGTTCAGGTTGGTTGCTAAGCACTCAGTCGGAGATGTTAGTTTGGCAGCGGCAGATGTTCTCCAGATTCCATAGTGCGAAGATGCTGTGAAAACTGAAAAGGAAGCAAAATGGACGAAAAAGAGGATATTTCCGTATATGTAAGCACACGAAAGAATAGACAAATGAGTATAAGGCGATCGCGGTTTCCATGCTAGGGTTCTGGGGATCGGTTGCGACGGTGGGGAGGGGTCCAAGTTCTCGTGGTTCGTTCTGTTACAAGTGGTGAGAGTGGACAGTGGACAGAGAACCCAAAAAGACGGACCCCTTCGTTACGAAAGTCACCTAACCTCATGAGACCCTTCAAAAAACCACACTCCTCTTTTTTGTGAGAGGCCTCACGTTTTCGATTTTTCATGCACACACGCGCCCGTCCGTTTTCAGGATGCGACTAGTCAGTCCCCCGAAAAAGTTCGGGGTGCAGCGTAGTTGCTGGAAAATTCCAGTTGGTTGGCTCGCTGGCGCTTCCTCGCTAGGTAGGGCAATGCCAGGGTACAGTAGCAAGGTAGCATCATTGCTGTGGAGTCAACATCATGGTCAATATCCGATAATCCGGGTGTGTCGTGAACATGGACAAGGACATGGAGCCAGGGTCCAAAGGAAGGGGAAGATGGGCTTCATGTTTTTCTTCAATTCTTGTATGTGCCTTTCGGTGTTTTGATGAGGCTGCCGCCGTTGTTGCCGTTATCATGTCGGAATATGGAAGAGATGTCGTTTTCGGGGAGTAAGACGATTGGTATCACGACTGACGTTGGCTTCGCGGGGCCTTCGCCGGCTATGCCAGGTCTTGAAGTAAGGTGTAGCATGTGGCACGTCCTGACCTGTATATGTTAGTACATACACATGTACCCCGAAGGTTTGGGACCTGGGAGGGTTTATTTACATTGCATGATTGCAGACTGGAGCGGGATGATCCGGGAGCGAGGGTCACCGTTTCTTGGATGGGGCAACTTTCTCAGGGTCCTTTTCCCAATGCGGATGGGATTTGGGAGGTTGTGCTGTAGCGAAGTGCTGGATGGGATGAAGTTCAGGTCACGACATGTTTCCCTGTTTCTGCGGCCTGCATATCATCATGACCCAACAAATTGGCGACGACGTGGACGGGGGCGCGCCGACCGGCGAAGAGCCCGGGACCCCGAAATGACGGGCCGGGGTCATGGGCGACGGTTGAAAACAGGGCAGGGCAGCACACATTGCAATGCCCTCATTTTGGGACCAAAAAGGGCGCATTTCCTCCCATTTTCCGGCATTTTGGGTCCTGGAGACTCGCTGGAGACGGCTGGAGATGGGGCATGGGGTGGATTAGGTAAATATTGGACACCCCCCTCGAGAACCAATGTGGGTAGGGAGACCCGGGGGCCGCGGGGGGTAGTGGTGCGGGATCGGCAGGCCCTGTAATGTTCTCGACCGCGAGGAGTGGTGGTGACTGGTGTGAGTGGCTGCCATGACTTCTCAAAAAAAGAGGGGCGCGTAAATGTCTGCCGACCTCTGCGACTCGCTCGTGGTGTCTGCGAGCTTCCTGAGCCTTCGCCGTTCGTCGGCTGGGCCGCCAAGAGGGGAAAGAGTGCAACGAAAGGGGCCCCGCCCTATTCTCTCTGAAGTGTGGCTACAGGTAATCCGGAAGCGTTATCAAGTGTGGATTCGTGTGAATGAAGCTGCAGCGAATCTGCGGCCTAGGACCAACGGCCGGCTGCAGTTCCTCACTCATAGAGTGCACTTGCTCCAAAGCGGATTCGTCTCCAGTTCCAGTTCTTGGGACTGAGTGCCAGTTCCATTTCACGAGCAAGACGTGGATGCGGCCACCCGCCCATTGCATCACACAATTCAATCATAGTCCAGCCTGCGTCGAATTGTTTTCCCAAAAACATCGTCCTTGTGATACCCGACCCATTCCTTGGGCAACCTCATACCCTCTTTTTGACTCGACATACGACCCGGGAGCTTCTCTCACGCGCTCCCCTCCAGCTAAGGCAGTCAACTAAGCAGTCCCGGGCCATACCATCTGAGCTCTCTGTCGCCTTCTCACCTCTCACAGCCCTCGGGACACGCGCCGTTCGATAGACTGGTCCAACCTCGACTTCTGGATTTCCACTCCATTCAACCGCAGCGTCACTCGTCGACCGTCCCGTCTCTTGACCACCAATCAAGCCCGAGTCCTGTCAAACACACGGCCGGAGGGCTTCCATCGTCTTTACTGTTAGGGCAGAGCCGGATTCCGATTCCCCCATCCCGTCTTCCACTTTCCCATCCCGTATGTTCGACTCTCTTTTTCTCCACGTTCCGTTGTGAAGCTGCCAGCCGAGAACCACCACATCCCATCCATCCCGGAGGCACACACTATACACTACCACATCACCTCACCGGAACACCCGTCAGCATCTATCCTGCTGGCTATTCAGCTAGATAGTACCTCTTCAACCCATTTCCGGCCCTTGTTCGCTTGAGTTGCCACGCTCCATACCGGGCTTATTGCAAGCCACCACATCAGCCTCCGAGTCTATTACTTTCCTCTCCTTCCACTTATCGGTGCAGCTCAAGTCTCCATTTATCTATTCCCCCCTCCCACGCTCGCTCAGGGTCCTCCTACAGTACGTCCACAGCACGTTTCCCGCTCGCACGCTGCCTCCACGTGCGTCCCCTCTGCACACTGCAGCCAGCTTGCGCTTGCTTCCGCGATCCGGCGGCGTCTGGTCATCTCCACTCGTCTCGTCGCATCCCCGTCGCGTACCTAGAAGAAGCTTGAGGTGATCCCCTCGGTCGCTCAACTGGGCTTCCATCGTTGGGTCCAAGGCAAGGCCACGGGCGAGCGCACTGTACGTGTAACACTCGATCGCCCGTCTCTGCTCCGTCTACCCAAATCACCACACACTGCACCGCGTGCCCGCATGCCGGTTTCCTTACACATTCCCAGTCACCCTGCGCTGCTTCGTCCTTGTTTACCCCGAGTCACACTTCACTTCCCCTGCCAAGGCCTTTACTTTCATTCTCTCATGGTAGCCATCGCATCACAGCTAACCGCTGCCTGGTCACCTAGAATAACAAATATACTCGCACTGGCGCTGCCTTGAACACGGACACGGACACGGATACATTATTCTTTCCGACAGCCAAACAAACTCCAAACCCCATTCTCGGGTCCGCCGCCACGCACGTTCCGTCCCACCTCGCCGTTCCGTCTGCGTCTCCACGTCTGAGCTTCCTTCCCCGCCTGCTTGAATGACAGCTTCATACCGACAAGCAGGTTCCAGCATCAGACGGCTTTGATCGATGCAGCAACGACACCCACAGTTCCTTAATGTGATTCTCCGACCCGGCCCTTCCTGGCTCACCACTTTCTAGCATACCTACCCTACGACCAAATCTTAAAGAGAGCTTCATAGGAGGTTATTTCTTTTGTCAGCTCAGAACGAATCGCTTTGGGCGACCAATGCAGCCACCATGAACAACTACTACGGTTCCCCGCTGTCTCCTGAGGAGCTTCAGCATCAATTGCACCAGCAGCAGCAGCAGCAGCAACACCAGCAGCAGCATCAGCAGCAACAAAATACCAATCAACATCGCAACGCCGGCATGATGGGTACGCCTACAACTGCGGGTCAAGGAAACAACACCATTCACGCTTCAGATGTGACAATGTCGGGAGGAAGCGACTCTCTTGACGAAATTATCCAGCAGAATCTCGACGAAATGCATCGCAGACGGAGTGTCCCCCAGCCCTATGGGGGCCAGACGGATAGGAGGTTGTCCATGCTTGATTACGCGAACCCCAACGATGGTTTCTCGGACTACCAGCTCGATAATATGACAGGGAACTACGGCGACATGACTGGCGCAATGGGCATGCCGGGACACTCGGGCCCGTATGCAGGGCAGAACATCATGGCCATGTCGGACCACACCGGTGGATACTCGCACATGTCGCCCAATGTCATGGGTAACATGATGACCTACCCCAACCTCAACATGTACCACTCTCCCCCAATCGAGACCCCCTATTCTTCGACCGGACTGGACACCATAAGCACCGACTTCTCTATGGACATGAATCTAGAAAGTGGCCCAGTCAGCGCAGCAAGCGTCCATCCCACCCCTGGGCTCAACAAACAGGACGACGAGATGATGACCGTAGAGCAGGGTTTTGGTGGAGGTGACGATGCCAACACCCCCCATCAGGCCCAGCAAAACATGGGCGGTTTGACTCCGGCCATGACCCCCGCCATGACCCCTGCTATGACTCCAGGTATTAGCAACTTCGCACAAGGCATGGCTACACCTGTATCACAAGATGCGGCAAGCACGCCGGCGACGACATTCCAGTCTCCGTCCTTGTCCGCAATAACACGAACAATACAAATTGGGCCGCCGCCGCCGCCGAGCGTCACCAATGCCCCCACCCCAGCGCCATCTACCTCGACGCCGTCAGGTGGAGCAGCGTCCCAGGCAAAGAGCATATACTCCAAAAGCGGTTTCGACATGCTGAGGGCGCTGTGGTATGTGGCATCCAGAAAGGACCCAAAGCTCAAGCTCGGCGCCGTGGACATGTCTTGTGCGTTTGTTGTCTGTGATGTAACACTCAACGACTGCCCCATCATTTATGTGTCCGATAACTTCCAGAATCTTACGGGCTATAGTCGCCACGAGATTGTCGGGCGAAACTGCCGCTTCTTGCAGGCCCCCGACGGCAATGTGGAGGCCGGCACCAAACGCGAGTTTGTCGAAAACAATGCCGTATATACACTCAAGAAGACAATCGCGGCTGGCCAGGAAATTCAGCAGAGTCTGATCAATTATCGGAAGGGCGGCAAGCCTTTCCTGAACTTGTTGACCATGATCCCCATTCCCTGGGATACCGATGAAATCCGTTATTTCATTGGATTTCAGATCGACCTTGTGGAATGCCCTGATGCCATAATCGGCCAGGAAGGAAATGGGCCAATGCAGGTCAACTACACGCACAGCGATATCGGGCAGTATATCTGGACGCCACCTACCCAGAAGCAGCTGGAGCCTGCTGACGGCCAGACTCTGGGCGTTGATGATGTTTCGACACTTTTGCAGCAATGCAATTCGAAGGGTGTTGCATCCGACTGGCACAAGCAATCCTGGGACAAGATGCTCTTGGAGAACGCTGACGATGTAGTCCACGTGTTGTCGCTGAAAGGTCTCTTCTTATACCTTTCTCCGGCCTGCAAGAAAGTGTTGGAGTACGATGCCAGTGACCTTGTTGGGAGCTCGCTGTCCTCGATTTGCCACCCGTCAGACATTGTGCCGGTGACGAGGGAACTTAAAGAGGCTCAGCAACATACTCCTGTCAATATTGTCTTCAGAATTCGGAGAAAGAATAGCGGTTATACCTGGTTTGAAAGCCACGGAACACTGTTTAACGAGCAGGGCAAGGGTCGGAAGTGTATCATTCTTGTGGGAAGAAAACGCCCCGTTTTCGCTCTGCGCAGAAAGGATCTCGAACTCAACGGCGGTATCGGTGACAGCGAAATCTGGACTAAGGTCTCGACATCGGGCATGTTTTTGTTCGTTTCATCGAATGTCCGGTCGCTCCTCGATTTGCTCCCGGAGAACCTCCAAGGTACCAGCATGCAGGATCTCATGCGCAAAGAGTCAAGAGCCGAGTTTGGGAGGACGATAGAGAAAGCCAGAAAGGGCAAGATCGTGAGCTGCAAGCATGAAGTTCAAAACAAGCGTGGCCAGGTGCTTCAGGCCTATACGACATTCTACCCTGGAGACGGTGGTGAGGGCCAGAGGCCAACGTTCTTGTTGGCGCAAACCAAGTTGTTGAAGGCGTCATCAAGGGCACTAGCTCCCGCGACCGTAACGGCCAAGAGTATGTCTCCGGGTGGTGTTCCTTTGTCGGCAATGCAAGGGGTCCAGACCGACAGTGATAGCAACACTCTAATGGGCGGGATGAATTCGAAATCGGGAAGCAGCGATAACACGGGGGCCATGGTCTCAGCGCGTAGCAGTGCAGCACCCGGCCAGGATACAGCTCTGGACGCCGATAACATATTTGACGAGCTCAAGACAACGCGTTGCACCAGCTGGCAGTACGAGCTGAGGCAAATGGAGAAGGTGAATCGCATGTTGGCTGAAGAGCTGGCGCAGCTTTTGTCCAATAAGAAGAAGCGAAAAAGAAGAAAGGGAGGAGGTAACATGGTGAGGGATTGTGCAAATTGTCATACCAGGAACACGCCTGAATGGCGTCGTGGGCCAAGCGGGAACCGAGATTTATGCAACAGTTGCGGGTTGAGATGGGCAAAACAGGTAAGCTTCGATCTTTTCTCCTTGTATGCCCCCACGTTACTGACATGGAAAAATGGATAGACTGGGCGCGTATCGCCGCGTACCTCATCCCGAGGTGGGAATGGTGATTCGGTGAGCAAGAAGAGCAATTCACCTAGTCACTCGTCACCCCTTCATCGAGAAGTCAGCAAAGATTCGCAGTCTACCGCCACTACCAAGAACTCACCCTCGCTCCGAGGAGGAGGAGGTAATACCACTCCACCCGGTACGGTCACAACGGACAGCGGACCAGCAGTCGCATCGAGCACTAGTGGAACTGGTAGTACCACTATAAGTACCTCAGCCAACTCTGCTGCATCAACCGTCAGCGCCCTGGGTCCTCCTGCGACAGGTCCCAGTGGCGGCTCACCAACCCAACATCTACCGCCTCATCTCCAGGGAACACACCTCAACGCCCAGGCCATGCAGCGTATACAGCAGCATCAGCAGCTTCAGCAGCTTCAGCAGCTTCAGCAGCAGCAGCAGCTTCAGTTCAACCCTCCGCAAAGCCAGCCACTCCTGGAAGGCGGAAGCGGTTTCCGTGGAAGCGGAATGGAGATGACCTCAATCAGAGAAGAGATGGGCGAACATCAACAGGGCTTAAGTGTGTAGGATCCACTCGACCCGTTGACTACATCGTCGAACTCTTACGACTCATCATTGTCGAATCTGTCGTCGCCTGCCGTGGAAGCCAGCGGCCATACTGACCCACAGCAACCTCAAACGCAAGGTCAAGACCGCAGTCAGACTCAAGGGCAGGGACGCGGACAACACCATAGTACGAGTCCACCCTCCCAGAGGCAACGGTTACACAAGGAGCTTCGTGAGTTCCATGAGTTGCATGAACTGCGGGAATGGCAGCAACAACACCAGCAGCAGCAGCATTACGCCTCGCAACAACGACAATATCATGTAGAGATGCAAAGGAGGTTGCAACAGCGGCAACAAATGCAAAAGTCGCAGCCGCAGCAAGAGCAGCTGTAAGAGGAACAACGCATATCAACGTTGACGAAAGGGCCAAAGGACGATATCGATCACATCAATATTCTCGGCGACCTACGTCATGATTACTGTCTCGATTCGCAGCTACTATACGCTACCCGGGCTTCGATAACAAGATAACAAAGAAAAATGTTTGGAATGTGAAGGAAAGACGGGCAACCGACGATTCCCAAACAGATGATGGAGAACATGTTTGAGGCCACGCGGTCAGTAAGAGAAAAGGAGCATCTTATCAGAGATTGCAACGTCGGATTATACCAGATATATATTTACACACACATATACGTATACGTATGTCATGATAGTTTTCTTTTCTTCTTTTTGTATGTGTTGGGTCAATAAACGAAAGGCCTGCATAGTGTAGATTTTACATCAAAGTGGCACGAGCTAGGGATGGATATTTTAAACATGGGAAGGGAAAAGGGAAGGACAAGGGTTGGTGAATGGCATGGACAGGTTGGTTTGAGTAGGAATGGTTGGTTGGTTTGTTGGTTGACAGGAGCTGGAGCGTTAAGAAATTGGCTGCTTGCTTGACCTTGTGTCTGTTTTTCTTGGATGTGCTTTTATATACATATATCATAGTTGGTTTTGGTTAGGTCGTTTGTGTGTTGCATTTATGCATTCTTGAGCTTCAATTTGGTGTGGTTCTTTCACGTGGTTATATTCAGTTTGACTTTTGCACTGGCGGCACACGTTCCAGATGGATTATGTTGAATCGAGTGAGCATGGCAATGGGAGGGAGGCAGTTTGTCATTTTGTTATCTTCCTCTCTGGTTGATCAGATCGTGGTCGAACAGCGGGAAAGGGATTTTATGGACTGGTGAGAATGTTGAAACGGAGAAGCTCTTAAAATACATTACTTGCCTCTAGTCGTTCATGCCGTATCTTATCTCAAGACACGCAACATCACACGGACACTCCCTCCCATTCCTCTCCATAAAAAAAATAAAAAAATCAAGCATATCCCAAATCCCAAAAGGCCTCAATGTTCCTCTCGCTAGCCTCATCCACAAACTCATGATGCGGTCGAATCGTCACGCCACCGCCACCGCCATCGCCATCTTCTGCCCCCGTCCCATCCCCATGGATCTCTGCTACTTGCCCCGTCAGGCTCGGATCCGCTAGGAACATGTCGACGCCGCGAAGCAGAACTTCCATGGGTGTTACGGTCATGGATTTGAAGAGTTCTTTGGAGGGGGCTATGTTTGTTTCTGGGTTTTTGTGTCAGTTGGTAAGATGAGTATAAGAGAAATTTGATGTAGAGGGGCGAAAATAGAAAGAAGGAAAGAAAGAAGAAAAGAAAGAAGAAAAGAAAGAAGAAAAGAAAGAAGAAAAGAAAGAAGGAAGGAAGGAAGGAAGGAAGGAAGGAAGGACAAACCAAGAGTAGCAGGTGCCAAAGCATTGATCTGAATGTTCCCCCTCGCCAGAACCCTCGCTGCGGAACGGACCAGCGCAATCACGCCGGCCTTGGAGGCGGCGTATAATGGCGATATGGGGAAGGGGTAGAGTCCGGCGTTGGATGCTGTGCAGATTATTGAGCCTCTTCTTGGTGGCTTTGCTGGTGATGATGGTGATGATGATGATCCCGTAGCAAGAGGAGAAAGTATGAGCAGCAGGAGGAGGGGGGTTTCTGTTCATATAGTAACTCGCCAGCTTGACGGCTGTTTTTTTTGTATACGAGCAGGGAGGTTAGCATTTCTGTTTCCTCACTCAGCCCATACAACCAGCTCGTGTGTCACGCACGGTTCAGACATCAGAGACTGGAAACCAGAAAACAGATACAACAAACACCCTCCGAAGAAGAGTGAAATAGAACTTACAATAAACAACCCCCAAAAGATTCACCTCCAGCACTTTTAATCCCGGTTTCTCGGGGCCCTCCTCCTCACCACCACCACCTTCAACATCCCTAAAATCCTCAACCACTTTACCTCCTGGTCCTCTTCCAATCCCGGCATTAGCAACCACCAAATCCAACCTACCTCCAAACAACCCCTTCTTTTCCTCCCCTCCCTCTCTCTGTCCTGCTCCGTGTCCCTCTCCGTGTCCCTCCCCCAGTCCCTTTCCCTGTCCCGATCCCTTCAGTCGCGGTTCGTGTCCCTGCGGTCCAACCACCTCCCTAAACGCCCTCGCCTGCTCCTCCCAACTACACACATCACACTTGACAAATTTTATTTCTTCACATGTCTTCGGAAACTCGGCGGCGATGGAGGCGGCGATCGAGGGACCTTGGAGGGAGTTGATGTCTAGGATTACGATGCGGTGACGTTGGGATGTCTCTTCCTCTTGATGTGGGGAAGAAGGCAAAGAAGCAAAGTGCCGAGTCAAAGCGAGGCCTATCCCTGAGGCGCCGCCTGTTATTATGATGTTCATGGCGATGTTATGGTTAGGGGTTCCTTGGTTGGTGTTGGTGTGGATGTTGGTGCTAAAAGATAGAGCAATTCGAGCAAGAGAAAAGAGAAAGGATGAGAACAGTTTATGACCCGGTTTTGATCGAGTCCGACTAGGTACCTACCTCCTACCTTTGGAGCTTTGCCTAGATACAAATGAGGGGTTACGAATGCGAGCTCTCGTCGTTCGTTCGGCAGTAGATGAGCTACCGAACGTAACGACCAAGCAAAGCCATCGAACGGTAGGGTTCGTGTGGGTGTGGGTGGTGTAGTATCGAACCGGATGCTTGGTTGTCAAAGTATACTCTTCGAAGGAAGTCGTTGTAAATGTATATACACCTTGTTCACTTCCACGACTACCTGATTCACGATCCTCTTTTCCATGCTACAGCACCCACAAACCTTATCAACTTCAATCAAAACGACTGAACGCAAATGGGCGACAACGCTCATTCATTTTGTATAGGCAACTACCAATAATATTTGTTTACCTGCATGATAATTTATGCATATCTAATAATTGAGCAGGGTATCATCCAGCAGAGAGGTTTCCATTCCATTCCGCTCATCCCATTCACATTTCGCTGTCCCTTCCCTTAACTCCCCACTTTCCCTGCCTGCTGATGAAAAAAAAGATAAAATAATAATGCCCTGCCTGTCTGCCCAACACCAAACACCATTCATAGCCAGTGAAACTCCATCTTTCTCGCAATCCACCCTCCCACAAAGAAAGTCGACAGTGATAACAGAGCTCTCCGGCCAGTGTAGTGGTTTATGTGTAAGTTGGACAGAAGTTGTAACCGTGGCAATGGTCTGTAGTATACAATACAGACAGAGACCGAATGCGCAACGGCGTATCATAATGTATGTGATGTGAAGAATGGGTATGCAACGAGTACCAATATGCCGAAGTAGGATAAAAACGCCCCTTTGTTCCCCATCCATCCAGAGTAAACACCCAACCCAACCAATGCTAAAGCTTCCCAACTCCTTTGTATCCATGATGTGATGCGGCCCAGAATCAGAAAAAGAAAATCGTGACGAGATTAAGGAACAGATCCCACCAGTTCCCAGCATAGCGCCGTGAGGCATCAATGCCGTGTATGTAGGTTCAAATTCCACATCCCCTTTCATGAAACCCTCTTACCCGATTCAGTTCATAGGTGGCTCAAACCACCCCAAGAATAGACAGCCCGCGTCATTCGTAAGTTTATATCATGATTGTTGAATCATTATCGTCGCTGCTGTTGCAAAATAAAGAGAAAGGATGTCCAGAGCTAGCGCTGCAGCCTGAGCACCCATGTTGTTCTGATACCATCTGCCACATGAACGCAAGTTCCATTGGCGTAGCAGACAGTAGATGGTCAGAAGAAAATTCGAGGAGACGGAGAGAAGAGCCTGGAAGAGTGAATGCCCATGGATGATGAACAATATGGACTTTTTCCTGTCGGTAACGAATGAAAATTTCTGCCACCTGGGGAAATGAATAAGACGGTTCGTGACTTGCTGTCTAAGCAGCACAGAAAACTAGCCTATCTCTTCACGTTCCAGGTGTACTCAATGAACGTCCACAAGGAGTGTAGTGTCGATCAAAGAGGGTGCTGTGCATACCCACGCCGGTGTGTTGGCCCAGTCAAGTCAAATTTGACTTTGCGCTTCCCGTTCCAGAGAAGGTTTCGATTGCGATGCAGCTGCTCAAAGGCAACGTTGATGTAGAATGCGATCTTCGAAACCGCTTTCTGTTGTGTCTGGTGCTTGTTGATGTAAGTTGTTCGAACGGTTGAAAGGAAGAATATGAGAGAAAAAAATGCCCGAGATCGCACCGTCTGCCGTTTTACCATTTACATGATAAAGGACATGGCGATGAAATGTAAAAATGCCGCTGCATGAAAAAAGAAGCCGAAAAAGTAGTGCCGTAGTGACCGCCGATATGCGCCAAAATGAGAACCGGAAAGACGACGCCGCATAAAGAAAACGGAAGATGAAGATGGTGCCGAAGAGTGAGCCACATAGCTCAACAACTCGACGGTGACGAGACCTTGTAGCAGATGCAATTACAAGTGAAATGCAAGTATGCAGATCCGGCTTGGAAAAGCCGGTTTCAACAAGCGTTCGACGCTTGCTTGTCATTGTTGACAAGAATTCCCGGGTGCCCAGTCAGATCTCCAACAACTCTTACTGCGCCTTGCCCACCGACTCGACGGTGAGGTCCAAAAGCTCTTCACAGAAGTCGTCAAGCTCGATGATCCTAAATCGAGAACCCCATCTGGAGGTGAACTCCGGGTCCCGCCAATCTCCCGCAATGTTGTTCTTCCAGCCGTAAAGCTCGATCTTCCAGCCGCGAGCCAGTGCCCGCTCGGTGTTCTTCTTGAAACCGTCCGAATACTCGGCACACGCAGCATCTCCTGTAGCAAGAACCATGGTGCCGGGGTTCGGAACATCCAGAGCGCTCTGCAGGATCTTCAGGTGGAGTAGCTCATCAACACACTGTTCACTGCGCGATTCAGGACCATCTCCTGAACCTTCAGAGCGGCGACCATATTTCTTAGATTTCTTGCTCAGATCCAAAGAAAACGGCTTCGCAACACGTGAGAGAATGCACATCTCGTATTTGAGCTCCGCGGCTTCCGTCATGTAGTCTGGACGCCTGTAGCTGTGATTGCTCACAGAACCTGCAACGACCCTCTTCTCAACCTTTCGGCCACGAGTGAGGATGGTATCAAAGTTCTTGAACGAGAATGGCACCTTAAGCCGCTTTTGTGGCGAAAAGCCACGGCTCTTCTTCATGGTGTCGTAGAAGCCGATGACGATGTTGGACAGATCGACAAAGATATGGACGGTCTTCGATAGGACTGCGTTTGTTCCAGACGCATATTCCATTTGGACCTCCTTATCTTTAGCCCTCAGACCAGAGAGCTTGTCGAAAAGAAGACGAGCCTTGTCTTCTTTGGTTGTCCAGTAAGCCGGGAGAATGTCAACAGTGCCGAGGAGAGGATGTTTCACCTCGTAACAAGTGATGCTACTGTACGGCTGAGACTTGGCCACCTGATACTGATTCTCTGGGCGTTGGAGTGTGGTATCAACCGCTGCCTTAGCTGACCCCTTGGGTTGTTTGACCGCGGTCCTCGGACTATCGGTGCGATTTTCCTCGAGCTTGGCAGCGATGGGAGTGGCAGGCGACGCCCATGGGAAGGTGTGGTTGGCCGTCACGTGGCCATTACCAACAGGTCCATAATAGACATTTCCAGCGTAAATGAACGGATAAGGATTGGCAGGCGAAAGCAGGGTACCAGGACTATACATCGGCTGTGTTCCAATGAGAGGCCCGTTGAAGTTCACGTATGCATATCCAGCTGCGTTCCCCATGACTGGAAGAGGTACCGATGACTTGGGTGTATTGACCGAAGCCAACGGCGTGGCCGATGCAGTGTTGCCGCCGGCATTCCTGGCCTTGGCTTCAGATATCGGCTGCGGTCTCTTCAGAATGGTTATGGCGGGTTTCGGGAGAAGCGTGGGCGAAGGGGTCGAGTGGGAGGATCGTGGGCTCTCTGATAAAGCGGAGCGGGCGGATCGAGCGGAGGTGTCACTGCCATGTGTAGGGCTCGTCGTAGGAGTGGGGAATCTTTGGTCTTTGACAGTTGCTGTCGCTCGTGGATCGATCTTGAGATCCTTCTTGCGCGATTCCGAGCTCGCAGATTTGTGTTTGGATTCCTTGATTGCCTGAATCATGGCAGCTTCGATCTCATCGACACTCTTTGGGTATCTCGCAGTTTTTTCCGACTGCTGCTTGGCCTTAAGAGATGGAGCGCTTCCACGTTGGCGGGCCTGTTTTTCCTCCTTCCACTTCCGTTTGAGGGCATAGCCAACCCTGTCGATGTAGTCGTTAGCAGCCTGCTGGGCGTGTGCGTCGGCGGTTTTGGTGTCACAGCCCGCATTCAAAGCCTTGTTGCGGACAGCCCAGTATCTGCGGGCGGCTTCGGGTTCTGAGTCTTCCACGAGCTTGGTCATCTCGTCATGCATGCGTACAAGCTCGGCGTAGTTAGGGTGGGACATCATGGCCACCACTTCAGGATCGGCGGACTTCCGGAAATCGTCCCAGTTGGGGGGCTCCAAAACCTTCGAATGGGGAATAGCCTCGAGTTTGATAGTCATGTCGGGCTGTTCGCAGATGCGGAACTCGCATTTTGTCTTGGAGAAAAGAGTTTCCTGATCGGCTGGCGAAAGTCGCGCGACGGGAACTGCGAGGGGAGAAATACGCTGAGGATATGATTCTCCCCATTTGCCGACCAGAAGAAGGTCGGAGCCGAGCCGTCGGCCCTCAGGCTCGTTGCGGCCAAAGAACGAAGTCGCCATGATGATATGATAGCACCAGGCTTGGGTGAGGCCCCGTTGGCGTGGGGATTGGAAGGGCGAGTCGGGGGAGACTTGGCTGATGTGGCGTGGTGAGACCCGAAGTGTTGGGATGCTGAAAGAGATGGTAAGGATAGCTCTTGGTGGACTGGCGACGTGAGCAAATCCAAGGAGGGGACCAAATGATGAAGTCGAATGGAGGGGGCCAAAAGACCGGGCTTCTTGTCGGCGGGTTGTCCGGCGGGTGGGTGGACAAGCAGGTGAATCCGAATGATCGGTCGGACTCTGTTCTAGAGCAGAAAAAGGTGATCGAGGGCGGGAGAACGATGCTGGATAACAAAAAGCATTGTAAAGGCGCCGCCCATGCTATGAAAAGAAGAGAGTGCTTGCGACGGAGGTGTTTACCTTATGAACACCAGCAATGGCAGCGCATAAGAAACAAAAAAAAGAAAAAAGATCGAATAGGATTGCGCAAGGCGCGGGGGTGTTGGAGTGGTGAGTGCGGCTGTTCAAGTTGGGTGTGCCAGCTTGCGCAAAAAAGAAAGCAGCCGGTGGTGATTTGGCGAGGTGAAGGTTGTATTTGTATGGTGATGGGTTCCAGACTTAGGTTCCAAAGAACTGACGCGACTGGAGAAGGTGTCAAAGGTGAGATGAAGTTGAGATGAAGTTGAGAAAGGACGACAGGAAGGCGAGAGCGGCTGCAGTGACGGGCGCAGGCTCGATTGACGGTAGGTACGTAATGCAAGATGGAGACACCAGGCAAACCAGCCTTAAGTCCAAGCCGCAGCGGGGTGTGGCCTGCGTGAGTGAGTGACAAAAGGATGCTTCTGCAGTGCTTGACCTGCTTGCCGAAGAAGAGGATTTGCGGTTTATCTGAGGTTGGTTAGTTGTCAAGATAATTCGATGGGAATTGAGGTTGGCTTCAGGAAGACTGACTCGTTTGAGGACTCGTTCTCCAAATATCCCGGGGAAGGTGGTGAGAGGGGAAGAGGGGGCAAATTATCGGTGGTGGTGAGACTGGTGACTGATACAGTGGCAGGGCAGTGCAGTGAGTGGGTGACCCCAACGGCGAGAGGCCCAGCCGGGATTGACGGGATTGGGTGAAGGCTCCGGCACCAGCTGGCAGACTTCTGAACTTTTGGGCGTTTGCTTCCAAATCGGACCGTCAGCATTATCGATGGGAGTGTGTACTGTGTGTGGCCGCTGATTGGAGCTCTCTCGACTCTCGAACCTGAAATGCCTGCACTGTGTACCTTATTTGAGTGAATGCAGGCAAGGTGCCTTGTACCTTTCTCAGGTGCCCAAGCCCTCGCTGCAGGCCGCAGAGCCTCAAAGCCCCTGTAGAAGACTTGAAGAGTAAACACACTCACACATTGTCACCGGATCGAACATCGTCGTCTTCCATCGTCGTCCTCCATCTAGGTGTCAAGTCCCGTGAATCCGGATCTGCTTACAAACCTTCAACTCTCAGATTTCAGCCTCTGAGCCTCAAGATGGCCTCCGCCGAGTCGGCGGAATGGCGCATCATGGACCGCTGTCTAGGCTGTCTCACAAGCTGCCCTGTGACAAGTGTAGGATCGCGCCAACAGTGGATCAGCGTACTGAATCGCTGATACGTAGTAAGTACCGTACACCTGATGTAATCAGGCTGTCAGGGTTATCAGATCCGTTACCTAGGAACCTTGATGGCCATGCTAGGTTGTGAGTTGTGAGGGGACTGGTTGTGTGTTATCGTTATCAGCTTGTTTAAGTTTGAAAGATCCCCGCTGTGTCTTGAATAAAGAGTGTGTCGAATCCAAGATTTTGACCATGTTGATGGCAGAGGTTTGGTGATACTCCGTAGTGAAAATTCTTCAAAGGCCGATCACCCAGTGAGATATCGCCGTCTCAAGCCATGATACAATGTGATACTTTGATGCCAAAAATTGGAAGCCGATGACCAATTGACCAGTTTGTTTGGAATAGACGATATACTCCTAAGCATATTCAGCAGCTCTAACCAGTCAACTCCCTCTGCCAAAGATCCGAGTTCCGTATATTCTTTTTAAACCCCTACAAAACACTACCATTTTACCGCAAAAATCCATGTGAATAACCCTGGCGGGGATATTGTCTACTTGGTGCGTCCTGATACAGGAAGCTCCAGGACTGACCCAAGTAAACGGCGCCGTCTGAACAGAAACTTCCCCATCATCAACACTTCCAGTACGGCAAACCTACTCCGTCCCTTTGCCATAAAGTGACCTCAACCTCAAATTGGCTTGGAATCCGAAGCCTCCTAAGCCTTCACGCCCGTCGCCTTGACGCTCGTCAAGCCCTTTTCGTCGGCGAGAAAAGCCTCCTCCAACTGTTTCCTTTCCTCCTCCGTAACCAAGCCCTTCTTGATCTGATCCTCAAACCACCACCTCAAGTTCTTCTTTCTAATCTCCGCCTCGGTTAGCCCCTTGTTCTCCTCCCTGCTTTGCCTCATCATCTCCTCCCATTCCTCCCTGCCCCCTAGCAATTCCTCCAGATGCTTCGTCCCCTTCTGCATCTGCTCGCACCATTGGAGGATGCCCTCCTCCAGCAGGCTCAACGCCTTCTTGTGCTCACCCCCCTCACCATTCGCCTTCTCTTCAGCGGTTTTGGCAGCTTTGCGCTTGTTTGCCTCTTCCTGCAGCGCCTCATCGCGTTCCTTCCTCTTGCGCCTGCGCTCCTCCTTGAGGGCTTTGATGCTCTCCCAGTGAACACTGTGACCCAACCCAGCGTACTGCTCCGCTACGCCACCATTGCGAATAGAAGCCCTGTTAAGGGGCGGCGCGGTGAAAAAGAGGACACGTCCTTGGTCGTCCGTCTGGAACTGCTTCTTCACCTCCTCGGGGATCTCACTGTCAATGTTCTCGGCAAGGGTGTAGACCTCGGGGGCACGCGGAGCGTTGTACGCATTACCAGCGGCCGGACCTGGGGCGAGCTGTTGTGGCATGGTTGGCGGGTGCTGCTGGATGGGAGTTCCCATCGGAGGTGGCTGGTGGTGCCTGTTAGGCGTGGGGAAGTTGGGCGCTATCGGCGACGGCTGCGGATGAGAATGGGGGTGATGCGCTACCGGCAAGCCTATGGGTACACCGGGGTGGTGCGGTGGGCCGACTCCAAAGGGCTGTTGTTGTGGTGGCGGCGGGTGCGGGTGCACCGGCCTGGAATGTGGGTGATGAGGGTCGTACTGGGGCCCGGGAGGCGGCGCCGGAGCGAGCTGGCTTTGTGTGGTCGGGTGGCCGTGGTGGATGTATTGAATTTGCTGGTAGGGTTGGTGATGTTGTTGTTGTTGCGGCGGCGGCGGCGGTTGGTGTGGAGGCTGAGGAATTGGGACGTGTTGTGGCCCGGGACCGTGGTACGGAGGAGGTTGTTGGTGCGAGTAAGGAGGAGGCTGCTGGTGTGGGTAATGATGGGGGCTTGGCTGCATCGGGGGCATCCCGGGATGATGGGGCTGCACGTGCATGGGCATGCCGGGCATTGGCTGGTGCTGATGCTGGGGTCCTAGTGGCTGCTGATGGAGACCCTGATGGGGATGCGGTTGCAGCTGCGGTTGATATTGATGAATCGGCGGCGGCGGGTGCGACTGCGGATGACCGTGAATCTGGACGATGTGAGGAGCGATGCCGTGACCCTGGGGCGGCGGCTGCTGCTGCCGTGGTGCGAAATGCTGCACGTAGTGCTGACCTCCAAACGCGACGTGTCCACCAGGTCCAGGCGCGGGAGCGACAGACGGATGGAATGTTGGTGTTCCTGGAATGCCCGAGAACGACGGACGGTGCGATGATCCGGGGCCAGGACCAGGACCGATGGCCAGCGGCACAGGCGCGATGGATATTGGGTGAGCTTCTGGCGGAGGCGACTCCTTGTTCAAGAGATATGTCGTCAGCTTACTACTTCACACGCTTGTTTTCCAAACGGTTTCCTAGTCTGTCCCACTGTGGAGGTAGGGGAGGAGCAGGGAGGTGTGACAAGCTTTTGTCTAATGCAAAGAAGGTTTGACGGAAGCGCGCAGGGAGCCTTGTGTGTGCCGAGAGCCGTTGGCGCGGCAAGAGGCAATCGGAAAGAGAAAAAAAATTGTTTAGGATGAGTGAAAGAGGAAGAGGGTAAACCAGTTCAAGGGATAGATGAAGTGGCAGGCGGGGAAAAAAAAGTGAAACTCGAAAGTTCAGAACGGGCCAAGGTTGAAGAAAAAAAAAATGAAAAAAAAGTACAAGGGAGGCACTGACAGGTTGACTCTGGCACTAGCACAGGGCACTTTGCTACTCGGTCCCAAAACGAGGGATGACCCGGGCGTGGGAGAGGATGGGTCGAGTCGTGAAGAGTGAGGCTGCGAACGAGGTGTGAAATCAAACATGAAGGACGGGATGACAGAACCAGGAAGAAGCACCGAGGAAAAAGTGAATGGGATAGATGAATGTGGGGTTTGGAAAATTCTCAAAAGCACGCATTGAGAGCCACTTTGTTTGCTCTCCTCCTCCTCTCTGGAGGGAGCGGCTCTTATGGGCCCGGCAACCTCGCAACAGGAAACAATTCAGAGAATGAAGCTCAAGGAAATCAACTTCGCTTACATTGGGTTCTCGAGGGCGACGGTGGACCGCCCCAATGAGGGGAGGCGCATTCGGGCTCCTCCACGTCGGTTTCGGCAAGTCGTCCGTCTCTTTGGCGTCGGCTTGCAGCAGATGCTTGATGGGACTGGGGATCTTCCTCATGGTGCGCGGCACGGGCCAGAGATCCATCTCATAGTCCTGGTCGCGAACCTCTTCGGGCAGACAGCTGGACCACGTTTTGACCTTGTTGAACTTGCATTTCTCTTCGTTATACCGCGCCTCGCAGACATACACCGTCTTGTTAAAAGGCAAGCCGCGAGGGCGACCCTTGGGGTAGCGGGTAATGAACATCACAAAGCATCGGTCCTCAACTTCTTCGATCCGGTGGTCGCGATACTGGCCTGTCTTGACCACCTCGTTCTCGTAAAAGAACTTGTCATACCGATGGACCGTCTGTTCTGGGCGATAGAACCAGCAGGCGTTCACCCATTTCTGGCCAGACTTGTCCGACCACATCCGGTAGATCTGCGCGACGATGGGCTTAGAAAGATCGTTAGGATTACGGATGTGAACCCAATCACCTGTATTCACAGTCAGCCATCTGAACTCAAGCTCCTTGGTGTTTGCACCTTTCTTTCGGTTCCGGATGAATACATACCCACTCGCCACAGCTCGCCCCCGTGCTCAATGCTGTCCAAGGGGAGCTTTCCATCTGCGTCGCGAAAGTCATCGTCGGGCTTGGCCTTTTCCTGCTCCACGAGGGCGCGCGCCTCTTTTTGTAGTTCAACCGCATCCTCATACTCTTCACTCCCCTGTTGGTGGAAGAGCTTCGCATTCTCAAACATGAGTTCCAGGTCCTGGAGCACTTGGTCGAGATTCTGGTACTTTTTACGCTTGTGCTTCCTGATGATCATATCCAGCGCAATCGGATTGCGCACGGCGGCGTAGTATCCCGGGCTTTCTGACTTGTCAGGTAGCCTCTGAAAGTGATTGATGCGCACATGGCCATTTTCGTTCTTGAATTTTCGCAGCCCCTTGAGTAGGGCCTGTATCCTGGCCTCTTGCGGCGTGAGGACCTTGAGGGGTCTCGTGTGCTTCTTTTGGGCCTCATCATCGTCGTCGTCTTGTTTCCTTCTTCGAGACCGGCCACCGCGTCTCCGCCCACGCCGGCGCCGCCCATCCGAGTCGACATCATCTGAGTCATCCGATTCTGATTCTTCCTCCTCCTCTTCCTCCTCTTCATCATCTTCTTCCTCTTCGGGAGTTGGCGAATCTTCAAACTCGGGTAACGGACCGTAGTCGGGGATCTCGGCGTCTTTTTCGGTAATGTCACCCTTCTTGACGAGTTCGGCAAGCTTTTCTTTGAAAACCTCGAGCAACCGACCGGCATCGGAGAAGATGGGGGCGGAGGGCCTATTGTATACTTGTGCGTTGTGGCATATGCGCGTCACGTCTTGAACGAACTCGTTGAAGCTTGTGTAGCTCTTTTTGCCCAGCTTGCCCTGCAGTGTTGCGAAGAACATGGTCAGCTCTGGTTTCATGAGCGTAAGAATGCAAGGCATGTCGACATACCCTGATGGTGCTGAAGGCCATTGGCGTCTTGATAACCTCAAAGTAATCTGGAAGGCTCCGCTTATTAACTAACCTCTGGAAACCAGAGGCAATCTCGTAGTCCCTACAGAAAAAAAGGTTAGCGTGCCAATAGGTCGCGAGGCACAGCATGAGTACCTGGACGCGGGGGGCAGAGGGTGACTGACTCTCCATCCACCTTGATGGTGTACCGACACAGGTACTCGGACGTGTCTCTGATTAGCTGTAAGAGATCCTTGGCGGAATCACTGTCTTCTTCGTCCTCGTCCTCATCTTCGTCCTCCTCCTCGTCGTCGTCTTCCCGGTCGTCGGCCATGTCCGCAATTTGGTCCTTGTCGGTGGTTTTGCGTGGCTCGTCGTCTTTCGCATCGGCATCCTCCATCTCCACATCGTCATCGACGTCGCCCTTGGCCTCGATGGACTCGCGTACCTCGATCGCGTCACGGGTCGGGGCAGCAGCCATGGTACTGTTGTTGTTGGTACTGGACTGTCGTCGCGTGGTTCTGGGGGTGGTTCTGGCGGTTGTTCTGGTCGGGGCAGCAGCTGAGGAAGTCGTGTTCCTCTTGGCGGGGGAGAAGTCGCCTCTGCTGGGGCGTTCGCGCAAAGTGGGCATCGCGGCTACGCAAGCTAGGTACGCAAGCTACGGGGATGTGGTAACGGGAGGCCAGATAGTAGAGAGCTGGGACTGTAGCGCAAGGGTGGACTCCTAGACTCCTCTTCCCGGTCGGTTTGTCTCTGTTTCTCCAAGGTGTTTCCGCCAGACACACGCACAAACCCAACACGCAGCGTGCTCTCTCTTCACACATAACACGGTCCTCCACGCGCGGTCCAGAACACAGACACAGGTACAGACGCCCGCTGGAGCCGCACCCTGTGTTTGGCAGTTGGTTGGCGTGTTGGCTCTGTTGTTCTTAGGTGTTGGTTGGAGTACCGTTGCCGGGGCCGCGAGTCAGTCTGTGTGCGTCGATGGGAAAAAGAGGACGATCTCGTCGCCTAAAAGATGCCCACCAAGGATACCTCGTGTAGAATGCTTGGGGTGTCTGGGAATGACGGGGAATGATATACGCCGTAGTGTAGTGATGGCTAGCTCTTCCTGGGGAAACACGCGAAAGACGAGGGTCCAATTGGTGTCGATTGCTGCATTGGCAGTGACTGGTTCGCTTGTCCGTCGCCTTCAGCACTCGAGTGTCCACCTTAACCGCACCTTAACGTCTTAAACGTGCTCTTAGACGCGCCAAACCCTCGTTAGTTGCTTAGGTTGACAGTAACGGGTTAAGTTGATCGCCTTCCACAAATGCACCCCTGACCATCTGTTAGGTGCTGTGTGGGCTGGACCGTGCGTGACTGCCGGAAGGGCCGATCCACTGCGGCCCCGAGCCCCGCGACGGGAGGGGTGAGCCCCGGTGGGCAGCTGCTTACTAGCGCCTTGCTCAACGGGCGGGGGTTGAAGGCCTTTACTGTTACATTACATTACATCTTACGTGTAGAGACCTCTATACAGAGCTACACCAGATCTCCTCCGTCTCTGAGGACTTTAGCTAGAGGTATGTTTTATCCGTTGTACATTCCAGATTGTATTGACACAACATGGAAGTCTGAAAAAGGAACCTGACCGCGTGGTGTTTCTGCTGTGCAATACGGGTCAAAGTGTCACGTACGGGCATGGACGCTAATGGTGTCGCCAACCCACAGTGACGTTTAGGTAACGCCCCGTTCGTTGTGGGAATTCCCGTGAAGGCTTTCAGCGTTGTACATCTCCCTTATTGTACCTATATCGGACTTCCTATACCGTAACCTGTAAGAACGACACCTCGCAACCTCCATCTTGTCACCTGGACTCTTTCAAACTGTTGGACAACGAACCAGTTTGAGTTTGCAGCTTGCTGTCGTCCCATCGTGGTTGACATCGTGACATGTTTCAATCAGCCGCACTTGCATGAACTGTTCCGCTTGTACCTTAACCCCTGGTTTGTCCACTTCCTCCACTTCACTACTAAAGGCCCATAACCGTTCTCTTGCAAAGGGTACACCTTGTGTCTTGAGAGACTGTGGTTACAAGAAGCTTACCATCCATCGTAACCTGAGCAGACAGAGCACCACACCGCTGGTACAGCCTTGCTTCCATTCACTTCGTCCGGCGCATACCTCCCGCGCCATAGAGGTACTATTTGATCCGAACCAGGACAGGAACCTGAAGCTCTTATATATCCACCAACTCTTCACTTGCGTCTTCCTCTTCGGCCAACTTAAAATATAACCCTCGACTTTCACCCAGACCTAGATAAATTTACCACAACATTCAACCTCACGACGCACTCCTATCCAGGACATCGTCCACATCACCTTCCCTCAAGCATACCATTACAACAAAAACACACCACACCAACACCAACACCAACCCAAACCCAATGCCGCAAATTCAGTTACGCCTCAGGACCCCAAGCGGGCAAACCCGCCTGGAAGTCGACGATGAGTCCATCTTGGAGGACCTGGTGGTCCAGATAAGGACGGCCACCAAGATCGAGAAGTTCTCATTGAAATATGGCTATCCGTTAAAAGATCTCGATATCAGCGCTGAAGCGCAAAAGGCCACCCCGCTCAAGGACCTCAAGCTGCGCGGTGAGACCATTGTCGTTGCTCCTATCGAGAGCGCTACTCCTTTACCGGCGGCAGAGCCAGAAAAGCCCAAATTTACCCCAAAAGGAATCGAGCCGGATGAGACGTCCATTGAGTGGTCCGAAAGGGGCGGATATCTTGGTGAGTACTTATTCTACAAGCAAATTCTGACTCCCGTGTAGAACGCTTTGTCCCAAAACATGAAATATGTGTGTATGCTGATTGAAAACCTCCCAATTTTTTACAGTCCTCCGTGTAATGCCCGACGACAACAGCTGCATGTGTAAGTTTTCACAAACCCCTAGACTATAACCCCCTTCCATAACCGCCACCACAAACCACCAACCACTCACCTTACCCCCGCCCGCCCGCCCACTCACTCACTCACTGACTCGCTCACTTTCTCACCTCTAACTCAAACCAGTCACAGCAGTAGGCGGCGCCCTCTCCATCGCCAACGCCTCCTCCGTCCTCCGCCGCCAAGTATCCGATTACATCCTCTCCCACCCCACCGAGTACACGACCGCCATCCTCGGCTCTCCTCCTGCCATCTACGCCTCCCGCATGCTGCAGTCAGACGTCTGGGGCGGCGCCATCGAGCTCTCCATTTTATCCGATATCTACAACATCGAAATCTCTTCTATCGACGTGAAGTCCCTCCGAGTTGACCGGTTCGGCGAAGGCAAATCCCTGAGAATCCTAATCCTCTACTCGGGCATCCACTACGATCGCATCGCCTTCGCCATGGATTTGTCTTATCCGGTGGAGGTGGACGTGACGAAGTGGAGCACGGAGGACGAGGAGGTGCTGGATAAAGCGAGGAAGTTGGCGGAACAGTTGCAGAGGATGCATTATTATACGGACACGACGGATTTCGTGATTAAGTGTGAGATGGATGGGTGTGGATGGATTGGGCAGGGGACGAAGGATGCGGCGAGGCATGAGAGGGAGACGGGGCATGGGAGGTTTGGGGAGATGGAGATTAAGTGAGTGAGGGACGAGGGGCAAGAGATCAGAGATGAGGGAAGGGGTAGGAAAGTGAAGGGGGGGGGGAGGGGGGTGATGTGACACGGCGGAAACTCGACTGGTTAGGCGGTCGTAAAAGCCGGATATCGAGTGTCTCTAAGGGGTTCATATACAAATTACACTTATACCTGCGTCTAGTACATAATGAGCCGATAGACATCTTCACTTACTTCGTGTATGTTCCTTGGTGGTATACTCTTCATCTACGCCGCGCCAAGCCATGTCCGTTGGTGCACGTTCGGACGGTTCAAACGTCAGACAGTGGAGACCCGAGAATCCGGGGAAACGGGCGGCGCCGGGGGGCCCACTATTCGATGCTACGTAGTGTCTTTCTCCGCGTGTGAAAATGGTCACAAACAAAAAGACTACAGACTCTCATTTTCAATCATAAGCCGTATTCAGACGGTTCAGGGAAGGTTGTTCGATTTTTCAAGTTGCGGAAACCAGGTCAAAGGAAGCTGTTGTTAACCGGACCGGACAGGAGGCCGAGCCCAGAATTCGTCACGGTTACCTCGGCATCTCTATCTCTGGGGTAGGACCCGGCCTAACACCGAGTGCTTACGACATTCGGTCTCACTAACTTCACACTCAAACATCTGGATGTTGGATTTGTGCTTGGTGTTGAAATCAATACTCCACAAGTCCGAGACAGCAACGTGCTCTGACGAGTGACGACCAATCGGTTCACCACCGTCCCAGACAGCCAGAACCAGAGCCCCGAGCGCTGAAGCTGAAGCGCTGCAGGCCAGGTGTCCGCGCAGCGTTTCAGGACATACTATTGGCTCACGATACCTGAAAACCAGCCAGCCAGCCACCTAGACCTCAGCCCTACGGCGGTGGTACATGACCATGTCCGCCGACTTCTGGGCCGGATACATCTCCGGCGCCATAGGCATTGTCATCGGCAACCCGCTTGACATTCTCAAGGTCCGGCTCCAAGCCGGTGGTTCTTCTTCCTCCTCCTCTTCTGCCTCATCCCTCGCCTCATCCTCATCCTCCTCCTCCTCCCTACCCTCACCAACCCCAAACTCAACACCCCCAACAACAACAACAACAGGCACAGCAGCAACCTCCTGGATCCGCCTCTTCCTCCGCGGCACCGCCGCCCCCGTCCTCGGCTACGGCGCCCTCAACGCTTTGTTGTTTGTCTCCTACAACCGGACCGAATCAGCCATCAACCAGTTTGTTTTCGGCATCGACCCCTCTTTGCCTTCACAAACGGGAGTCAACCTCTGGAGTACCTGGATCGCGGGCGCGGTGGGCGGGCTGGCTACGTGGGTGGTTAGCACGCCTACTGAGTTGGTTAAGTGTCGAGTTCAGCTTCAGGGGCAGGGAGTGGATGGGGAAAATAGAGGGGGGAGGATAGGTAGAGAGGCAGGATCATGGCAAGTAACCAAACACGTCCTTCGCACCGAAGGAATCAAAGGTCTCTACTTTGGCGGGGTGGTGACGGCGCTGAGGGATAGTATTGGGTATGGATTTTATTTTTGGAGTTATGAGTTGAGCTCGAGGTGGATGGTGGCTGCTTCTTCTTCCTCAGGGGAATCCTCCTCCTCTTCTTCTTCTTCTCAGGCCGGCGGTATCTTCACTTCCGAAGCAGCCCGCGTCCTTCTCTGTGGTGGCCTAGCGGGCATCGTCACCTGGGCGAGCATCTTCCCGCTGGACGTGATCAAGACGAGGGTTCAGACGCAGGGGATCCTTGGGGTTGGGGCTTCTGCTTCTGCTTCTGCTGCTGCCTTGAGTGAGCACACGGCACTGTTGGACGGGACGACGACGACGGGCCAGCGGAAACAGAGGCCGTTGGGAGCTTGGGAGGTGGCCAAGTTGACGTACAGAGAGGGCGGGGTGAAGCCGTTCTTTAGGGGACTCGCGGTCTGTAGTGTCAGGGCGTTCATCGTCAATGCTGTGCAGTGGGCGATGTATGAGTGGATCATGACGGAACTTGGGCAGGGCAGAAGGGCGAAGGCATCAGCATCGGCTAATGGTGTTGAAGCGGGATCATCTTTTGGAGGCGGCGAGCTTGTTGGGATGGGTGCTGCTTGAAACTGTGGTGGACTGCGACTTGGTTACCGACCGACGTACCGACGTACACACTGCCTTTATTTAGTTGGTAAAGAGCACATGGAGTCAATGCAGTTAGAGGCTAGTTGGATATTATCTACTCTACGAATGAGCGTATAGGGAGAAGCTGTAAGCAGTTGCCTCAACATCGTGGGCCAGTACCACCAACAACACCCCTTGTTCCTTTGTGAGTGACCGCCGTGCTTCATATGAAAGCCCGTTTCCACTCCAGGCAAGCACAGCCGGAACTCTCCTACCAAGCAAGTAAAGTCAAACAGTACTGTAGAGCGTCCACATATCATTCCCGCCTTGCTCAGGTCATAGCACTTAGTTGTATTTGTTTTCTTTCATTGCGGATCTCTATCGTATATCTTCCACTGCGCCCGGAACAAAGAGGACTACTCAGTTCTACCTGATTTCACGCAGAACATAGTTGCGGCAGCCCCTACCTTCCATCTAACAGTCTCGCTGAGCCGACCAAAGTAAACCAGCAAACAGGTCACCCATATGAACATACACGCACAACTCCGCCAACTCCCTGCAAACTCAACGCAATGATCCTGGAGCTACAGGTTGGGTATCAGATCCTACCAGCGTTATTGAAGCGTCATCGAAGCGCGAACACCACGATTTTACATCACAACCTGTTGTTATAGTTGTTAGCATCGTGAGAAAACAAAAGCCACAGGAAGTGAACTTACGCAGTCGCCATCGTTCTTCCCCTGCGGGATGCCCATCTCCTCAAAGGTAGCCGGCCCATTTCCGACAGTCTTGCCATCGGGATGCTCGATGTTGGATTTTCCACCAGCTGCCCCGTGCCCAGGCAGTCTTGTCGTACTGGCTGCGCTTGGTGCCGGACTCACGGAAGGCCCAGGGCTATGGGTAGGTTTACTATGTGGATGAGGCGGTTGGTGTTGCTGTACTGGCGGTGCGCTTGCTATCCTTCCGATTCCAGCTCCAGGTGGACCTTGGCCTCCACTCGAGCCCGGTCTGCCTCCGGCGGCTAGACTGTCCAATCTATCCGGCCTTGGCATTGGACCACCGTTTCCGCCGGTCGGAGTGCCGACCGGAGTGCCGGTCGGGAACCGCCCAGGCATAGGAGGAGCCGCCTGTCCATAACCGTAAACATCGCTGTTTGGCCTGCTGCTTGTCCTAGGACCATAGCCTGGCTGTCCAGCGCCGCTCATTATGGGCGGAAGGCCTGGACTTTGCTGAGGACTATGCATAGCACCTCCAACCTGTTGAGCCGGAGGATAATTGCCAGCATTGGGATGGGGCTTCTGCAGTCTTTGTCTCATGGGATCGCCAATGGGTGCAGGGGAGGGCGGAATGCCAGGTCCAGCACCTCCACTCATCCGCTGTGGCGAGGGTCCGGGACCAACATCAAGTGGAGGGTGATAGCTGTTTTGTCTGTAATCAGGTCGAGGGCCGGAGCCAGGGCCAGGACCGGGACTGGGCTGTCTATACCCAGGTGAGACCTGTGGTTCCCAAGCACCAACTGCCCCGGGAGGAACTCGGCCTCGGGGCCCGGGACCTTGTGGGCCGGGGCCTTGTGGTACGGAAGGACCGTTGGGTGAGTTGGGCCGGATCCCGAAAGCGCTCATGGGACGGTCGGCATGTGGACCACCGGAGCTTGATGACGGGCGGATGCCCGGATTAAAATGAGGTGCTAGGGGTTTCGCAGACAGATAGTTCTGCTGCATATGTGGTGGAGGAGACGGGTGATGCATATCGTCTTCCGGATACGGGGCGGTGTTAGTACGCGCTCTGAGCGGCGGAGGCCTGGTATCCTCAGGATACGGTGCCGTGGACTTGGACCGCAAGGTCAGGTTCAGGTTCGGGTTCGAATCAAAATTGACCGTAAAGGCGGGTGGTCTGTTAGAGTTTCGTGCAGGATCCGGAAAGTCAACCTGATCATGAACGATTGCCGGTCCCTGAGACGCTTTGACAGGAACTGGAGGCACGTTGTCGCCGGGATCACCCTCACTCAGGGTAGGCAACACTTCCGTGGGCCTTGTGAACCGCTCAGGGCGCTTGCCGCGCTGCGAGCCGTGCTGAGACTTGATACGCGTAAGTGTGGTTGTTTCGTGGTCCTGCTTCGTCAGCGTCTTGGACTGGCTCAGTGAATCCAGTCTGCTCATGGCATCCTTGTTTCCATGCTCAGCCGCCTTTTCGTACCACTTTCGTGCCTCGACGACATTCTTTTGAACATGGATACCTATTTCATGATAGTATCCCATAGCGAACTCGCCTGTCGCTAGGCCGGCGTTGGCTGCGTCCAGAGCGTACTTGTACGCGAGTGCCTCATTTTTGGAAAAGGCACCCTCGAAGCCGAACAAAAACCACCTGCTAACACCCAACGCGGCTTCGCTTTGTCCCTGGCGGGCAGCAAGGCCGTAGTAATGAAGGGAGTAGGTTGGATTGAAGTCGCACCCGAGCTGACTGAGCTCATACGCCTGGCCCATCTTTAGCTGCGCCTTGGGGAAGCCGAGGTATGCCGCCTTCTCGATATACTGACGAGCGACGACCAAATCGAACGGGAGAATGTCTTCGGGAACGGTAATGTCGGGAAGCTCTCGGGAAAGAAGCAAGCCGTACACATAAGCGCCCTGCGGAGAGTCCTCATCGGCCGTGTCGGCTGCAAGCTGGATCATGTCGAGGCCCTGAAGAATATCCTTGTGGAAGCCGTGCTGGCCCATGAGGTGTATCATGCCTAATCGGTAGTTGGAGGCGGTATCCTTCATCCTCACGCCGGCCTCGTAGTGCTTGATGGCGTTGGGGATGTCGTTGGAGTTTTCGTAGAGCATGCCCATGCGGTATTCGGCCCTACCGTATCCGTTCTCTGCCGCCCTCTTGTAGTGGGCGTAGGCTTCCCGCTTATTCTCGCGATATCCAAACTTGCCGAACTCCAGCCATTTTCCCTTCATAAAGTTCGCCTCGGGATGATCTTGGCTTGCCAGGTACTCGATGATGTTGAGAGCGTCGACGCGCAATTCGTGCTCGGTCGTAGGGGTCGACGGCCGTTCCCTTCCCTTCCCATCGCGCTTCCAGTCTCTGGCGGCGGCCTCTTGGGCTATGTCGACCCAAATTAACGAGTCGCGCGCCCATGTCACCTGCATCGAGACATTGTTGGAGTGAAGGACCAGGGTGCGGGCCTGGTAGAGGATCTCTTCCTTCTCCTCGTCGCTCGGAGGGATGTTCTCGCCCTTGACCTTGGGGAAAGGGGAGAACGAGGGCGCGTCCATGGCTGTCGACCGGGCGCCGGTGCTTCGTTGGAAAGGCTTGAACCTGTTTGTTGCCCACCAAGGTTGGGCAAGCCGTCAGCAGCAGGTCCCCTTGCATTTATATACTGCGGTATACAGCGCATCGACATGTGCCATATGTGCATAAAAGCCCCACCCGGAGGGATCCTGGAACTCTGCTGGAAGCCAGCCTGCCAGCGTACCGGTATGGATCCCCTCCCCACTGGGGCGGCCGGTCGGTGGGAATCAGGGCCGAGCACTTACGTCTTTGCGTCTTGTTGTTGGTCCTTGTTCTTCGCACTACCGATGGCGCTGTTGTTCTTTTGAGGATCGACTTCACGAGCTTCGAGTTCCATGCGTTGGATGTCCTCTTGCATGTTTTGAGGCACCTCTGGCATTACCCTGTAGAAGGATATCGAAACATGTCCGTCAGCCTCTCAGCGCTCGCCGTTCAGCGGCTCAGCCCTCCACTCACACCCTTTTCCACTTGCTGGCGGAGCCTTGTAGCAGCTCCGTCATTTCGCAAGCCATGCAACTCCGGGTTTTGCGCCGCGCGTCTAATATTACTTGATCGGACCCCACGGCGCAAAACAAAGTTGATAATTTGCGGTCAAATTGGGGCACTTGTAGGGCAAGAAAGCGGCTTACCGTTGCGGGGCTGGAGCGACAACTTCGGGCATGAAATAGTCATCATAGCCTCCAGGGACAAACGTTGCGCCCAAGGTTGGCATTTCGGGGGAGTCGCTTGCTGTAAATAGGGCCAGGGGCAACAGTGGTGACAATGGTTCCGATGGCTTGGCCGCGCCTGTACAAGTTCCCGAAAACGTATCTGTCAGCACATCCGCCAACTTGTCCAGAATGTCCGGTCTGACAACTTCAACGGTAAACCCCGCCCAAAAGCATACAGTAAATAGTGTGATCCCCCACTTCCGGTGCCGTGGTAGAGAGGTATGTAGAGGTAGCGTAGTGGGTGCAAGCTTCGTCGTTGCGATGGCCGCAAAGAGAGAAAGGGAGAGAGGGGTTGCGGGGACGTTTGCAGGGGAACCTCAGCAAGTCAGGAGGGGCGCCAAGATGAGCTCTCTTAGACGTGGGATGCTGGGATTGTAGTGTCTTTGATGATGTCGATGGTTGCGATGACGAAGAAGTCAAAGAGAAGAGAAGCTGAGTATGTCGAGAACGGAGGAGAATGCTTCCTATACGAAAAGCAAGCAAGCAAAAAGTCTCTGGGTCCAAGGGAGCGCCCGTGATCTCACGACAGCTCGACACAGCCAGGCAGTGCGACCCGCAGAGAGAGAGCTATTTGTTAGGTACCGGAAGGGCCGTGTTCGCAATAATATGGAACAGTAGCGAAGCAAGGTAAGGTAGGGCACCCATAACTTCAACAAGCAAGGGTGAAGGTCTTGAGAGCTTGCTTGGCTCACACCCCTTGGGACAATATGCAGTGCCAGAATGCAAATCCGGGTCTCGCACGGGATGCGACCAGCGTCCAATTTCATGGCTCAGCGGACCAGCCCGAATCCAGCGGCAACAGTGTGGCTTGGTGCCTGACCCTATTTTTGAATCGCCTCCTAGGGTGTTTCGAGAGTGAAGATGGCAGTGATGGTCGCAGATCTTGAACTCCTTCATATCCCCCACTGCCTTGCCTGGTTTTCTCGCAACTGAAGAAGAGCCTCAACTCCTCAACTCTGGAGCGAGGTGTGTACTGTACTAGATGTACATACGGCGATAGAGTGACTCCACCCTGCTGTGCCTCTGTCGATGGCAACTTGGCGGCCGCTGGGAGTTCATGTTCGACGCTCTTGGCCCCCTGACTGGTCAAGTTCGTCGAATGTTCGGTGCAGGTGAGACTTCCACATTCCAGTACAGGTAAACCCAGTGCCAATCCGAACATCCACGCTTGTTGTCAGAAAGAACATGGGCCAAGGAAATAAATGAACGAGCCCCCATAGACATGATGCAAACACCATGAGAATAGCGCTCCAAGGTGAGTATCTACATACCTTTTGAGCGAGAGGCTTTGACATTAGCCTCCTGGAGGTTTGAAGTCCGTTTCGTCCGGGACGTCATCGTGATCGTTGACCTCTGCGTCTTAACCGCCATATGACATCTATATGGTTATATGTGGCCTGCTATGCTGATGTAGGGCCGCTTGCATAGACAGGGCCACACTGCCGACGCTAGGTAGTTCGGGCAGATAGCAATATCTACGTTGCAGTAGACAGGAAGCAAGAAGAAAGGAGGGCCTTGAGGGAGGAGCGAGTAAATATATCGAGGGTGTAGGATCTCGTAGTAGGAGGTCGTGTCCAGGGATGACATTCTGGAAGATTAGTTGAGGGGAGTTCGCCATGTTTTTGATCATGGAAGTTGAACAAGTCAAGTTCACCAGAAGAAATTTCCAACTCTCTTCATTTCGGGCAAGTGCGCATCTTGTCAACCGCATCAGGTGAATCAATTGGATTACATGTCACAAACTCCATGTGCGGAAGGCGTAACATGACCCCGTCAAGTGTAACTCGTTCGTGCCTTCTGTGTTATAGTGTAAAATGGCCATCAAGGTACAGCGAACTAAGAAGCCGCTATCACAATACGCTATCGATAAGCTATTGCACCGAGAAGGAACAAACCGTGCACGGGCCAGCTGCTCCAATTGCCTGCAGCTGGCGGGGCCGTGGAGCTCAACCCAGCAGCATGCCAAGCAAGCTGCAGCTCCCACTTGCCAAAACGTCACCCCGTCAGCCTGCCGCGGCGACGCCCAAGACAGCAGCATCCAACCGTCAGCCTCGACACCACTACGTACCTACATCCATCGCCTCGTTTCCCAAGACAAGCCAAAAGTCACCAACAAATCCCCCGACGACAAACCATACACCATCGCCGGTCTAATTCAATAACAATTTCCGACCCAAAAACACAAAGAACAACACCCCTTCACCCAACCATAACATCGATTTGCCGCCCGAGATAGCTTCAACCACCACCTAGAAGCTAGAACAACAAACGAATCTCGACTTGCCGTACCCCCAGATCACCACCACACTACCACAACCAGACCACAACCGCCCAAAATGGCAGAACGACAACTCACCCAAATCCTCACCCAACTCCAGACCTCCGCCTCCTCCCTCTCCTACACCGACTCCTCCGCCCTTCTCTCCAAAGCCAAGCTTTTGCTCCTCCAACTCAACGCGCTGACCCCGACCGCGCCCGGCTCCGCCTCCAACCCGTCCCTCTTCTCTCTCGCCCGCCAAGTCTACGAGCAAGGCGCCTTGGCCTCGATCCGCGCCAAGAACCCCGACGCCTTTTTGCGCTACGTCAGCCAGCTCCAAGGATTCTACGAGCTCGAGGGTACTGTCGGTACTGGTGCTGCTGGTGGTAGGATTCCCGGGGCGGATGCGAACAGGGAGGAGAAGAACAAGGTCACGGGCTTGTATTTGCTGCTGCTGTTGACGCAGGGACAGTATGCCGAGTTCCATAGCGAGCTGGAGGCGCTGAGCACGAGGCTGGGTGGCGCGACGCGCGAGTTGGAGGCGGATAGGTACTTGGGGTATCCGATTAAGTTGGAGAGGTGGCTGATGGAGGGGAGCTATGATCGGGTGTGGAAGGCGATGAAGAAGGGGGAGGTTCCTTGTGAGGAGTATGGGGTTTTTTCTGAGGTGAGTTCTGTCTGACGTTTTGTTTTGCATTTCCCTTCCCTTCCCTCCTCTACTTTCCCCCATCCACCCATTCACCCATCATATCCTATTCGATGCCTAATTCTTAATGATGTTGATCGCTAACCATCTCCCCCCTCAAAACCCAACAGATCCTCACCTTCCAAATCCGCTCCGAAATCGCCTCCTCCTCCGAGCGCGCCTACCCCTCCCTTCCCATCTCCTCCACCAAGTCGCTCCTCTTCCTCGAGTCCGAGGGCGAGGTGGTCGAGTTCGCCCGCTCCCGCGGCTGGGTCCTCAAGGACGGCCACATCTACTTCCCCTCTGCTGAGCCGGCGGCGGAGGAGGCCGGTGCCGAGCAGGAGAAGCCGTTCAGCCGGTTGGTCATTGAGAATGCGCTGGGCTATGCTAGGGAGTTGGAGACGATTGTCTAAGCAATGGGAAAACAACAAAGTGGGCTGGCTGGCTGGTATGGGTTGGGTTGGGTTGGTTTATGCAAGCGTTTTTAAACGATGGTCCTTAGTTCTAGAGAGCTAAATAGGCATAACAGAGGTCACGTACAGATACACTATCGTTGTGTTCCGTGTCTCGCCTATATGTACACATACCTGTAGGTATGATGAAGGATATCATGGCTTGCGTCTGGCATGGTATTTTCTATCGACAGTTTATGCGAACCCTGACTTCTCGTTTCGGTTATGGCAAGCAAACATACTTGATAGCAAGCAGTAATCATTATGCAACAGACGCGTTAAAAAAAACTTTTTGTCTTTCCCTTTTCTCTTCTCCCCTATTCTTCCCACAGAAGAAAGCAAGAAACACGATCATTATACCTACTTTAACTGTACTTTAACTACTACTATAACTTTCATCATCAAAATCTCCTTCTTGCAGAATGCACCCACAGCAGACACCGCACCCCTTTTTAAGCAAACAGCTTCAGACCACTACCATGCTTTCCAACCTCGCAAACCTCGCAGACCGTGCACACCGTGCCCTTGTACTTGGTGTGGTACTTGGCTCCGTCAAACGCGCACTCCTCGTAAGGGGTGCCGCTGTAGATGGGCGTGAAGCTGGCCGCGCAGATCTCGAACTCGGCGAACTGGTCGAACTCGATCTCCACGGCGTCGTGAGGGTTGCGCTCGCATTGCGCCTTGGTTCTCTTGGCCTGTTTTACAAAATTTGTCAGTTTCTCAATCGAGGGATGAAGAAGATGAAGGGAGTTAGGATATCACATACGCTCTCAGTGATCTTGGTGGCTCCTCCGTTGGCCAATATCCTGTTGGCGAAGCTAAGGGCAGAGCTGTAGTTCTTGCTCCGCACAGCCAGGTTCATTGCGTTAAGCAAGGCAAGCTGGCGATGGGGAACCTCGATCTTGGGAATGGTGAAGTAGGCCGCCAGTTCCAAGTTCCGCTTCTGGAGTGAGGGATCCTGGCTAAGCTGGTCCGGAGAACCAAGTTGCCTGCGGGCCAGCTCGATGGACATGGCAACCGAGTACTCGCAGGCCGAGGCGATCAGCTTCTTGGCCTCGGCCACCTCGCCATCACTGCCTACTGCGTTGACAAGGACAGAGTGCAGAATACCCTTGAAGATCTTGACACCATCCTCGAGCTTGTTCGCCCTCATCGTATCGTAGCCGCGCTGCAGGTCATTGGTAGCAAGATACTCGAGGTCCCTGGGGATGATAGGGAGGACCTTCCTGGGATCCGTCTCGTCAGGGTTCCTGCGGACGTAGTTGACGAGAGGGTCCAGACCAGCCGCGGCAGGGAGGTAAGTCTTGGATGCCTGGTAGACCTCCAAGAAGCGAGGCTTGAGCGGCGCAAAGTTGACAGCGCCAACCTGGCGGTTGAGTAGCTGCATTGCCGACTCGAAGGAACCACCAGCGACGTGATCAACTGCAAGCGGTGAATTTCGGGACCACAGATCCGCTTCACTGCTTCCCGCACCGCCTGCATCCGCGCTCTCCACGTTGACGAAGCCCTCCTCGACTTCCGGAACAATGTCATCGCCCATGTCCCAGCCCGCAGCATCCTCGTCCTCGTCACCTTCAACAAGAGCACCGGCCTTCTTGGCCGCAGGCTCATCCGCACCACCCTCTTCAAGACCGAAACCGTTGGAAGCGGCAGAGGGCTGGTCTTCCAGAGACAAGCCCTCAACCTCGCCAAGCAGGGCCTTTTCGAAGAAGGACTGCGAGGCCGCCTTTGTCGGCCAGTTAGCCTTGTATGTGGGGACCACGGGCTTGGGCGGTGTTAGGGGTTCACCCAGGGTGGGCATCGAGAGCTGGTCTTCTGTGAGGCCAGTAGCCTCGAGAATTTCCTGGCACTCTTCCTCGAGCCCATGAGACTTGGCAGTCATGTAGGCCAGGGGGTACAGATCGATTTCCTTGAACATCTGAATTCGGTCCTGAACCTCTCCCAGATAAAGGGCGTTCTGGAATCTTGAAGTGAAGTCACCACGGTGCTCAGCAATCTTGGCCATCCTAGAGAGCTTGTCGTGGTCGCCGGTTGTGAGATACAGGAAGGACAGCTTGTCGAAGTGCTTGAGCTTCTGGTAGCACATCTCCACGATCTGATGGTTGCCATGGGCGAGGGCCTCCTGGCTCAGTCTCGTCCAGAGCTTGGGCTTGTCCAGTTCCTTGGCCATCTCAACCGCAACCTCGAGATTACCGCACTCAATGGCAAGCTCGAACCTGGTAGTAGGATCCTGGACGAACTGGAGCGCGATCTCGGGATAGCCCTTCTTCTGGAGGTAGGCAATGATGGACTGGCCAACCAAGCTCGAGTTCTGAATGATGTGCAGCATTTCCTCGTAGTTGCGCTTGACAAGCGCAAGCTTGAAGCGGTACTCGGTGGGATCAATCTGCAAAATCTTGGGCTTCGCAGCACGATCAAGGCAGTAAACGTTTCTGCCCTTGACACGGGTGAGGTAAACAGTCTGGTCGAGGGTGCAAACGATGCCGTTATCGCCGTTGAGAAGCGTGTACTTGACGTGGTTGAGAGTTGAGTACAGCAGAACACCAGCGTCGTCCCACGCAGCACTCTTGAGACGAATAGTCTCATGCAAAGTGCTAACCTGCTCCAGAGTCTTGGTCACAATTGTCACATTATGCTTGCTAAGCAGAGCTGCGTAGAGACCATCATTGGACCATACAACGTATTTGACGCCAGTTACAGCCAGCTCGGCAGTGCTCTTCCTCTGCTGGATGTCGTAAAGGTGAACAGCGGTCGGGGTAATGATAAGGAGGTTGCCGGTGCCGCCGAAGTAGATATCCGTGGTGCCAACAGGGGGCTTGAACGATCTCGTGGTGTTGTTGGTCAAGTCCTTGATGTCGACGGTCTGGGTGGCAGTGTTGAGAACAGCGAAGCGGTTGCGAGCCACAAACACAGCCGAGTTGCCCTGGCCCCGCTTGGATTCTGTGGGTTCGATAGCTCCAGAACCATCACGAGGAAGGGTGATGAGCTCGTACGACCCACCATCCGCCGGGGAGGTGACCAAGATAGACCTCTCAGCGGGGTTGTAGGAGAGTGTCCTTGGGGGCACCCACGGGCTGCCGAGCTTCTTGAGCGACAACAGCGTGGGCGACTCGACATTCTTCTGGAAGTCGTACATCTTGACGTGCTTCTCCTTGGTAATGTAGAAGATGTTGTTCTGATAAACGGCAGAAGCAGGCCTCTCGCGCTCGAGCTTGAACACCATAACACCATTGTCGTGACCAGCAGCGAACAAGTTGATCTCCGGATGAGCGGCGATAACCCAGATCCTATCGTTCTCCCGCTTGAAGGTGTTGACTGCGGTACGCTTGTTAAGATCCCATACTCGAATAGTCTTGTCTTCGCCAGCCGAAAGGATAAGGTCCTGGTGGGGGTGGAAAAGACAGCCGCTGGCGTTCTGGAAATGGCCGCGGCAGGTATCGACTTCCCACTATGGTTGGTTGATTCAGTCAGCAAGTTGATATCAGATGCACAATGTCCTGAAAACACGTACAGCCTTGGTCTCACTCATGCGCCACAACTTGATAAGACGGTCGTCGCCGGCGGACACAATCAAGGGCATAGTGGGGTGGAAGGCAACCCAGTTCACACCGCGGTCGTGGCCCTCGAGAACGAACTTGACAACGGCGTCGGTGTTGCCGAACATATCGGTCTGGTTGGCATTGGCGCGAGCAACTTGGTCCTCGAAGGACATGGACGTGGGCGCGGAGTGCTTCTTGCGCAGGCCGGAGACTGTGATAACGCAATATGGTCAGCCATCCATGTATTCCGCAGATATCCATCCCATCTTCCCGTCCAAGGCACCACGTACTATCCCAAACGCGAACAGTCTGATCGAGGGAGGCGGAAACGATGAGGTCCTCCTTGGGATGGAACTGGGCGCACATGACGTAGTGGTTGTGGCCCGTCATGGTGCAGAGCAGGGAGCGGTTCTGCCAGTTCCATATCCGAATTGTCTGGTCGTCACTAGCACTGACAATCCAAGGAAGCTCATGGTGGAAGAAGACGGTGCGAATGTAGTCCAAGTGGCCGTTGAGGGTGAAGAGGCAGCGCCGAGTCTGGAGGGACCAGACCTTGATCTTGTAGTCGTCACCGCCAGATACGAAGAGAGGCTGTAATGGATATATGTGTAAGCTATCGTCGATATCCCGAGTCGGCGCATAGAGGCAACAGGGAGCTCACCTGTGTCTTGTGGAAGTCGACACCTCTGACGGGGCCATCGTGTTCTTCGAATCGATCAATCAGGGTACCCATGCGGTAGTCCCATAGCTGAATGGTGGAGGAGTGGAGGGAGACGAGAATCCATGGTCTGGAGGCAAGGCCATGTTAGTTTCGCGTGGGTTTCTTGACAATTGTAGACATCTAGACCCAAGTGGCGGGGGAGCTTCTGCTCTTTCGGGGACGGAGAGGCTGACCGTTTAGGGTGGAAGGCGATGCCCTTTGCTCGCGACGACTTGGACTCGAACTGCGCACAGGGGTAAGATGTTAGACAAGCTCGAGCTGGAGGCGCATAGAGAATGGACGACGACGTACTTTGGTGAGCATTCCCGAGGAGGCCTGCATCTTGCCAGTGGCTTTAAGGGGAGCACAGCCTAAGCTCCCGGCATCAACGTGGGAAAGGTGGATTAAGTATTTATATGGAAGAGGGGATGAATTAGAACGCGATCAGCCGAGCGCCGTGAAATCGCAAAATATTGACTAGATGGGAATGCCGTTCGGGGGGGAGGAGGGGTGGCGGCGTGGTTGTTTTGGGCGTGGGAGGGATTGGGAATGGAGCCAAGTGGAAAGTGTCGAGGTAGAGTATACAAGTGCTCCGTGTCGTCGGAAGGTCCACGATGCCACTCATCAATGGAGCTGGAGACGGTCTCAGGCGGCGGCTTCAATTCCACTTGATAGGGAAGCGTGGCATCTCACACTTCACCTCATTCAGTGCGGGCGGGTGCTGCAGCTGCCACTCGCACAGCACCTGCCCACTGCAGTCGGGGCCTTGCAGACACGACGGACTGGCGTGGCCTCAGCACCAAGTCGTGCACCGCCACTTTCTAAACAAATGGGATCCGCAATTCAGGGGCTACATGATGCGTAAGCCTCATTTAAGGGGCTCAAGTCAAGGGTCGCACCAGCCACAACCCATGTGTGAACCTTCAGTTAGCGGCCACCTGTACAGCTTCCCTCGGACGCTAGACCGAACTGGGCGAGCTCTGTTGTTTCACTCTCACTACAACAGCGAGGTGTTCACACAACCTCAACAGCTTCACTGTATAACACCGCCAACTTGTGAAGCTATCCCCAATACCTGGTAACTTTGCAGATTACCGAGGTCGTTGAGGACACGCTCGTGTTATTTTGTTTGAACCATTTTGAGTAAATCGGTGACATCACAACGGAAGCTGTTTCTTACTTGTCCCCTTTTGTTCCGCTCTCTCTACAACACCAACACCAAATTCGAGCTGTGCCGTTTGACGTTGGTGACATCCAACGTGGCACCTTTTCTCATCCCACCCATGGTTGAGGTGTTTGAACAGGCAGCCCTCTAATCGACCAATATTCTACGCATCACCTCCTCACCATAAACCTGCTGCCTGGTCCGGACAACCATGATCCGCCTCTCCCAGCTGCCGTGGGGTCTCGCGGCAGCCATTGTCACAGCGACATGGCTTCCCTCACACCACGTTGCAGCTTCTCCCTCTGTAGACGTCGCACTCAAGGCCGCGTTTCCTTCACCTCCGTATCTGGTAGAGCTCCTGTAAGTCCCCTGGCCTTCCTCCTTCACCCGCACCGGACAAGTCTCACATCCGAATCCAGCGAAACCGCGGCTTCCGAGAATGCTACTGCCTATTTTCCACTGCTGGACCGCATTGCCAAGGGGGATTTTGCCCAGGCCAAGTCCGACAAAGAGCTCTATGAAAAGTTCCTCCAGCTTCTTCAAGAAGATGGGCATGTGAACCCTGAGGCGCTGTCGACCTTCAAGTTGGCTCTTTCGTTGCGATCCGCTGCGCCCCGTGTCGAGGCTCATTATCAGTACTATACCACCGCTGTTGAGCCATCTGTAGTGGCCGACCAGGACGGATGTGATCTGTGGTTTCTCTACAACGGGAAGCAATACTGCAAGGCCAGCCTGGAAGCTTCATATGGCGACGTCAACAGCAACTCCCAAGAACGTACCTTGCCTTTTGACAGACGATTCGGTAGTGGCCCTCAGGAAATCGTGCTCTATGCCGATATCACCTCCCCTGCCTTTGGGAAATATCATGAGGCCGCCATGGAACTTGCTAGAAAAGGAGAGGCTTCGTATCGGCTGCGTTACAAGAGAAGCCTTGGGCAATCAGATGATGCGCTCTCAGTCAACGGTTATGGCGTTGAGCTTACGCTGAAAAGGACAGACTACATCGTCATCGATGATAGGGATACTGGTGCTGACAAGGCAACCGGTGATGACTCCCAAAAGACCATCAAATCTGATTCCGAACTTGTTCTGGACGAAGAGGAAGAGGTCGCAGACATCAAGCCCCTTGAAAAATCCGAGCTTGCACCCCTTGCCGTCAAGGCAGCATCCTTCATCATGCAGAGCGACTCGCCGTTCGATACCCTGCTCAAACTTACACAGGACTTCCCCAAATACTCCACCAAGCTGGGAAAGCACAACGTGTCCAAGGAGTTTTTGGCCGAACATGAGTACAACAGGCAACTGCTGGTGTCAACAGGTGCCAACGTTCTATGGATGAACGGTGTCCAGTTGGTCGACAGACAGGTCCAGCCCTTTGGGCTTGTAGACATGCTTCGCCGGGAACGCAAGCTCATTAACGGTGCCCTGGACCTGGGGCTGACTGGCCAGCAAGCCCTTTCCCTTCTGGGTCATGACGAGGTTGCCGCCGCAAAAGCCACCGAGGAAGAGCCTCGCCGGTTCGATTGGCGGGACGAGTCCGAGGGAGGTCAGGTCATTATCTGGCTGAACAACATTGAAAAGGACAAACGTTACGCTGAGTATGCTCCTTCGGTCTGGGCTTTGATTCAGCACTTTGGACAAGGATTGCCTCAAGTTCGCAAAGACCTTTTCAACCTTGTTGTTCCTGTAGACTTTTCCAAGGCCGAGGATGTCACGCTAGTCACCAGACAGCTCCTTGCTTTCATGAAGCGAGGCATTCCCGTCCGGTTTGGCCTTGTCCCCCTGACTCCCACAGGCGAGGCCATTGAACAGGCCAAGGTCCTGTACCATCTTCTCAACACTTATGGTTTGGCTGCCATGTCTACCTACCTGGAAAAGTCTCTTGAAGCCTCCAGCACCGATAAGCCGAACGGGGATATCTTCAACCTGGCCATCAAGGACCGTGAGATTCGACCGGACCATGAGGCGCTACCATTCAATGACATTTTTGCCTCCGAGGAGTTGGAAAAGCAGGTCCACCGCGCGAAGCACTGGTGTGAACGCCTCAGGGCTGACACCGAAATCCCTCCTGCCTTCATAAACGGCTTCGCCATCCCCCGCGAAGAAGATTGGCTCCGGAATATGAACCACAAGCTTATGGTGGACCTCCAAATGTTGCAACAGGCGGTTTATTATAACAAGGTCAACGATCACACCGATGTCCCTGGCTTCTTCCTGGAGAACGCCATTGCTCGGCGCAATACGTTCATCTACCCCGAAGATCCCAACGCAATCAAGGTACTGAACGTCAATAAGGTGTATAGCGAACACCAACGTCTGTTCAGCAAGGTGCCTGTGGTTGAAGCCGATGAAAGTGCTCCCAAGGAAGACTGGGCAGTGCTTACAGTTGTCGCGAACCTCGACAGCGTTGAGGGCCAGAAGCTCCTTTACTTTGCGCTGCGTTTCCGTCAGGAGCATCAAGGAGTTCGTCTCGATATTATTCATAATCCCGCCGATCTGACCAGCCCGCCTTCCGTTATGAACCAGCGCCTCAAGGCTAGGGAGGGAAGTCTTTTGGAGGTTGCCCGCCTCGTTGACCTTGAAACTATCCTCGAGGAGGGCAAGCCTGAGGCGGATCAGGATTTTGACGCCGACCTTGCTAGCTTCCTCTCCAGCTTCAACTTGAAGTCCGGAGACAATATGCTCATCCTCAATGGCCGTATAGTTGGTCCTATCGCATCAGCAAACGACTTCGTCAAGGAAGACTTTGCTGAGTTCCTCCGAACGGAACGTACGAACCGCATCCTTCCAGTTTACAAGGCAATTGAGGATCTTGGATTGAGCGACAAGGTCTCTGGACCCTTGGCTCTTGCCAAGCTGACCTCGGTCACTGCCCTCTCGGGCATCTCAGATACTCCCCAGGGAATCTTTGACTCTGCCACGCCCATTAGGACAACGGCTTATAACCGATGGAACAACACGTACACCTCCTTCCAGGTCGGTAATCCCGAGACCGCCACTATCTTCTTTGTCGCGGCCATCAACCCTGCCAGTGAGATGGGCCAGAAGTGGGCTCCCATCCTCAAGGTCCTTTCCGAACTTGAGGGTGTTCATCTGCAAGTATTCGTCAATCCGCAGACTGAACTATCAGAGCTTCCCGTCAAAAGATTCTATCGTTACGTCCTAGAGTCTGCTCCCAGCTTCGACGAGAGCGGCAAGGTGAAAGCCTTGTCGGCAACCTTCAACGGGGTACCACCAGAGACCCTCCTCGTTGCCGGAATGGACGTCCCGCCTGCTTGGCTCGTCACCTCCAAGGTATCCGTCGACGATCTCGACAACCTTCGCCTCAAGGACATCAAAGCCAAGAGAAACACAGAGCACGTAGAAGCCATCTACGAGTTGGAGAACATCTTAATCGAGGGCCACTCCCGCGAATTCCCATCCGGCTCACCTCCGCGCGGCGTGCAGCTCGTCCTAGCGACCGAGAAAGACCCTCACTTCGCCGACACCATCATAATGGCCAACCTCGGGTATTTCCAGTTCAAGGCCAACCCGGGCACCTACAACATCCACCTCAAGGAGGGTCGCAGCTCCGACATCTTCACCCTCGACAGCGTCGGCGCCCAAGGCTGGTCCCCCGTCCCCGGCGACGAAACCACCGAGGTCGCCTTGCTCTCCTTCCAGGGCGCCACGCTCTACCCGCGCCTAACTCGCAAGCCAGGCATGGAGCGCGAAGACGTCCTTCAGGACGAGACCGCCCAAAAGGACGAATCTTTCGTTTCTAAAGGTCTCAAATTCGCCGAGGGTCTCTTCGGCAACAAAAAGCCCGCCTCCGAGAAATCCGTCTCCGAGACCGAACACGCAGAAATCAACATCTTCTCCGTCGCCTCCGGCCACCTCTACGAGCGCATGCTCTCCATCATGATCCTCTCCGTCATGAAGCACACGTCCCACACGGTAAAATTCTGGTTCATCGAGCAATTCCTCTCCCCCTCATTTAAATCCTTCCTCCCCCACCTCGCCGCCGAATATGGTTTTAAATACGAAATGGTCGCCTACAAATGGCCGCACTGGCTGCGCCACCAATCGGAAAAACAGCGCGAGATCTGGGGTTACAAAATTTTATTTCTTGACGTCCTTTTCCCCTTGAGCTTGGAAAAAGTCATTTTTGTGGATGCGGACCAGATCGTTCGCACGGATATGTACGACCTCGTCACCCTCGACTTGGAGGGCGCCCCTTACGGATTTACGCCCATGTGCGACTCCCGCACCGAAATGGAAGGCTTCCGCTTCTGGAAAACGGGGTATTGGGCCAACTACCTCCGCGGCCAACCGTACCATATCTCAGCGCTTTACGTCGTCGATTTACGTCGCTTCCGCGAGTTAGCCGCAGGCGACAGGTTACGTCAACAATATCACACTTTGTCTGCTGATCCCAATAGTCTGGCGAATCTGGACCAGGATCTGCCGAATCATATGCAGTTCCAGATCCCGATCAAGAGCTTGCCGCAGGAGTGGTTGTGGTGCGAGACTTGGTGTAGTGATGAGACGCTGGCGAAGGCGAGGACGATTGATTTGTGTAATAATCCGCAGACGAAGGAGCCGAAGTTGGAGAGGGCGAGGAGGCAGGTGCCGGAGTGGACGGTTTATGATGAGGAGGTTGCGGCGTTGGCTAAGAGGGTAAAGGAACAGCAAGAAAAGTTGGAGCAGGTGGTTGAGGAGGAGAAGAAGATGGAGCAGGAGGGACAGAAGGAGGAGAAGGTCGAGGAGAAGGAGCATGTGATTGATGAGTTGTAGATATGTGAGAGCGTGTAGGGGTGGGTGTTTGAGGCTGTGGGTGTAGATGAGTCTCTAGTGAAGGTGATAGAACCTATATACACTCCCTACGGGGTCCTTCCTGAACAGTCAGCGAGAGGGAAGTCATGAACATGAAAGATTGCGCTATACTGACAACAGACTGCCATTGAGGTCCTTGCTAGCCCTAACAGTTGGTCAAAGGATGGATGAAGAGAGCCTGAGCACCAAGCTATCAGTACGTGAAGTAATCGTTGTTACGAAAAGTCTAACGATATGTGTGTCTGCAATCCTCCCATAACACGCCTGGAACACCAAAACACCGTACGCTACATGATATTTGCCTCTCATCCCGAATCCACCATCCGACACCTCAAACTCCCTCCCACACACACACTTGCTGCGTGAATTAGTCTCACCCTCCTAACCATCATCCCCAACTTTCCCCCAACATAAAAAGTAAAAAGAACAAAACCACCCGCTCAATGAGAAATATACTGAAACACAGCACTAACGTCCCTCTCCCCAACCTCCTGCCTCAACAAATGATCATGAATACTCTTCATCCCTCCACTACCACCATTGGGATCCTTGCCATTCTTGCCTGCCTGGTCCCCGCCCTCCCAATGATTAACAAAGTGATTCCACGTACTCGTATCACCATACAACATCGCCTGCGCCTTAATATACTGCCTCCCATCGGGTTTGCACCTCTTACACTTGAACGTGTCATGGGTATCGCTCTTAGTCCCCGGTCTATAAGTAAACAGCTCGCGCAGCGAGTCAAGAGAAAAGTGTCTCTCCACGTCCTCGGCGCTGTCTACGACGCAGGACGACAGGGACTGCTTGTGGCTCTGCCGCTGGAAAATTTTCTCTTCAATGGTGCCCGTGGCGATGAAGCGGTAGACGAAACAGTCTTTCTTCTGGCCGTCGCGCCACACGCGCGCGAGCGCCTGCTGGTCGGCCGCTGGGTTCCAGTCCGGGTCGAACAGGACGAGCCGGTTGGCTCCGATCAGGTTGAGGCCGCACCCGCCTGCTTTGGAGGAGAGCAAGAAGACGAACTCGTCGCCTTCGGGGTCGTTGAACTTGTCCACGAGCTTTTGGCGTTTGTTGACGTTCATGGTGCCGTCGAGTCGGAGACAGCCGTATTGGCGGTTGCGGCAGAGACGCTCGAAGAGGTCGAGTGTTTGGGTGTAGTTGCTGATGAGCACGATCTTGTCGTTGGTGTCGGCGCGGATGCGGGCGAGCATGCGGTCGAGAACTTGCATCTTGCCGGAGTACCAGGGCTTGACGTCGCGGTCGCGGCCGCGCGCTTCTTTTGGTACGTAGTCATCTGGCCAGTACTGCTCGCAGCCGGGCAGATCGGCCGACAGGTCAAGCAGGTCTGGGTGGTTACAGAGCTTCTTGAGCATGTTGATGGCCTTCAGGGGTTGAGAGCCCTTGCCGCGCAGGAGAGCTTGGATGTCGGGAGAGGCGACAAAGTAGTTGTACAGGTCGAGCTGGAAGGGAGCGAGGTTGCAGAACACAACGTGCTCGTACTTCACAGGGAGGTACTTGGAGAGAATGTCGTTGGTACGGCGAATGATGAACTTGTTGACGATAGCCAGAAGTTCAGCCAGACACTCGTCACCACGCTTCCGATCAGCTTCCGAAGCATCAGCATCGCGGCCACGCAGAATCGGAATCTCGAAACGTTTGCGAAACTCGAGACGAGTACCGAGAAGGTCTGGGTTAGCGAAGCTGATCAGAGCAAAGTACTCTGACAAGTCGTTCTGAATGGGTGTACCAGACAGGATAACCCTCCGCGAAACATTCAGGTTGTTCAAGGCACTGAACGTTTGGCTGTCTCCGTTCTTCAGCCTATGACCCTCGTCGCAAAGCATCAGCCCGATGGGAGTCCCCTTAAGCTCCTCCACATTGAGCCTCAGCGTCTCGTACGAGACAATAATCACCGGTCTCGTCACCGACCGTCCACTCGCAATCGCCCACTGCCGCAGCTGCCTCGTCAACTCCTCCTTCGACGCCTTTCCGTCAATGGCAAAAGGCGTGATAGCATCCGCGCCTAACCACTTGACCAACTCATTCGCCCAATTCCTGACTAAACTCGACGGACACGCCACAATCGCCTTCTGAATTGTCGACTTGCCAGCGTCCGGCGACTGCTTCAACAGCGTCCACAGCAGCGTAATGCACTGCAGCGTCTTTCCCAGACCCATCTCGTCCGCCATAATACAGCCATTCGCCTTCTCATCAATCATGCCCGTCACACACCGGTACATGAACCGGACACCCTCGATCTGATGCGGCCTCAGCACCTTGGCCAGTCTGGGATCGATCACCACCGGAACACGAGGGTGTTCGCCCTCGACCTTCTTCTTGATGCCCAGAATCTCCGCCAGACTCTTGTGCACCAGCGGCGCATCAACTTTAACTTCCGGTATCTCCTCTTTTTTCTTCTTGTCCTCAATCGCCTTCGGCGCCGCATCCTTAGGCTTATCATCCACCGTCGGATCATACAACACAATAGCGAACTCGTCGCAGGGGTCATGCAGCGGCTTAGCGACAAAGACGGCGCCCTGCCTCAGGCCGAGCGTGGGCGGGGGACGGTTCGGGTTGTACGCGTTCGTGTTTTTGTTGATCAGGGGGACCGAGAAGGCCTTGCGGAAGACCTGGCTCTTGTCTTTGACCGCGAACACGGGGAACTTGTTGGCGTCGCGGTTGGCGAGGGCGAGCCGGTCCGCGTTGGTGTAGGGCTTGTCGGCGCCATCTTCATCGTCATTGTCACCACCGGCACCTTTATAATCGATCTTTCTGCGCTTTCGTGCCGGTCGGTCGACGGCTACGGTGCGTGTTGCGGAGCCGGGGCATTTGAACGGTTTGGTGAGTTTGTCGAGGGATTGAGGCGTGGGGAACTTGCTGCGTTGAGTGAGGGCAAGATTGGTGTTGTCCTTGGAGGTGGGCTTGGGTGTTGAGACCATGGATGCTGTCCTATCGAGTTTCAATGGTGTTAGTATTCGTTGAGAGTGGTGATGTTGTGATGAGTGTGGAACGCATGGGAGGAAGTGTCTGCTTACATCTTCGCTGTAGGGAACGGGCCTTTTACAGCGGCCTCGGTAGCTCCTAGGAACAACGCTTGACTTTGTTTCCAGGCTCGTCACTCAAGAGAACCGTTAACCGAAATGTCTGGAGGCAAATGAGAGGAGAAGGAAAAAGCGTCGCAAAAAGGAAGTAGCGAGCTCCAGGCAGGATGATGGCGGTTGGCGCCTGCTTGCTTACCTTAGCAATGTTGACTAAACAGACGCGTAGAAAAGGTGGGGGCGAATCGCGCCTTCCTTACACGATGTCAGATGATCTTGCCAAGACCTGTTTGCCTTAACTGCAGTGTGGGCCAGGGGCAATTCCTAACCCCTATTATTGGTCTCCACTTTTGCATCATTCACAGCTCTGATTGGTCACTGTCTGTAACACCTACCGTTTGAAGGCATTCACAAATCACTCCTTGATGGCATATTGATATGGACCAACAAGCGTCAGAAGGTATTAAAGATATATTCTCAAGTCGTAAATACCCTAGAAAGTAACGATAGACAGAAGTTGCCATGCATGCATGCTCGCTTGCTCAATGCCATGATATAACGTAAAGATGTGTGTGTTTGTGGTGTAGCGATAAAGATTCCCCGTCCCCATGAAGCCATCGCTTATCATCGTCGTCAAATCTCCTTCAACGCCTTTTCCCTTCTGTCTCTGTCTCTTTCTTTCCCGTGCTCTTCATGCCATACCATACGTAACATCCGTTGTGTCCCTCAGATCTTGACCTCCCTTTCCAGCGACCCATCCATGATCTCCCCAGGTAAAGGTTCGCCTTCCCCATCACTGTCAACCACATCCTCACCCCTTGCCGCGCGTCGCGCATTCTCCCTTTCACGGTAAATCTCTGACCTCCTGRTCTCTGCCTCGCGCAAACTGTCTACGTACGTCCGGTACTTCACAATCTCGTTGAGGAGATGCTGGCTCTTCTTCTCCCAGTTGGTCATCGCCTTGGCCGCGTTCACCGATCGAGGCGAGAATGCCAGCAGCATAGGACTCCTGAGCGAATTGTGTTTCTGGAAGTCTTCTTCAAGGCTCCTGACGTAGGCGATGAGATGTCCAAACTGTTCGCGTTCAGAAAGGGTGCTCGGCCGAAGGGACTGGGCTGGCGGTGTCCACTCGGCAATGTGAATTTTGTCACCTGGTAGCTTCGAAGACGAGGATGGGTGGTTGGGACGAGGAAGTGAGCCGGGTCCGCTAAAAGTGAGGCCGAGGGCGCCGCTGCTGGCCGAGCTTCCCGGCCGACCAAAATCGAAAGAAGAGCTTCTAACACTGCGTCGACTTTGTAGCGAGGCACGGCTGCCCGAGATGGCACTACCAACAGCCATCGCTGCCATTGCCGATGCCGCGTTTGCTGCGCTGCCAGGGCGCGAATGGCCCTTGTGGTTGCTGCTGACGCTGTTGCTGGCAGGACGCCCGGTAGTTCCGCCGCCACCTGTGTTGCCCAGGTTACCGTTACTTTGGATGCCAGAAATCCGGGTCGTGTTGATGACCGCATCGCTCCAGCCGTATTCGATATTTGAGACACCACCTATCATCGGATGGGTGCTCAACCGCGCGCTCCAATAGTTCGCTGTAGTCACAAACTCCCTGCAAATTTCGGCCGTTCCGACCTGGAACAAATGGAGCGCCCCGTTAGGTAACGACAAACACCAAACGTGCGGACGGGCTCGCGAATAGCCTGGTGGCGGCATAATAGTAGCCAGTGTCTGGCGCAGCGAAAACGTGCCCATGTTTACCGCATTGTCCTGCCAATTGCCACCACCAACGACTCCTCCCTTTTGCGCGTTGCTGCGCATTCCCCTTTTCCTGCTCGTGGATTTGTTTGGAGAGAAGGAGAACAAGTTTAGCTGTCCCTTCTGGATAACTGCAAAGACCTCGTTCCATGCGCGTTCCTTAGACCGTTTATCGACGGTTTCCATGTGGTGCTTGTGCGTAACCATACCCTCCTTAACCCATGGTGGACCGGCTAATTCTAGGGACTCATCCTCCAGCAGCTCCCCGGTGTTGAAATCTTCGGTCTTGCTGATGGTGAGATCGAGTGTGTTGTCTTCGCGTATGATAGCCTGGCTAAGCGCATTTGCAAAACCAATCGATTGCTGATAGTCGCCACGGAAGGAGGAACCAAAAGAGTCCATGGACATGGTCGTATGGGTCCTACCCAGCGACGCTTTGCTCCATGTAGCCGAGGATTCGGTGGGACTCCAAAGTGAGTTGCCGTCGTCAAAGCTGGTTCTGCTCGAATTAAAGCCGTTGCCAAAGCCTCTAGGTCTCGACCGACTCTTCGAGTTCCATCTGGATGAATTCGCCTTGGCCCCTTCGGGTATCCTACCCCGAGTGGAAGCCATCCCTTCCGATGGAGCCTTACTCAGGACACTAGGGCTCCGCTTGAGCACACCCATAACCGATAAACTGCCTTGGGCGGTTGTCGAGAGACTCGTCGTATTGCCGGCACCGCCGAATAATGGTAGGCTTTCGTCGCGGATGGATGAGTATATGTCTTTTAGGACAGCTTCGACTTGCGATTCCCATCCCTTCAAGGGCCCATCAAAAGGCGCTCTTACGAGAGGCCCGCAACTGTCAGCGGTCGACGAATCTGTTACTGTACCAAAGCCAGAAGTCGGCCGTGCTGGCGGCTTGAAAGAATATCGGAAACTGTTGTGTTTGTTATCTTCATTAGAGTTGCGACGGTTGCCCTCAACACCAAGACTTGCACCTTTGCCAGGTAGGATACTGGGACGTTCAAAAGCTTCTGGAACCGAATCCTCCAGTGCCTGTCGGATCGTGGTCATGGTGTTCTTGATGAACTGACTCTTGGTCATCTTGTGTTCAATATCAGCCATATGCAAGTCCGTATTGAGAAGCATAATGGAGTAGCAAATGGTGTGAATGATGTCTGCAGCGAGAATTGTCAGCATAAGAATAACGTTTATCGTTTTTGTTCTTTGCTTGTATTCCAAGGCCGGACTTACCCATTGACTTGAACCCATGATTAGGATTGCATTCGCACCACCGGTTTGAAAAAGCGACCAGAATACGATCAACCTGCTGGGTTTCAGCCCTTAAAAGGAGGCGATTGCAAAGCTGCCGCAAACTAGCACAAACGCTCATGTTCTCAAACTCATAGTTCTCCATGTACGCCCGGAGCGTGCGTTGCCGAACAGGACCCTCCTCGCCCATCCATGCGGCCGCCTTGTCTCTGGCGATGAAGTCCTCATTGCCTTCGTAGATCTTCAGCGCCTTCTGCCGGTCATCCTCGGTGGGGTCGCCGACCACGAACTGTTCGGGTTCGTCAAGTTCTGACTTGCTAGCCGGGTTGATCGATTCGGCGGTCTTCAAGCCACCTGTGCCCAAGCCCAGCGAAATAGGCTCGGCACTATCTATCCGTAAACTAGGCAAGCTGGGTTCCTTGCTGGCCTTGGAAGACATCTTGGAGTTCTGACGAGCAGGAGCCTTTGAGTCCTCTTTTGGCTTGCCAAGGCTAGGATAGCTCTTCGACTTGGACACCGTCGGCGAAGAGGACCGTCTCTTCTTCTCCACCTCTTTACCCGGCTTCAGGCTTACTTTACGGGACTCGGTGCGAGAAACTCTCTTCTTTTGTTCGGGGCTGTATTCGCTCTCGCTATCATCGCGTAAGAATGATCTCGGAGGTGAAGTCATGGTTCGATCAAACGCCGGCCTGCCGGGCAGTTCTATCCGAGGCTGTTTGGCCTCAACCGAGTCGCTAGAAGAGTTAGGGTCGACGGCGCGGATCACGGCTTTCGGACTTGGTTCGTAGTCGGGAGAGAAGCCTCTCTGGTAACTGTCCTTGTTCCGTCTGATCTCCGGAGAATCCTCCAAAGACCTGTTTGGCGCGCCCGAGTCGGAGGCTTCTGTCGACGGTAGAGGGGCATCGGCAGATGACTGAATAGTGGGACTATCTTGTAAGAACGGATCCATAGCCCGCCTTAAGCTGCCACCCATGGGACTCGGCTCCGGCCTGGCCGTCAAGGTGTCCGGCTTGGGTATTCTGGCTGACGACTTGTTCGGTATGTGAGGGATCGGCGGTGGCTCCATTTCCGTGATGGACTGTTTCCGCCTCTTAAAGAAGGACGACGTCTTCTTCTGCAACGTATGTGTGACGGTCTGAGGTGGCTCGCGAACAGGGGGGATCGTTGGCGACTTGAGCGAATTCACCTTATTGCTCGAGCTGTCGTTGGCTGTCGATGACAGGTATGGGAACGTGGGCGGAGTTTGAGGGTTCGCCTTGGATGAGCCAAACATTCTGCGGAAAAAGCCAGGTTTCTCCTTTGGTTGTTGTATGGCTTGTTGTATGGCGTTTATCGGGTTGTCAAGCATTGCATCCTTGGTCTTCTCGTAGCCGACATGGGGAGCAGGCGCTGCTTCCACGTCAAACGGGGGTATGGAAACCGGAGGAACGGAGGGGACATCGCGTTGCGCATTGTATTTCACTTCGGACTGGCGCACCGTCGATGCGCTCTTTGAGGATCTCATGCTGCGTGGGCGATCGTTACTCGGGGCTTTGGGTGTTAGTTTGGAGCTACTCTTTGTGTCGATGGGCGCAAGGACGGGCAATGACGGAACCGTAGTCAGCCTTCGTGGGCCGGCGGGGACGTGAGGGGTGGGCGCGGCATCGTAGTCGTGCTCATTGCCGTTGTCAAAAAGGGATTTTGAAAACTCGATGTGCCACGGAGCCTGTTGACTGGTTGACGGCCTTGCGTCGCCGCAGTCGAAGCTGGATGACCTGCCAAAACCTCGGGCCCAGCGCTGACTGCCAAGGACCTGCACATAGCCCGGGTCTATGCTGTTAGTGCTGCTGCCTTTGCTGCCCTTCCCGCCTCTCGAATGTATCGCCCGTGGCGTGCCACCCAGTTCGCGCATGCTGTTGATGCGACCCAGGCCTGATTGGTAGCCCGAGCTGCTGTTACTCCGGCGCCTGCGGGACGACCTATCATCCGCCTCATAATCCGAGCTGTAAGTGTATGCATGTCCACGACCTGCCCTCGAGTTGAACGACATTGTGCGACCGGTGTCGTTTCCGTACGAGTAGATGTTGGAATCGTCAAAAGCGTTCCGTGACCCGCCGAACGAGGTGCCCATCTGCTCCAATGACAGCTTGTCGAGTCCCAGGAGCATATTTGTGACCAGGGAATCGCGGGTAAACTGGCGGGGCGAGAGCGAGAGGTCGTGCGAGTCGCGATGGGGCGGGCGCGCCGTTTCGGGGGAGGGTTCGGAGGGGTGGTCGGAGGAGGGATCGGACTCCTTGTTCGACATGTTCGTGTCGACAGGTCTAAGACTTTGAAGAAAGGACTCGATATCGGCGGCGTTCCGCACGGGGGCCCTCAGCGAGCGGGCACCAGAGGGAGATCTTTTGCGCTCGGGGGGCGTGGACGGGTGAAAGGGGTGCGTCGCGGGCGTGGTTCGCAGAAAGTCGTCGCTGCTGTGCCTCCTGTGATGGCCGCTTGTGTGATGGTTCGTGTGATGGCCAAGGTGGGAAGGGGGAGTCGGAGTATCTCTGGTGTTGATCCTCAGGTCCAACCTTGGGTCGGGGTGCTGGTTGTGGTTCCGCCTGGCATTCGCAATTCGGCGCGCCGTGTCTGGAGAATGCATTGTATACAGTAGCCGGAGCCACTCTCGTTCGAGACAAGCAAGATCCAAGACAGGCCTTTGCTCAGAAGGGAAAAAAGTAAAGAGAGCGGGATGGATTGGGGTGGGATAAGCAGTGACAGGCTACCGATGCCATCCACACTACTGGAGAGACTGGAACGCGCCCAAGCCAATCCCTGTTGCGCTCAATCAAACAAGCTGATTTGAGCGGGCAAGGGGCATCCACGGACGATCGAGGAGAACGACAAAGGATTCCTAGACAGGAACCGCGCTTGTGTGTCTGCGCCGCGCAGTATGTGCATGTACAAGTGTAGGTACGGTACCAGTGTTGGGCGCGTACTTAGCGTGTAAAGAGCATGCGTGTGTGGGTGAGTGCCCTGTAATCTGTGTAATCTGTATTGATGGCTGGGATGAAAGGAATGCTGTGTGACTTCCCCAGGGACTGCGGCACGGGAAGCAATGTCAGTCACGGTTGGTGTGTGTGGTTTTGTTGCTGAGTATACTAGTCGGAGTACCTCTACAAAGAAGTTACTCTCTTTTCGCGTTTGTCAATTCTTCAGGTTGAACAGATAGATGGAGGGAATTGGACTTGGAATTGGAATTTGAAAGGTCACGGCGTCAGTGCAGTGTCCTCGGCTGATCGTCCTATCCATGACACCTCAGTCCCGTACCTGTACTGTGCAGGGAGTGGGGTATCGATAAACGACTGTCTCCCGTCGCTAGTATAGAAACTTGAAATTTACAACTTGTAGCTTCCCCAGACTCAAGACTGGAGTCTCCAAAGCCTTGTGCCTCCAATTTTGAAGCTGCACTGGCGAGGAAAGCGAGATACAGGATATTGATCGCCGGGCTACCAAAGATGGTAGATTCAGGCAACCGCACTCAGACTCAGACGTGATGGAGGTTGAGTAAAGTCTGAAACAAAAAAAACCTGGTCTCAAGTGGAATGCACTACTTGTATGCAGTGCCTGAGTGTTCGAACTCCTAGGCGGGAGTGCGGGGATTCGCTCCGCACGGCTCAGGTACCACTCATTCAGGTACCAGACAGACAAGGGACTTCCTGGCTTTTCTGTCCATTGCGCGCACCTGGAGCAAATGCTTTCCAGATTGTAGTCAAAACTCATTGATGCCTTCCGTCCTCAGACTAACACATGACGGACACAGTTTGTCTCCAACCAATCTCCGCTGTGAGTCTAGTGTACTGCTTCAGCTGAAAGCCTGGACTCAACAACTTCAAAGAAACCTGAATCTGGAGAAGAACAGATGGAAGCAGTGACATGCCCCCTCGTCCCCCTCGTCCTGTCGATGCGGAGGCCCCTTTTTCTGGATACTGAATGCAAGTCACAATGCATGCCCGGCTTCTTGAACGCTCGTTGGCTCACACAAACTGCGCTTTCCCCTTTTGTGTTGCCAAATGAAACTTTAGTGCCCACTACCCATCAGATTGATGCAGTCCGTGCACAAGACCAAAGGGTCAGTGTCATCGAATTTCAAGTTATCAGACATGTTTTCTTTGTCTGGCTCTTGAGCATCTCTCCAAGCACCTCTCCAGTCCTCGGCCTCCATCGATCCGGACCCTGAATTCTTTTGTCTCCGTCGTAACGTCAACTCCCCTTGTCCGATCTTCCTGATCCAGGCATGTATCTGAAACGTATCTTGATTTGAGAAAGAGGATCGATATCAACAGTGTTCCTCATTTTTGTTTCGCCAAGCCTCAAGCGTTGCAACTTGGGGGCCCACCGAAATTTACCACTCCTCCAAGTTTTCGAACCCTGTCTCTGCCCCTGGAGCTATTTACTCAGGGGTCGGGCCTAAGGGGTTGCCATGTCGGATATACTTGGGAAACCTAGGTAGGTAGGTATCTATATTCTATATCCGTTTGTTAACTTTCAGAGCCGTGTCTTATTGACGGGACGGGATGGAAAGGGAAAATGTGTACCACCATCCAGAGTGTAATCAAAAGAAACATGTCATGGCAATCTCTTGATGTGGTTCAAAACTCCACAATATCAGCCAAACTTCAGCTACCTTCAGGCAGACAAGACCCAAAACTCCAAGACCCAAACATAGAAGCAGCTGGAGACAAACACGCGACCGACAGACACTAAAGTTAGTATAAAAGGAACCGACTCCTTGGACCACCATACCCAGTCTATTGATGAACCCTTGTTGTCTCCACCGTCGACACTCGACATGCACCGAATCATCCACCATGCACACCATCAAGAAGACGCTTGGCAGCCACGTTTTCACTCCGTCTAGGGATCATCGAATCGCCGCCATGTTAGCCCAAGCCATGATATTTATTCCAGATATCCATCTCCAGACGACTTGACGACTTGCAACCGGAATACCTACCACGCAATCTTCTATCAAAGCCACTTGCCACATTCTGTCCACTTACAAGCCCAGAAGCGCTTCCGATCGATCAGCCTATGTACATCACATACCCGTTCAAACCGTTGTAATGAGGATAAGAAATGAGAGCCGCAATTCGGCATGAATCGTCTCTTCTGGTTCGTCAATGTCACAAATATTCAGTTCCCTTTATAGATTTTCGTTTCTTTTTTTGGCCTGTGTTGCTATGCAACCTAACCGTTGCTGCATGGAGCTATGCATCTCGACATCTCAATGACATGTCGAATTCCAAATTGTTTTGTTTTGTGCAGTCCAGTCCTTTGTGGGTTCGAATTTCTACATTGAAGTCCTTGAGTTTAAACACGAACATCTAAATTACATTGGGCCAGAGGTATTCATGGCAGAAGCAGGCTTTAATACTAATGCTTGGAGAAGTTGACACAGGGAAAGGCAGTAACAAACAGACCATTCAGGGGTGCATCGTAACGTCACTTCACGATGCAATGCAGCTTAAGATGCATGCATGTCAGTTTAACGTACAATTTAATGCTGGTTTGTTTGTTAATTTGGTACTCCTGGTGTACTGGACGAGATCTATCCCGAATTATCCCAAACCTCATAAAGATAAAATATAATAGTTAAGTACGGATCGGAAAGGGATCAACAAGATTCAATATAATATATTAAATTTCCGAAATAGCATATTCAAGGTAAGATCACGCTTCGGTTATAGAACGACACGAATTAATTAGATATAAAAACGCTTAGGGAAGTTGACCCGAGGTCTCGAGCTAACAAACAAACCAGTATTGGACTGTACAGTACTCTATGTACAATATGACCTCGTATTTTTGAATCTGAAGATACTTGTTTAAGAATGGAGAGTAAAAGAAAAGGAGTGAATGGCGTTCAGATTTGTTCGCGAAGTCAGACCAACGTGAAGATGGTGCACAGCGACATGTCTTCTTGCGACTTGCTGGGGGGAAAGCGCTAGCCGCAGGTGAGGTTATAGGTACTTCTTCAATGCCCTTCTAGCATCTAATAACGGGTTAGTCACTTTGGCGGAGTGGTTAACGCGCTGCCCTGCTAATCGCAAGATAGCATGTTAGGCAGTTCCCTCGGGAGCGTAGGTTCGAATCCTACAGGTGACGTTTTTTTTTGGCCTTTTCCGTTTTTACCTATCAGGTCAAATATCATGAGTTATCATCGCTGATGAAATATGAATACCACTCACTCTGTCTACTTTTTTTTACTTGCCAGAGTGCCTCCATGTTGGATGCTTTTCTGGAAGAAGAATTGAGGAGAGGGAATGCTCCGCCTGGTTGGGAACAAAAACAGTAGTTTGGTAGGTACCGTTTGGTAGTAGAGGCAGGTAGGTGGGTGACGACTGCCACAGGTGGAAAGAACGAGACCCGTCAATTGTCGAACAAGGGAGGCACGGGCTACAAAGCCACAGAAACCCGCAAGAGCAAAGGCACTTTTCCTCATGCTTCACCTTCTTTGTACCACCTCACTGGATCTCCTTCATCGCTCCATGATTCATTCTCCCGATGTCATACAGAAACACGAGCTCTCAATCATCGCAGATGCAAACACAGGTCTGGTCACGGTTCGAAATTACAACATCTATATTCGCTGAATATTCTTGAACGATTTTACTCTCGAAACATTTTCTGAACTAACTAAGACTCCATATCTCGGCCGAGATTCCCTCCCCAGCATCCATCGTTGTTGAAGCTGATGAAGCTGAAGAAAAGCTCCTGGCTTTACGGCGCTAATCGAGTGATAAAGATACCCCAGGCACCTCATATGCCTGACCACAACAGAGCATAGAGATCACAGGTTCCATACAGGCGAAGCATCTTTGAGCTAGTCGATGACTCCTATCGCGGTCCAGCATTGAACATGAACTGGGCGTCAACACCGACAAAATATAGCTGAGAAAGAGCCTCGTCTCGTTGCTGGCGCACGACGAAGGGGTAGCGGCTCATCAGAGACACGCGACTTGACGAGAAGACCTCCATGGTTGAATAACCGGACGCGGTACTGTAAGTGGTCCCGAAGGTCCTTCCCTGCTACAACCTCCAGCATGAAGGCCTCAACCACAGGACGACAGTGCCTCTTTTCGAGAGAACATCGCTCACTCCTCGTCATCCTCGTCCTCCTCGTCCTCCTCTGGCTCCTCCTCATCAAGATCCAACTCCCCCTGTTCCGCCCAGAAGTCTTCCTCCTCATCTTTATCCTCAAGTACGGCCCTCGTCATGTTCTCCGTCTTCATCTTCTTGTTCTTCTCGAGCCTCTCTCTCTTCTCCATAAACCTATCCAGCGCCTCGAATCTTCTCTCCCCAGCTTCCTCAAAGATCTCCTGAAACAGCTTCTTTGCTTGCTCGTTGATGGGCATCTTAACGAACGGGACGGTGATTTCGGTTACTTTGAGCATGTTGTCGAGGTCGTGTTCTAGAAAGGGAGCTTTTGGTGCACGTGCACGCCCCTCGTCGTCAGTGATACTCTCGCTCAAGACTTCGATAAGCTGCTTGAAGCAACTGCCTTTCCCTTTTTCGTCGTGACGTTCGCATTGGACCGGGAAGAAGCGATGCTCTTTGCCAGTGCCAGGGCTAGGCTCCGAACCCGAACCTGGGTTGCGAAAGCTACCAGATAAGTTGCGTTTTATGCCCCTGCTCTTAGCCACCGGTGCAGCGCCCGCAGAATCAGCAGCAGGTCCAACATCAGCACCGGAGTCAGCAGAACCGGCAGCAGCAGCAGCAGCAGCAGCAGCAGCAGACGCCGCCGCCGCGCGCTCACACGCCTCTTTATAAAAGAACGCAACCCGCTCCAAACCCGTCCACAACCGACCAGGCGGCATGGCCGGGTGGCGAACGTGAGCGGCATGGGTTTCCGTTTTGGAGTGGTAGTAGCCATCGTAGACGTCAGGAGTTTCGGGGGTCTCGTCCCTCTCAGAGTGAGGATTGACGGAATAGATATTGTCGATGACAATCCCACCATTCCCACCAAACCACCCCCTCCTGCTCTTCCGAGTCTTCTTCCCCTCCAGCCAAACACCGGCACGATTTCCCTTCGCTCCAAACTTCACCAACAGCTTGACAGCAGCCAAGGGACAGGTCTTCCAGGTCCATACAATAAGGGTAACTGGACCTGGGTCTGCACGTGTGCGGTCTTTAGGGCGGTCGAGAGCTTCACCGGTACGAGGACAGGTGTCGGGGTTAAAGGCCGTCCAGAGCACCGATTCCAGGACAGGCGTGAGGCTGGGGATCAGATCCTTGTTGCCGTGCCAGAGAAGGTGTTCGGCAAAGGTGAGGTCGTGGGCGATAAGGGCTTTCTCGAGGGCGGAGGTGAGGAGGGGGCGGATGAGGCGGAGGGAGGGGAGGTGTTCGTCGCGGAAGGAGATAATGGTTGTGGGGGGAGGTGGTTGTCTTGTGCGAACTGGGAGGACCATTTGGTTGCCGGTGCCGGCCTTATCGTCCTTGTTCTTGTCGTTGACGACCTTTTTGGGAGTGACCTCTTTCTTGGTAGTAGTGACCTCCTTCTTGCCGGTCACCTTTTTGTCGTTGGGTGTCAGACGCTCCTTGGGAGTCACCGTGAGACGCGTTATCAGATGCCGATAGCGGTCGAAAAACGGCTCGATGACTCTCATGTTGCGGGTTTGGAGGCCATACTTCAGGGTGATAAGGCGGCCGCTGCGGAGATCCCGATGGACCAGCGTGTGGTAAAGCTCGTCGCGGAGTGACTGGCAAGTGGCTGACAGGTTGACGAGGTCTTTGCGGTTGGGGAGAAAGTCGCAGATGCACATGAGGAGCTCGACGGGTAGGCGAGGTGCGATGATGGGGCTGCTGCTGGGGACAGGAGCCTTGTCGTCGCTGTTTTCGATGGCGCTGTTGTCAATGGCGCTGTTGTCGATGACACAGCTAGGAACAGAAATGTCGTCGTCGCTGTTGGCGATGAGACGGATGGGCAACGGAGTCCTATCGCCGATGCCGGCGAGAACGGGGTTGAGGAGCGACATGATGATCCTGGCGATTATCTTGTCGAAGGATAGAAGAGTAAAAGAAGGCAGCGATGAAAATGCCCGAGGGCACTGCAAGAAGTATTCCTTCAGGTGCGATAGAGTCGTATCGGATAGACGGATCGCTGCGTCTTTGATCGACCGGAGAAGAAGACGGAAGAAGTCTTGATACTGGAAGGTCTGTTGCCTTGCATAGGACCAAAGTATGCTCGTGATTGATCTTGACGGTGTCAGAAGTCGGTTGACGATTTATACTCGGTCACTGTTCGACCGAAGGTTCAGATCAGCTTACCACGAGTGAATGGTACTGTGTAGAGGGCGAAATGTTGGATAAATTGTTGAGATGACGTTGACTTGCGTGGGAGACACCTGGTGGCAGAAGTGACTGGCAGCTGATAAATGGGACCTGGCGCTTGACTTTTGTATTTCAAGGTTCTGGTGAATGGCGGTTCTGGTGAATGGCTCGGTGAATGGCTTGATGTCCGGTCTCGGTGAATGCCCTGATCGGATCGAAGGGTGACTAGTCTTGGCTCTCGAAGGGAAGGTTTTGATATATGCAGAACCTGAAAGTGGCCACGTAGACGTCGAGAGCAGGTGAAGGGCACTGCCCCAACGGCAACCGACGACCCTGAAGTGAAGGTGGGATGTCCTATCTCCTGCAAACCTGCGGTCTCCTGCGGTAGTGCGGTCCCAAGGTTCTGCGGTCCCAAGGTTCTGCATGTGCAAGTGAATGTGAAGTGGTTGAACCTTGAACCTTCACTGCCACTTCGCCACTGAACCTGAGGAACCTGAGGAAGCAGATTTCGTGGAACCTGCCGGCCGGACTTAGGGAGAATCAGCGACGCAGGATCTCAGGTCCTATATATTCACAGCTATAGAGTGCTAGAAGTGCGTCATACCATTGTGGTTGCTTGTGCCAAAAGTTTCAACCTGAGCCGGCTGTTTCTGCACGAGATTGACCCCAGTTCCTGAAGTTCTATACGGTATCGTGGATATGTCTGGATCTTCGAGATTGTTGGACACTCCGATCACGTTCAACGACGATGCGGCAACTCGGTCGACTTCACATGTTCGCTGGTGACAAATTCATCAGCGATAGCGTTGAATGTTGATAGCACGTTGGTATTTCACGATGGTATCGATGACAAGGCTGCTAGACGTTGTGACGTTGTGATACCCAGAAGGGGAACGTACAGACGTACAAATGTGGGATATGTATGGTTGAGCCGCACAGCCTTGGCATTGGTTGAGTTTGACCCGACGATGTGGTAACGCTATCGCCATGAGACATCGACGCGATGTACAGTAGGTGCCTGGTCACAGACTCGTCAGTGTCGTCTGCTTCCCCAATCAAACATGTCCAGAATAGTTATACACACTTCTCAGCAAAATAATGACATGACGATCTGGTAGTAAACAATAAAGAAGGAAATGTTATGTTATACGGTACCTGTACTCCGCTCCCACAAGAGGCATGTCCCGACGTGGTATCCCGAAGCCATCCAAGATTTTATTTTACATAATCCCAACCTAACCAAGAACGCCTAACCGATCCATATTCCATAATGCTGCTTCCAGTGTCTAATGTAGGGGGCGGAAGTGTTCGGTTCTTTTCTCGCACACCTCGGGGGGTAAAATGCATGCAATCTATATAGCCTTGTTTGTATCACGTACTTTCCTCCTTGATAACAGTCAATCTGCCGCTGCCCAGCCTGCGTTGTGGCACCCGTGGCGCCCGTGTAACCCGATATTTGCCCAGTGTCGCTGTTAGAAACCCATTCTGCTGTGGCCCACTCTTGTTTACTCTTTGTGCTCTTGGTCCGCTCCGTTTTATGACTTTGCGTGGTCTCGCCACGCGTGCTGCGAAGCCGCCTAACCGGGTGTTGTTGGTGCTCTTTTTTGCTTGATCTTTTTCCATCATGGTTCTCAGGATGTCTCTTCCCAAGTCCCTTGCCTTATCGTCATTCATGTTGAGTCCATACAGGGTCAGAAATTTCCACTCCGTTTTCCAGTTTCTCTTGAGGAATTGCTTCTCCTCCTTCGTATATCGCTGATCGCCCGGGTGTTGCTTTCGCCTCATCTCAGGACCAGGACCGACATTATTATTGCTGCCGTCGTCCTTGCCCATAACAAAGTCAGGATCGGCCTCCTCGTCATCGCTGGTGTCGAGCGTCGCGCTGCTGGCATCATCGCTACTGTCTCGATCTACATCTCTATCCGCGAGCAAGTTCTGCATCTCCCGCTTCAAACTCCACTTGTCCAGCTCGTCAGCGGCCCATTGCGCAAAGATGCTGATAGGCAAGCTTTCAGGCCTGGCTTTGAGCACCGACTCCCGCGTTATCGGTCCGATCGGCGGCCCGCTCAGTTTCAGCGCGAATAACACGTGGTCTGGATCGAAGTAGGCGACCATCTTTCCCTTGTGGTCTTTGATGCAACCCTTCATCAACTCCTTTTGCTGCCTCTGCCCGTTGTGGTGGCCTTCAACCTCTTCACCGTCCATAACTGAGTAGCTCCTACTTTCGCCCCTGGCTGGAAAGATGTAGACGGAGCACGACTGTCCATCGATATTTGGAATCTTGGCGAGGATATTGCAGGTCGCGTCGGGCACGTGTAGGACCGTTCGGAGAGGGAGGATGCCCTGATTTTGCCGACCGGCGCGCGCTGGGTGGCGTTTGACGTTGAGGTTGACGGTGCCGATGCCACGGACGGTGAGGTTTTGGCCGCTGATGCAGACGGTGGAGTCGAAGGGGGTGTAGGTGGTGAACCATTCGCGGTCTTTGGCTACGCTGTCGGGTGGGAAGAGAAGAGGTTAGTCGCGGTGGAATTGGGTCAGAGATTACAGTCTGAAATGGGAAGAGAGAGGGCTAAGGACCGGGAGAGCTCATGACATACCTCACGTTGGACATGGTCGACCACACCCAGTCTGGACAGAGCATAGGTATGGAGGGGTGTGTACGTGCGCCGAGGTTCGTAGGTCCTTCATCTTTCTGGGCGCGTCGATTCCTGATCTTCTTTTGCTTCTGATTCCGAGGTTTCTTTGGATGCTGCTTCTGTACGATGAAGGTCGGACTAAACGCGGCAGCTATAGGGACATCGGAGTGGTCGAACGAGGCTGGCTCGCCCGCAGGTTTTGATATCTCGTGACCCATGGCGTGCGCGGGGCGATCTGGGACGGGTTTCGAAAACTGGGTGGGATGTATCGTCTTATGGAAGGAGATGCATCACATCAATAAGGAATGATATAGTAAAGATAGAGAAACTGGAAGCTACTGGTTCTTGGATGCAAATATCAACAAAGCCTTCATCATTTGAGGTTGAGGTCGTTGAGGTAACAAAGCATGTGTTTCCTTTTTGCGCCTAGCGCCATCCACAGCGGGGTCTTAGCATTAATTAGTGGGGAAGACCCTTGTGGGGTACAGCAAACGGATCCACCCTGTCTTTTTAAGGGAGCACGGGGAGCCGGCGCCGGGCCAAGCCTTCCCGCCGTTCCTCAATCACTTCTCCCAATCATTCATCATTCAAACCAGTTGTTTCCTTCCCGTCCCTATCCAAGTCCCGACACTCCAGTGGGATTTGAAAAGAGATTGAAGCCATTGCAAAGAAAGCTTCAAACCCGAAATGGACGGCCTATGGTACACATCACAGAGACTGAGCTAACGCAGCTGCATCATAAGCTGACGGAAGGGACGAGAGTCTCTTCAAAGACAATGAGGTGTATAAAAGAGACGGAGATATGTCACAAAGCATACAGGAAACCATGGCGGACATGGACAATTTTATAAGCGTTTCAAGGTCGCAGAAAACAACCTGATGGAACAAAGGGAACGAGAACCGTTTAGGCCAGCGCAATGGCGATGTTGATCGTTCATCGTGGGAATACTTTGGGCTCTTCGTAAAGAGCAGACGATGTACCGGCATGAGAAGTTGCCGAAAAAAACGGGCAAGTGGGAACAGATATACCTGAGGTTATTCCTATGACCGCTCCCTCTCCAGCCATACCCAGACAACATGTCCGCCTCTATGGGCTGTTGCAGTTCCCAAATACAAAACTCCGACATGATTCCCGAGGTTGTTTATTGAACGTCTACTGCTCTCATTGGGGCGCATATCGACACCACAACCCATCACCGTGTGCCACTCTCGGCTACGTATATTACCCGGTAGCGGTACCTGCAGACCGTGCCATTGCAACCTTAAATCGACGAGGTAGTGATCGGTTTTACGTATAACCGGCCTTTATCCACGAATAGTCTCCTCGCGCTTATACGTTACAGGAAGTCGGAGAGCCTAAGAACCCGGTGAAGGGCGGGGAAGGGCCCTAAGCGACGATCTCCAACATCATCGAGCATCTCGTCACCATTTTCTGTCAATTGGACCATATGACTATTGCGGCTCGCTCGTCATGGCGCCGCAATACGGACGCGGCCAAGGCCATCATATGGACCAGATGATGATCAAGAACGGATATGCCCAGGCGTTCGGTACCGGCAGTTGAAGAACGAGACCAGCTCTGACCCAATGCCTCCGAGTATATACACCACGGATGGACCCAGAATCAAAAGGGCAATGCCTTTGGTAGCTCTCAAGTATCCTGAGGCATCGTCAAAATGGTGAACTTTCACCTAAACCCCAGCCTGTGGGCAGCTCTCCTGGCACTGACATCCCTACAACCATGTTCTGCCGAGAAACGCGTTGATCTCGTTGTCCGCCCCAGCGGCGGAAACGTTTCCTCGCCGATTATGTATGGACTCATGCACGAGGTACTTTTTCCTGCCCTTGCCCTTTCCCCGGCCGTTTTGGACAGTCTCGCTCACAAACATTACAGGACATTAACAACTCCGGCGATGGCGGCATCTACGCCGAGCTCATCCGCAACCGCGCTTTCCAGTCGGGCGCCGAATCTCGTTATCCAGTTACTCTCGATGGCTGGTCGCCCGTTAATGGTGCCAAACTCAGCCTGAAGAAGCTTCCTCAGCCGCTTTCTTCGGCCCTCCCTTACTCCATGAACGTAGCGGTTCCATCATCATCAGCGAAGAAAATCGGTTTCGCCAATGACGGATACTGGGGCATGGACGTCAAAGTCCAAAAGTACACCGGGTCGTTCTATGTCAAGGGCGCTTACCAGGGAAAATCGTTCACGGCTTCGCTTCAGAGTGCTTTGACTGGCGAGGTGTTTGGGACTACCGAGGTACCTGTCAAGAATGGCAATGGTTGGGTCAAGTATGACTTCAACTTGGTTCCTGGAAAGGCAGCACCAAACAGCAACAATACGCTCGCTATCACTTTTGATGCTGCAGTAAGTTATCCGAGACATGATGATCGTCATACAAGGAAACAGTAACCGCTGACAAACACAACACAGGGCGTTCGTGGTGGCTCGCTTGACTTTAACCTTGTCAGTCTGTTCCCGCCGACATACAAGAACAGGCCAAATGGTCTGAGGGTCGATATCATGGAGGCTTTGGCCGCACTCAAGCCGGTAAGGTGTTGTTCAATTATAATTCTACCTCAAACATCATCTAATATCGGCGGCAGAAATTTCTTCGCTTCCCTGGCGGCAACATGCTTGAAGGTAACACCCTCCCAACTTGGTGGAAATGGAACGAAACGATCGGGGACCTCAAGAATCGTCCCGGCCGAGCCGGTGTCTGGGGATATTCTCTGACTGCCGGACTTGGTTTGGTTGAATACATGCAATGGTGCGAGGACCTCAACTTGGAGCCAAGTCAGTTTTCACCCTCCTCCATTCTCTAAAACCCTGCAAACCCCTAACATTCTAGTACAGTTCTCGCCGTTTGGGGTGGCCTTGCTCTCGACGGCGGCGAGCTCCCTGAATCTCGCATTGACGAGGCCGTCCAAAGCGCACTCGATGAGCTTGAATTCCTCACCGGCGACGCTTCCACACACTGGGGTGGCATTCGCGCCTCCATTCTCGGCCACACACGTCCCTGGAAGATCCGGTATGTGGAGATTGGCAACGAGGACTGGCTGGCCGGCGGCTCTACCGGCTTCGAGAATTACAAGAAGTATCGGTTCCCCGCTTTCTTCAAGGCATTCCAGAAAAAGTATCCAGAGATCCAGCTCATCGCCTCGCCGTCAGTCTTCGATGGCATGACCATTCCCAAGCCGGCTGCTGGAGATTATCACCCCTACTTGACGCCAGATAACATGGTGCTGAGCTTCAACAAGTTTGATGGTCTGACGAGGGATAACTTGACCTTGATTGGTACGTTCTTTGAAACCTGAACCCGGCACAGTAGTCTTGATATTGACTTTTATCCAGGCGAGGCAGCGTCAACACACCCCAACGGCGGTACCGGCTGGGATGGCAACCTCATGCCTTTTCCTTGGTGGGGAGGCAGTGTCGGCGAAGCCATCTTCCTGCTCGGACTGGAGCGCAATGGTGACAAGGTCATCGGCGCCACTTATGCTCCTGGCCTTCGCAACCTCAACCGCTGGCAGTGGTCCATGACGCAGATTCAGCATGCTGCCGATCCAGCGTTGACCACACTATCGACCAGCTACCATGTCTGGAAGGTATGGCCATGCTATTCTTTCCATTCCCCATACAAACAGAGGAACTGACAAAAACTTTCATCTCAGCTCCTGGGCACCACCGCCATCACCAAAACGCTTCCCATCACCGCCAAGACCGGTGGAATCGGACCGCTCTACTACGTCGCCGGAGAGACCGAAAGGGGAACCAGCATCTTCAAGGCCGCTGTCTACAACTCTACCGAGCCAGTTGCGGTCTCTGTCCAGTTCGCGGGACTTGCAGGGAAGGTAAAGCAACCGCACAAGAAAGCCACAACGGCTACGCTGACGGTCCTTACGGGCCCGAGCAATCCTTATGAGTACAACGACCCGTGGAAGCACAACAATGTGGTCAAGGAGACCAAGACCAAGTTGAACGCGAAGGAGGGAGGCACCTTTTCCTTCACTCTGCCACAACTGAGTGTTGCTGTTTTGGAGACGGATTAGTGATTGAGTCAGATAGAGCAGAGGGCAGTGGCACAGATCACTTCGTCGTGCCTGCAGGAATTCTATGAATGACATACTGGAAGAAATGATAGCACTCCGAAGAGAATGTGCGGCCTTTGGAAAGGTCTACTTGCACAGCCACTGCTAAGAAACCCCAGAAGGCGCTTCGGCCCGTGACAAACTCTCGAGGGAACCTCATGCAGTCATTAGCAGGTACATACCCACTCCCCTCCACAACCTAACCCGGCACATGGATTCAAACTTGATCGGCTTCTGCACCTTTTTCTTTCTCTCGCCCATGTCCATCCGCATAATGGCATCCCCTTCCACTTCCGAACGTTCCTGCCAAGAGCCAAGCATTACCAATGTTTCTGAGATCGCGGTTTACGGGGTAACGATCGGCCACCAAGGAAGGCGTAACGGAGGGACCGGGGGACGAATGGTTCCCGAAATGGAAATCATGGAGTTGAGTGTTCCGCGCTTTCGCTTCACAAACGCTTACCCACGTTCAAAAATACTACCAAAAATGTTTCATCGTGGTATCGTCCGATGGATGTCATGTGCCGCTAACTACCATTTACCCGAAAAGGGAACATAATAGTGTCCCTGACTAGGGAGCTTGGATCTTGACAACACCACCGCTCGGAATATCGAGCCGCATCTACAACTTGAGCTTCTCCAACGCATCGTACATTCTCAACTCCGGCTCGGTATTGCAGCACCCCGCAAGTACGCAAGGCCTGGGCACTCTCGCGATCCCACCTCCCCGGCCATGGCTACTACAGACGGAGGTGTTGAAAACCAGGTTTGTAGGAAGAAGATCGAATGCCGACCTGCCACTGGGAACGCCACGAGTTCCCCCCTCCATGAAAGTTCCCTGACACTTCCCACATGCTTCCGCGGAGTGAGTGGTACCTGTACCATACCGCCGTGTCCATGAACTTCGCTTCCAAGGCCATGGTACCTAAACACCTGAATTTCCCTCCAGACAGAAGACAGAGCAGTGAAAGCATGCCATCCACCCCAGATTATTAATGCGCCCCATGCGTATGCCACAATGAAAACAAGATGTCGGGCATGATCCCGCAAAAAGACATGGACTGTCTTCCGCCGGATGGAAGGCCAAGGTAGCATTCCGTGAAGAAACATCGCCGGGAGTAAAGACGGCAACTAGGGTGACGAATCCTAGAGCTAGGACCAGTGATCTAAAGCTATACTACCGATCGTCAGGGGGGGGAGTATGGTTAAGCAGTTGGGTATTGAGGAAAGAATACATATAAAATCCTCTTCCTACTCGCCTTGGTGGTGCTACTGTTGCCTCCTCCCGTGTCGATCAGCAGCCATACACTTTTGACAATCCACCATGAAGTTCAGCAGCGCTCTCGCCTTCCTGGCCGCGGCCGGAGCCCAGGCTCACTGTGAGTTACCTTGCCTTTCCCATCCCCAAGCCAACATCTCCCTTTCCCTTCCCTTACTAACACCTCCCAGACACCTTCCCCAAAGGCTACTCCAACGGCGCCGTCTCCGGCGAATGGGAACACATCCGGACCACCGAGAACCGGTACTCCCACGGCCCTGTCCAGGACGTCACCTCATCGGCCATGACCTGCTACGAGCTGAACCCCGGCACCGGCGCGCCCAAGACGCTGTCCGTGGCCGCCGGGTCCAACCACACGTTTACCGTCGACACCTCCATCGGCCACCCCGGCCCCTTGCACTTCTACATGGCCAAAGTCCCCGCGGGCAAGACGGCCGCTACGTTCGATGGCAAGGGCGCGGTTTGGTTCAAGATTTATCAGGATGGGCCGAGCGGGTTGGGGACGAGTTCGATTAAGTGGCCTAGTGATGGTTTGTTCTTTCCTTCCTTTTCCATCTCATTTCTGCCATCTTCCCCGTTCCCTCTTTCCTCCTTTCCCCTTCCCCTGTCCCTTCCCCTTTTGTCCCCTCAAACTAACTCACCTCCCCCCYCCCCCCCCACCACAGGCAAAACCGAAGTCTCCGTCCGCCTCCCCTCCTGCCTCGCCTTCGGCGAGTACCTCCTGCGAGTCGAACACATCGCTCTGCACAGCGCGAGCAGCGTCGGCGGCGCGCAGCTGTACATTGCGTGCGCCCAGATCAACGTGACCGGAGGCACCGGCACGCTCAACACCAGCGGCAAGCTGGTTTCTTTCCCCGGAGCGTACAAAGCGACGGACCCTGGCATTTTGTTCCAGCTTTATTGGCCTGTTCCTACTAGTTATGTTAACCCCGGGCCTGCGGTTGCTACTTGCTGAGTGCTGAATGTGGGATGATATGGAGTATAGGAGGCCGGGAGGAATGAGTGGGTGCCATGGTGTAGTGAACTGAAGTGGTGGGTTGTTGGGAGGAGGCCTGGTGTCTGCTTGTTGGAGGGTAACAGGCGGTTGAAGGAGTATGTTCTTCGGTATATACCTCTACTTGATCTTTGATGTTGATGGGAGCCTTCATTGCTCTACCGTAGAAACTCGCCAAACTGGCAAAAAGCTAATGCCCCAAAAACCTCTTTTTCCCACAGAGTACTGACGGGACTGTATGGTGCAAGTCCAAGCCTGTGCTCTGAAACGCAAGCAAGATAGTAGTAGGCAGTATTGTAGAGCTTTCACTAACTGAGCGGACATATGTACAGACGTATGATGCTTCCTGTGCTTACTGTCGGGCGCTTAAAGAGGGATAGCTTTTTGCCAGTTTGGCGAGTTTCTACGGTATTGTACATAGTCATTTGCCTTCTTCAATGACATGCAATTGTCAAAGAGACACAACATGCGAAGGTGGCCGTCTCAGTTCGGGGTTGTCTTCTTCAACCGTTCTTGACAGGTCTTGAAAGGGAAGATATCGTATGTAGCCCAGAATGCAATCAACGGACTGTGTACTACCGTACTTACCTAAGAAGGCTCTGGGTTTTGATAGTAGTGTATCTTACAGAGTGAGAGTGTTCCAGGTTATTTGATGCATTGTGTTCACGTTTGTTTCGACCATATGAGGAAGGTACCTGTATGTAAGAAAAAAACTGAAGCGGAGAGCGATGGTGGGAATGACGCACAGGAAAACTCCGCATACATCCAAGCTTCTTTGAATCCCATATTCTTCCCCAAGCGCACACTTCCTTCCTACACACCGGTAGGTATTCTACACACTGGTAGGTATTCTACCCTCTTCGTTCCTTCCTTATGTCACCCCTAATTGGCCGATCTCGCCGCCGCGGTTGCCCCTTCTCTGTTCAGTATTCGTCGTGGCTTTTATCGTGGCCACTCTATTGGGCGAGGCAATCATGCACTGTGGCTGTTCTCGCAATATGGTCGAGTTCAAGTGGAAAGTGCGTCCGCTCTGAATGTCTAGATGGTGCCCAGGCAGGTAGTACAAACCTAAGCCACGTTCGTGGTTGCCAGACTGCAGCCTGACAACTCGGAGCCTAATCAGAACTTTCGCTTTCCCACTTTCCGTTCTTGTTCTCAGCGCACTTCTCCTTTTCTCTCTCACATCATCACTGTCCTACTTCTGGTCAACAAAACACAGCCAGCGGAAGATCGCACAAAATGGGGGGACGGACGAAACCGATGTATGTTGGAGCCTTGAAATAATCCCCACATTCAGCAACTTTCGATACTGATGGTTCGTCTCATTTAGGGACCAGTTAAAGAGAATCCGCCCCGTCGGGATGAGTCCTCCTCAGCCCTTTCCCTGTCTGACTCCCCCTTGCGGCATGAGCATGAGAGATTTCGCATAACCAGAAGGAGACAATACCTCTACGGCTCGATGATGAACAGATACCTCCACGACACTACCACTCAAGTGTCGAAGTCGGGACATCAGGACCCCATTGACGATATTCCTTTAGAATCCTTCTGCGTTGATTCTTCTACTGAAGGCAATAACACTCTCATCCGGCAGCTGAAGCTCCTTGCGGAGGAATTAGGGCGCAGGTTGCGCTCACCCTTGTCTTTCTTGTGATGCTTTTGAACTCTCAAAACCCATCCTTGTCTCCCCCACTTCAGTCTTCCTTCTTTCTTCCAATATATTCAAACCATATTCCTGGTTCTGATTCCCTACTCCAGTGTTAGTTCAATGCCTAGTACGACTGCTCTTAAATGGTGACTGCTGTGCCCAGCGTTCAATCGTATATGCAGTTCGAAATTGCACCTCAACCAACGTTATCAACCACGTTGTTTGGGTATGGCTTGAGGGGGAGCGGTCGTAAGAATAAACGAAGTCAACAAGACAGATGTAATACAGGATCCAGGTATATCTGTCATGACGAGTAGCGCATTGTAGTGAATAGTCCGGAGAGTATCCAGAAGGGTCCAGGAGGAGATATCGTAATCAGATCCCGAGCGTGTTGTCCATTAAAGGTAGCGGTCCTACGTAGTAAGGATACCCTGGATGTGTCAAGCGTGATCCAAAGTGTCGGCGTCATTGTGTCAGTCACGAGCAAATAGCGACATAGTGATGGTGTATAATCGGCACCCGAGATGAAGGATGTCCGCGACCGATCGAAGCGCAAGTGATGTCGGAAGTGTCCAGCGATGTGAAGTGTCTGGTGAAGAGACGCGAGTTGCGGATGTTGAATATTGACGGCATGCACTACCAATATTCCTGCATTGCATGTCGATCCAAACACGTTTCCCCAACTCATGTATCTAGCTATATAAGGATGGACTCCGCCGTCCACTCATTTCCTTTTCTTTTCTTTTCTTCTCTTCAACCAATTTAAGCATTCTCAGCCTCATTCATCTACCCTCGTGTTATCGTGCTCTCGGTAGATTTCAACAGCGGAACATCAAGACGCGGTACGGCAGCTAAACAGACAGTGAAAACAGCTCGATGACTAAGCAGGCCTAACAGTGGACGAGACCCCGCATTCAGTGGAAGCAGATCTGCAGATCTGACAGTGCGCTGCAGGTGGCGTAGAGGTATCTGAACTCCAGTGAACTTCGACTCTCGACTTCAACTTATCCACTTCAGATTCGCAGCTGGACACTCTTCATCATCAGCACCACCACGCGCCGTTGCTGTCCGAGGGAAGGAAGAGGGCATCTTGCTCACCCTAGGATCTTCTTTTCTTGATGTGACTACTATCCGCCGGCTCCTAATACGACATCCGAACCAGTCCTTCAACATGAGTTTGATTGCCAAAATCGTCACCATGATGTGGTTCAGGGTCGAGGTTGGTTCTCCAATTCCCAAGAACGCATCACACCTCCTTCCATCATCGATATACTGACAAAATCTCCTTCTCACTGCTTTAGGACGCCCTCGTCGCTCGAATCCTTCAAATACCCCAGTTCCACCACGGCGTCCGCAAGATCCACCGCACCGTCGAAGAGTTCCGTCATGGTCGTGACCCCAATGAACCGCTGCGCGAGGGCGAGGCCACAGAGGATCCGAATCTACAGAAGCCACAAGTCCAGACCTTCGTCAGGTATTTCGTCGATGAAATACGCAACCAGGCGCGGGGAACGCCAACAGACATTGATAACCAACCACTACCTCCCAAGAAGTGAACGTGATCCCGTCTGCCAGGACCCCTACAAACCGGACACTTCCCATTTATCCGGTCAGCACATACTATCTTCATCTTTGAAATATCGACAGACCGAGAGAGAGTTGGGATAATGTTCGAAGATTCAGGAAGACGGACAAAAAGGAAGATACATACGCAAGAGGCGAACATGGATGGATCTCGGACGATTCACTCGGGCCCGGCGCTACCTACACCATACACGACCTAATACAACTAGGCAAGCCGGCTCCGACGGAACCGCATCATTCACGCCGCGGTGGAGAGGAGTGGTTCAAGAAATGCGTCATGGGCATATTCGGTTGTGGAAGTGATAATGCGACCCATTTGCTATGAGTCGCAAGGAAGCATACAGCTGTGGCAATTGTCTTTGACGATTTCATAACATCGCACTATGGCGCGGGATATGATACACCTACCCAACAACAGTCTACACCCCATTTTATGTCTGGGTGGTTGGAGCATGGCGTGGTTTCACGCAGTCGTCCTACGGCACGCCTGGTTAGGTTTACAGGACCGTCAGTTCTGTGGAGGAAACAGCTGTAATGCCGTTTGTTCACAAATCTACAAGTCATTAAGATCAATGTCTTTGTCTTCGTAGTTGTTCAGATGTGCATATTGTTCCCCGTTTAAGCCTCTGAAGTAGAACCCCCATGTTCAATCCCACGAGCTTCTTATCTCAACACAGTTGAATGTCATGGTACACCACTTAAGACGGGGAAAGAGATGAGCCATAGGCTTGACCAGTTCTCAGGAACCGGCACCCCTTGGTAACAAGGACCTTGTGTCAGAACTGAGGTGCCCCTGCTTCGTTCTTCAGAACCCAAGAGGTAAGTATCCGGCTCATTGTCTTGTGACATTTCCACTAATCTCCACGAAATCTTAGACCGGCCCTAATGCCTCTTTACTAATGGCCCGTACTTCAGTACGGTACTGTTTGACACCTCACTCTCATCAGTGGAACAGCTGCCAAGGAGGCACTACTAAATGGTACCTCATGTCGACATTGCCTCACGGATCTTGACATCCAGACCAGCTACCCACTTGGGCAGTAGCGTCAAGTTGTGAACCTTGGGGAAGACACAGAGATACCTTTGCCTTTGCTCGAGTATATTCAACCAGCTTACCCTCTACTCGCCATCCCCCAACTTTCGAGAGGGCCTTTCAACACTGAATGTCGCGCCGAAGAATGATCGAGAATCATAATTTCTCAAAAGGCAAGTCACGGCACACATGACGCTTCGCAAATCCTAAACTGACATCGGATGAAAAAACGAGGCGACAATCAGTAACCAATGGCGCGACTCTTCACCCCTTCCGTTTGCAAAATCACGCTGGCCCGGCAACGCGACTCTCGATTACAAAAACAACGCGAGTCCGCGGTTCTCCCCCACCAAGGTTCTCTTCTCCCTCAACCACAACACCACCACGCTCTCGAGTATATCAAGTCAAAGCAAGGTATCTCTGTCTCATTTCTCACCATATCTTCGACCTACCAGACCAGTGTCTATAGGTCTACCCGCACCAAGCATCAACTTCACCAGTTGAACTTGTCGCTTTTCACCTCAACGTCAACAGAGCAACTTCGCCTTTTAGGAGCACAAGAACGCGTGCGAAGTGAGGCCATCACGAACCCCGCCCCCCTTTGAGTCTTTTCACCCCCTGATCGCGTTGTGCTACAACTACTCACGTCGGCACATCAGCCTTTCCTTTCTATCTGAACAGAACAGACCAAGGTTCTGCTTCCTTTTTCTCTCGGAGCACCTAGCCTTGCCTTCCATCTGATCAGCGATGGGGTTCAGGAAGCCAACGGATTCCTACCGACCGGGGGCGCGCCGGAACAGCATCGGCCGTGACTCGCCTCGCCCTGCAGGTGGTGGATCTCGACCCAGACATCGACGCAGATCTAACTCTCAGCAAGCATCCTCTCCCAGAGGTCCTGCGGCGAGTCGCCCATGGAATCACAGTGGACGAAACTTCACTGCTCCTGATTGGAGTTACCGCCAGCATGATGCGTCTCGATATGGAGATCAACGCGGTGAAGGAGTCTCTTCCGGAGCATTAGGAGAAATCACCAATCGGTCTCCCCTCCCAGGCCCCGGGGCCAGGCCTGGTCGTAGTAGGTCGCCTGATGAAGATGATGAAGATTCACTTTTCGTCAGCGATGGTCCAGGTCCCGAGTACTTCGAGGACTACGCCGAGCCCGAGCCCGACCCCCTTCCCCGCCCACTACCGACAAAGCGACAAACGGAAAACCAGGGTGGACAGTCAGAGTTTCCGGACGCTTTTCACCGGCGCCCAGAACCAATCTCAGCCTCACGTATTGCTTCTGGCATGTATTTCCAAGCTATAGCGAAGCCAATTTTACCGCCCTTGACGGCCAAACCCAATCCTGCTCAGACCGGGGAAAACGTCCTTAAACCTCGATACATATCGACCACCAGCATCCCGATCGAGGCACCCACCACCCGACCAGAGACTGCTTCAAAGAAGCCCGTTAGCGCCCCGTCGAAGCCTGGCGCTTCATCAAAGCCGGTTTCCCCGAAGACTGCTGCATCTATGAAGGCTGCTGCTCTCGCGAAGGCTGCTGCTCTCTCGAAGTCTGCTGCTCTCTCGAAGGCTGCTGCTCCCTCGAAGGCTGTTGCTCCACCGACGCCTGGCACTGGCCTGCTTCCCAAGCCCCCTGCTCCCCTCAATAGGTTTCTAGAAAACGACTCTAGCAGTTCCGCACCTCAAGTCCCCAGTACTTTGGCCGCGAAGATGGAGCCAACCGTGAAAAAGGAGCCAAGCATTCTCCCACCTCCTTCATTCTCAGCAAAGTTGACAACATTAGGAGACGACAAATCCGCAAACCAGGAGCCACAGCAGAGCGTCCATTACCCTACTCTACCCTCGACATCCGACCTACGCCTCCCCGACCAATCCAGGCCCGAGAACAAACCTGACCCCAAGCCCGACCCAGCCCCAACTCGCTCTATCCAGAAACGCAAAGTAGGCGACCCGTTTTCGGCTCACGACCTCAAGATAATCTGGAACCAGTGCTTCGAGCATCGACAAGCCCCCGACGCCTTGCGCCTTGGCCACTTCGCGCTTCCCATCCCCTCACACTCACTTCACCTCGTTTCTCCCGCGCAGCTGGAGCGCGCCAAGCGCTACGTCATTCCCGACATCGTCCGGTTTGAGGTGACGCCGCTGCAGCTCGGCGAGAAGAACTTGCAACTGGATCAAGTCACTGCGAGACTGCTTCACTTAGATCCTGCTCAAGGCATGGGCCAGAACACTACTCCCGCCTACCACAAGCTCCAACTCCGACCCTCCACATCCCAAACGGACGGTCTGGCCTGGCCTGTCTTGCGAGCCATGCAGCTTGGTTGGGAGTTGACGGCGCGGTGGTACAAGGAAGTCATTGTCGATGGGGGATGGGTTAGTCTGGGTCGTATTGATCGCGAGGACACAATCATGTCAGATGCCATGGACATCGATGGCGACGAGAACGACAAGAACGACGGCAAGATCACCTCTCAGGACAACAGCAACAAGCCCATCGGTACAGGGCTCGGTGACTTTGTCGCTAATGAACTGAAGAAAAACGTCGTGAAGACTAAGCATAGCCGAGACGAACCTGAGGGCTCGTGGAATGTTGACCGCGAGATTGGTCGTTGGCTTACTCACGCTTGGAGGGAACAGAATTAAGCACACATCTGAGGCCTTCTCACAGCGGTCATTGCTGCAAGGTGCAGCCAGCTGTTTGACATACTACCGGCCCATTGGCTGGGTACATACTGCCTTATTGGCATGAGCATGTCATTTTCATGGTACTGCGCTTCCAGCGGTACATCATCCACAACTTTCATACAACTTTCTGTTGCTTTCTGTTGCTTTCAACTTGCTTTTTATTCACGATACGAAGTGGTCAATCAGTTCCACTCTCTTCCGGACAAGGTTCCGGACAAGGTTTTATTGTTGGTTCAGGTTCACTTGCTACCTCTATTCTACGGAGCAAGTGACTACCCACATCTGGAGAAGGATTTTCATTGTTGGTTTTATTAGGTTCACGTTGCTACCTTTACATACGGAGCAAGTGGACTGTGTTAGAGATACCCTACTGGATGTACAGAACAAGAATAGGTCGAGTGCTCGTTTTCCTACAGACATGGTTTCAGAGGGCAGGTTTTTTTCCTTCCCTTTAGGTTCTGTAGCTTAAGAGCCTCATTTAGTGATGAATCTCCTCTCTTTTACTTCTCTTTCTCCTTTCTTCGGTGGTGATGTTGAGTGGTGACATTCACGAGTGGGAATGAACCACCCGATGGCTAAGAAACACACCGCAACTACCTAGGTAACAATGCCGGGTCGGAATGTCATCATAACTGTAAATAAGTAGATAGTTGTCTACATAAACGAGTGACAACGTCCATTCAGTTCCTACCACCCATCTACCACTTGTCCTCCTTCAACATGAAAGATTCGAGAAGTCTAACCAAAACCCCATACAACCCAACCAGTGACCTCTTTACATCGGCATATCCATACCAGGAAGCTTGGTAAGCCAACCATCATAATCCTCCTTAGCCAACTTCTTAACCGCACACTTCCTCGCATCCTCAATCTTCTGCGTCTTGAGGGTCGCGCACTTAGCGCCCATGCAGCCCGCGGTATCCATTGCCTTTTGAAGACTGTCACCCTTCCAGCCAAACACGTAATCGGCGTGCTGGCCCAGACCGGTAGGGTCGCCCGTGCTGAGCACGAACGGTTGCGACCCGTCGGCTGGCCACTCAGCTTTGTTGTTGAACTTGGTCGTGTCCCACACGACCTCGTACATGAGCTGAGGAATTCGGACGGGATGCGTGGATGGGCAGGACCCGCCGAGACTAAGGAAGGTGGCGGGCCCGGAGGTTGGATAGGCTACGTGGTCTTGGTGGTTGGGGGAGTCGAGGTTTTTACCGTCCCAGCAGCTGTTGTGTTGTGGGGTGGTGGTTAGTATGTGATGCATGAAGGGGAGCTTGGAATCGATGGAAAACTCACGTTGGGAAGTGGATGTTAGATCGGATACCGCCCGGGCAGGGCTTGCTGGGAAGAGCCTCCGAGTCCACTCGGTCATCCTGGCACGGAGCGCCGGTGTCGCCGCCGAAGTTGGGGCCGGTGTAGCAACGATAACAGTTTTGTCTCTTCAACTTGGTGTTGGGTCTCGAGCGCATGTTCGGGTCGCCGACAAGCATACGGAATCCCTGTTTACCGTGGGCATTAGCCGGAGACTCGGACTCATATTTACCACCGAAGTCGACTGGAACGGAGGGAGGTCTGTTCAAACTGAACTTACCGGCTTAAAAGCCGTAATCTTCCCCGGATCAGCCGACACATAATAAACCAACACGCCACCATTAATCTGGGTGCTAAACTGGTCATTAAACTGCAACGCCGCGCCGCCCTGCGGCACCCGCTTGTACGTGCCGTTGCGAGCCTTGAAGTACAGGTTGGCCGTCCAGTAGTTGGAGAAGTCCTCGGAGAACTGGCAGGTCGTGCAGCTGGCCAGCTCGGAAACGTCCGTGTGAGGCATCGACACGTTGAACCCGTTCCCGCCCACGATCTGGTGCACGTGCGGAGAGGGGATCTGCCCCGGGTTGACGAGCGGGTCGACCCGGTCGATGACTACCTGGGCACAGCCGAAGCGTAACATGGTGACGCGGTTGCCGCCGCCGCCGCCGAACTGGGGCAGCGCTTCGGCGCCCGCGGCGGCGAGGGCGAGGAGAGCACCGGACCAGAACATGGTGAAGACAAGGTCGATAAGCTGGATGAAGGGTAAAGGGTTGCTTTTTGGAGGAGTGGCTATTCGAAAGAGGCCTTAAAGCCAAAGACGTTGAAGAACTTGGGATGCCCGCCGAGTCAAACTGAAAAGGGGCAACGGTTGAAAAGAAGGGGGGAAGTGTGATAGGACTATGGGGTTGGGTTTATAAGTCCTGGACGATGCACAGGGGCAGGATTTGGGCATCCAAGTCCAGTCATTGCCCGTCCATGTGTTGACCCTGCCGTGGCTTGCAACTGCCGTCGTGCTTCCACCAAGGAAAAATGCCGAGTGTCATGGGGGCTCAATCTGCGATATTGTTCAATATCAACATGTCACTTTAAGGTTTTGATTCGGCATGTGCAGCCTATGGGAGACGTAGCATTGGGCGTGCGGACAGGCCAGATCCGGGGTATGTGGGGGACTATAGGAGGAACATAATATGTGGCCTGGATAATATGGAAATGTTGACGACAAGGCCCAATCTATCGGTCGGCCTCTTGGTCAAGACAAAAACCGCCGTGGAGGTGGAGGGTTGTTAGATACTAAGTGTGGATAAAAGGGCGGCAAATTCCTGATAGGATAGTCGTTGAAGGAGGGATGGGTCGGGAGCAAGAGACGAATGCATGAGTGACAGAAAAAACGTGGGATGGGTATTATGGAACTTAATTCTAGACTCGACGAAGGTAGGACAAACAGGGCAACTGGGAAAGGGGTTGTTTAACTGGTGGCGGTTTGTCGTCGGCGTCGTCGTCGTGATATATGATATTAGGCATGTTCCGGCCAACTGAGACGGCAAGCCTGTCGTTGATGACCATCCATCCTTCTTCCCACGACATCAGATGGACTGTCGAACAACAGTGGGAGCACGAGGAAGACGCAAGACATGTCGAAGGTGACAAAGACAAAGGGGTATGGAAAGTTGATTGAGCCGTAAAAATTGTATCCGGGTTGACTTGTCGAAAGGCCAACACCTGGATAATTACCGAGTCCACCATCCATGCTCCCCTTTTGATTGTTTAGACGCCGTTGTGGTCATAAAATCCACAAGATAAGCGACCAGACGTACAAGCCACGGCAGAAGAACAGGCTCAAGTGAGCCTGACCTCATTTGCGAAAGGTGGCTATCGTCGGAAGAAGTGTGACCGCGCAGTGGACGACGACGGTAGGCGACCGGGTGGATGGTGTAGAGGATGACTGCGAGGCAGAACATTTCCAATATACCTCTACCAGAGAATTGATCGAGCGGGCTTGGCCGGTGTCATCGTGATGAGCTGAAAGAATTCCCCCAGAAGTTCCAGCAGGATCATCCCGCTTTCACCTCTCTCTTGGTGATCTTGACAAACATGTCTTTGTGAAAGACCAAACACTGATGTCTCGTTTTAATTGGCTTCTCCGGATTCACCATAGTGAAGTCAAAGCGGGCGAAGAGCTGAAAGAAGGAAGGGGCAAGCGGTCAGTACACGATCATTCACTCCAAAGCCCTTTCCTTCCTCCTCATAACTTCTTGGCGGAAAAGGGGAAAGATCACTCACCTCACCTTCACCAACTCAATTCCCCAAACACTCCCACCTCGTCCCCGACCCAAACACCAGTCCCTGCGTGTTCTCTCCCCTTTTAGACTGTTCCTCTCAGTTTCACTCACAGATCAAGAAATAGTCAACCCACAAGGTCACTATTGCATCTTTATTTCTCGACACTCCCTTAAACCACCAAAAGTTCCATAATTTAGACTTGCCATTTGTCGACTATACTCCTTACTAAAGGCAGATCCCAAGCTTGAAGCACCACTTCGCAATAGGCACCTCTCAAACCGCAAGAACGTTGCATGGAGCGAACGGGATATTGCTTCAAGCCCCTTAAGAATCCACCTGAACAGAGCAAGGATAGTCTGTCAGCCAAATGTCCAGTGTTCCACGACGTCGATGTACCATATTTCTCTCCCCCTTTTGTGCTCGCAAGTAGAGCTACATCACTAGAGGTCATGGTAGATTCATACATGATACCAGAGAGGACAGAAGCCCTCAACAGGTCGCGGTATCGCATCACTCCTCCTCTTCCTCGACCCTGTTCACTGACACCATCATGAAGTCCCTTTCAGCCTTTTGACCCATTTTGCCAAGTCTTCTTGTCTGGTCAGGAATGATTCGGCGATAGTCTTCCTCGCCTCGTTGAGTTTCGGCAGAATGCCTTCTTTGTCGGCGAACTCGCAGACGAAGTCGAACATATCGCACCAGATACCATCGTCGTCAGTTGCGAGTCGATGAAGATCGTCCTCATCAAACAGTTCAAAGACCTTCATAAAATCGGCCTCCAAACGTTCCCAATGCTCCCTTTCGGCCTTGATCTCGCGTTTGATGGGATTGTCCTCAGTGAGAAGACAGTGGAGGATCTTGTACTGTACGTCCAAAGCCAGGAACTTTTCTTCGCACAATTCGGACGCTGTAAGAACGTCCCTGGATATGTAACCGTCCAACCTTTCAAAGACCTCGTCCATACTCTTGTGTACAGAGTCGGCGGCCGAGTGGGCGCGTTGAATTTGGCTTTCCGGTGTCAGGCCTTCGTAGTCAAAGTTCAGCGCGTATCGTGCCTGTCCCAGGCACTTGTAGAAGCCGTAGTTGTCTTCCTCATCCCATGAGTACTTGACTAGGTCGTGGGAAACACAGCCTGAAACGAGTCCAAGGCTATCATCCCACACATGTACTCGCAGCTTGCAGTCCACTTCGCACCAATGGTAGATATCGCGAAAGGTGAACCTCGGCGTTCTCTTGTACTGGCTGATGATTTTGCGCTGTTGGTCCGAAATCGTAGCGTTGTACGCCCCCGCAATGGAGAGTTCCATGGACTGCTCTTTGTCTGTTGCAAGCGTCGTCAAGATTTGGCTGAGATCGACGTTGTTCATCTCGAGAAACTGCCGCATCAAGACGACCTGGCGAGCGGTGAATTCGGGTTGTTCATCTTCGTCGAGCTTTATCCGGCGGGGGAATCTGATGACTTTGCAATCATCGATGCGTTCCATCTTTTGTGTGTATGCTAAGTCTGTCCTTCCTCTGTTACTGGGTTTGGCGTTGCTCTTGTCGGCGGAGGCTGACGCGGAGGCCTTTCCGACTCGGCCTCCCGAAACTGGCATTTTTTCTATGTTGCTTCCGGTCGGAGAGGGAAGGTCGTTGTGTGACTTGAATAATATCTACGAATCGTGTTGGATGTGGAAGGGCGACGGCAGAGAAGCCGCTTGGTTCTGTTGTGGTAACGGAAGAGGAGAAACGGAAACCAGGGCAGCCTAGAAACCTGGAATACTTACTCCCAGGAGAGTGCCAGTGAATGGGAAGCCCAGTGAATGGGCGCTCAGGGCACGGACTCCTAACACATCGGATGAACCAAATGGGTTACGGAGAGACGGAGACGATTTCGTTGTCTACGTATATCCCGATTGTCTATGAATCGGGGTCGTTCTTGTCGTACATGAAGACCAAATGGAAGTTAGGACCTGAAAGGAAGCGGAAACCAATGATGCGAATTTGATAGTTGGATTGGTTTGGTGAAAGAAGAGGAAGAGACTTGCCAATTCTCCAATTTAAATACCTCAATGGGGAAAACTCTGGTGGGGGACGACTTTACAGTGGAGACTGACCTAAATCACTAACATCAAGTGACAAGACAGCCCCGAGGGTGATTGTAAAGGAAAAGGTTAAAGGATGCCAAAGGATTGGAAAAGTACTCGATTCTGGGGCGAAAGGAAATCAGCCCAAGGGGCTGTGGAAGCCTAAATTATATACACGTTCTTCGTGCCCCTCCCAGCTCTCGATCGACCATCCATCTTCCGGCTGGCAATGGCCTCCTTCCTTCCAACATTGCTTCCTTCTTTGACTGATGACTCTTGCCCATATTAAGGAGCTCTTTCTGTGTATGTGATGATTCCTTCCTTTGTAGTGTAACACGGCCTTCCTCTCTGCATCCAGGGCCTGCAAGGAAGGTGCCCCTGAGGCGGCCGTGCTGATGGCGATGGCAGCATTGCTGATGATGAAGTGGTGCAAAGGGAAAAAGAAAAGAGGCAAAGAGAATAAGGCGGTTTTCAAATACAAGACCCAGAGAAGTTTGGAACATATGATGAGTCCAGCCAGATGTATTAAACAAAGTGCGAATCATTACTAACCACATACACGTTGATATACTGTCTTTTATGTTCCTCGAACCCTCCGAGTAAAATAATCCTTCTCCTCCAACTCCCTCCACCGCAGATGTAAGGATCCCTAGCCCATCACCGCCTACCAGTACGCCAACTCTCCATCAGCAGCTCCATTCCCATCAATGACAAAAGCAACATCGTCCTCAGACTTGCCCCGGAAGTCATCCGCCGTGTGAAGCACGACCCCCGCATGAAGCAGCTTCGACAAAGGCTCCTGTTCCTGGACCAGATCCTTCAACTCAAAGAACTTATCGCGCCACACGCCCCCGTCTTCCGTGGCAAGCCGATACAGATCGTCCCTGCTGCAGCTTCCAAACACCTGCAGGAAGCAGTTCTCCAAATCCCTCCACAGCTTCCTGTCGGCCTTGATATACCGCTTAACGGGCGTTTCCACCTCGGTAAGCAGACAATGAAAAATCTTGTACATGGTGTCCATGGCGAGGAACTTGGCCTCGTACGAGGGCGATCCGTTTCCGTTGAGGTTCGAGGGGTCCACGGTCGAGGCGACCGAGCGGAGAATGTCGTGCACCCTGGCGGCGGCAACCTCGGGGACGCCAACCTCTGTCTGTCCTGGCAGCCATGGTGAGTTCAGATCGCAACCCGCGTTCAGGTCCTGGCGAGCTTGGGCTAGCAAGGCTCTGTATCCGGCTTCGTCGGTGTCGGTGTTGCCCTCCGGAACGACACAGCCCAACGCGTGCGCGGGAACTGGGCCGACGAGGTCGCAGAACATGTCCGGGTCCCAGGTCTCGTCGAACTTTCGGGCGCACCAGCACTCGGCGTCGGCGAAGGTGAAGGGCTTTTGTTGGTAATGGCGCAAGTTCATGATTTCCCGCTGCTGGTGCTCGATGGTGGCGTTGTAGGCTTTGGCGACGAAGAGGTTCATGGACTCCTGCTCGCCGTTGGTTCCGAGTGTCTTCCATAGCTCGGAGAGACTGGCGTGGTTGTCTTCGAGGAAGCGGTACATCTTGAGGACTTGGTTGTCGGTGAACTTTGTGTTCTTCTGGAGGTTGAGGCGACGAGGAACTTTGATGATGGTGCATCCATCAACGCTTTCCAGCTCGTGGGTGTGAAACAGATCGGTATCTTCAATGCCCTTGTTCTTGGCGGCGAGCACGGCCTGAGGTTCGTAGACGGAAGAGAATGCCATGGTGAGTGATGTCTGTGATGCTGGTCGCTGAGTGCCTAAGTGGGCGGATAATGAAAGAGAGTTTGAAAGACAAATGCTTGCTGTCTTGAATGCTTGTTGTCTTGAATGATTGCTGTCTTGTCGAATTTCCTCGAAAGTGTTCAGAGTTGTCGCCTATTTGTATCCAGAATCTCTCCTACTGAGTTGAGAACAAATGGGCGGATGACACTAAGTCCATCGTGGGATTAGAATGATAGCCTCCCGTCATCATGGTTCGTTGTCCCAACACAGTTCTGCTCCTACAGCGGCTAGAGTAGAGGTGTCAGCACCATCAGCGATCCTGCAATGAAGCCCTCTCCATGGGGACGCAGGACTGTTCCCATCTTGCAGATAGGGTCGTCTTCTCGAAGACCCTTGGAGTCCCTGCGTAAGTTCAATTGTCCATGGTGACGTGTATGTGATGGGAAAAGGCCGTAATTAATGGTTTTGGTGGTCGTTCTGGGACTGTGGTAGGGGTGGCAGTGAAGTGTGATGCCAAACTAGAAAAAAGCCAAAGGGCAGATCTCAGGGAAAATGGGGTGTCGTGTGCAGTAGTGCAAGCTGCTATAACCGCGACAGGTGTGCCTGGCAGTAGGAGTATTGTGCAAATGGAAACATCCGTGAGATGATTTATGTCGGGTTAACCCAGATTGCCTGCCTGGCACTTGCATCTTCTGTCACTTGAAAGTGCATGAAGGACAGGATACGCAGGTATCGTCAACATGCATGATGCATCCTTCCTCTGCGAGGTTGCGCCGAGTGGAATTGGTATCAGGCGAGCGCAGAAGATAAAAACTCAATTACCCTTAAATGACTCAGACATTACGTATAGTGCAGCTTTCTTTATACTCACCAAATTACCCAGACTTTGAACCCCCTTTGCAAGCTTCTTCAGTTTCCTCCATTAGATATCCAACCTCACATTCAACAATGCTTCCAGTCCCCCGTCCCTCTGATCCAGTCCCCAACCATCAAGCTCATCTCCCGCTCCCGCTCCCGCTCCCACCACTCCTCGGCGGCATGCCCAACGGATTCTGAATCGGAACCGGCTGTTTCCTCCCATCCATCCACGTATAAGCTATATACGAGCAATCCGGACACACCTCGACTCCTGGTGTTCTAGTGGAGTGTGTATAAATCATATTATTCGTCGTTCTCCTTCCCTGCTCCGCCCCTTCCCGGTTGTCTATGACTCGGACATGCAAACAAGCAGGATTCGTACACTGCTTTGGGTGCTGAGCCTCATTGTTGTTTCGATGACAGAAACAGCACACCCAATCGAAGGTATGAGTGGGCAAACGGGAGGCCGTGCCGGGTGACGGGCTGCGCACCCGAACGACGCGGTGGAGGGAGAACCCTTGGGGCCCTAGGTCGCTGGCTGGGTCGCCTACTACTCTTGCGGGTGCGGGTGTTGATGGTCCTGGTGCTGCTGCAACTTCCCTGCCTCTAGGGGGGGAGGTGGAGGAGCTTCCACTTGGTGGTTGTTGTTGTACTGGTCGTGTTCGAAACTCCCAGAGATTACGAGGTACAGAGGTAGGTGGTTGTTGCACTGGTGGTTGCACTGGTCGTGGTGGTGTGGACGGCGCTAGAGAGAGATTTCGAGCCGACTCCCAGAGATCACCAGGTTTAGTGGTAGGTGGTAGCACTGGCCGTGGTGGTGTGGAGGACACAGAGGGTCGGTTGAACGTTGGAGGAGGAGGAGGTCGAGCCGAGCTAAGGGGATTATTACCAGGTCTAGGACCAGAGGGATTATCAGGCCTAGGATTAGGTCTTGCAAATGGATTGAACCTGTGGCTCCCTTTTCCTGTGGCGGGAGGAGGAGGAGAAGGAGTATTTTGCACTGCTGGTCGTGGTGCGGAGGGCCTAGAGGATTGGTTCGTGGATGACGACGCTGAACGAGGAGGTAGAGCCGGGCCAAAAAGATTACCAGGTCTAGGACCAGAACGATTCTCGGGTTTAAGAGTACCTCCTGTTGGTCGACCCATTCGACCTAGTGGATTGAACCTGTGGCTCCCTTGGTCTGTGGCGGGAGGCTGGGGTTGTGAGGCTCTGCCACTGCCACTGCCACTGCCACTGGCACTGGCACTGGCGGCAGGGGAAGACCGTCGTGAGGATTGGGCGGGAGCCTTTTGGGCTTTCTTTGAGGGTGTGCTGCTTTTCTTAGGCATGGTTGGATTGTTACTTGTAAGCTTCTGTTGCGTTAGTTGGTTTTTCGGGTTGGAGGAGCCACCCTGATAGAAGCCGGTCATGTCGTAACCTGAGCGACCCATTTTTTATTTTATTTTTTTGGTTGGAGGACTAAGAAGAGAGTATAGCTTACCTACTAGGTTAAGTAGGTTGTGCGGTGTAGAGTCTGAGGTTCTTTCTGGGCGGTTGCTGTCACTCTAGTATCAGGGATGTTTTGCCCCGTGTTCTGGTTGACGATGTTGGGATGTGTCTGATGTGGAGGTTATCATGTAGAAATGTCCCGGGGCTGTTGGTCTCTTATACCACGTCGACGACATGGTCTGGTGCCATATTCCTGGCGTGTTTAGCTCTATTCTCGCCTCGTATATCCTCTTTCTTCATGATACCTGACATTGAAGCTTCATGAGCCCGTCGGACTAACCCAATGCGTTGCCGCGAGCATTGTGTCTAGAATAACCTTCTTTGGATTGTCAGGAAAGATGAACAAAAACCTCGTAGAAATCTTTTGGTAATCAGCCGTGTTGGCAAAGCCTGCAAAGAAAAAGGATCGCTGTTCTTTCTTTACACGGGAAGTAATCCGTTGAGCTACCCCTGCACCGGCCGGCAATCTTTTTGCGGTTGCTGTTCAAGGACCTGTGACGTCTTTGTAGAATCTTGTTTGACGGTATGCCGCCCTTTAGCTCTCGTTTTATCTTGTTGTACAATAATGGTTTGCTGAGTGTCGGGTTGCCATCACCCTTTTCTCGTTGTTGGTTGACACTTGGCATTGGCCTCAGGTTCCATATACGATTCCTCGCTTGCAACCTATGGTCCTAATGTCGCTGATGTTTCGAATTAGTTGTCTGTCACCTGCCCTCGAGGGGAAGGGGACCAGAGAAAGGTTCTCGCTTTTACATACCTCCTGGATATCATACGTGAAACCTGGATGGGGCAAGTTCTGTGAAGGCCGTCTGTGGTGGTATTTCTCGACGCCGTTGAGTTTATCGTAAGCGAACTTCGATCAGGGTCTCTTCACCACGAGTTGAGTTTTCAACCTTGATGCAGAACCTCACGAGCATGCCACCGAAGCGACTGCGTAAAGGGTTGCCACGACAACAAGGACGGGGACAGAACCTTTTCATAATCCTCCTCTGTGTCCATATAAACGAATTCTTGCTCAGTGATTGTTGGACCTTCTTCCTTCTCCATCCCACGCAACAGCAATCATTCTCAAGTGACACTGCCAGCCGTCTCCTCAACATGACAAACCAAAGACCGACCTACCATCCGGGAGGTACCGGCGGGCCCCAGCAGGTCGGGTCCGGCCCTCCTGGACAGCAGCAGACCCCTTCTCAAGACCAATTTCCCGCTGCAGCCCGTTCCGCACTTCCTCAGGCTCATCCCGGAAATCAAATGGTAGCACAACAACAGGTCCAGCAGCGGCCTCATCATCAAGCTCAGCAAGCCCAACTCTGGCAAGGCCAACAAGGACAACAACCGGGTTATCAACAACCCGTCAACAACAACGCCTCTCTTCAGCCAGGCTATGCTGGCAATCCGGCATCTTATCCATATCAGTATGGTTCGCAACAACCCATGCCCCAAAACCAACTTCAACAGCACCAGCTTCAACAGCACCAGCTTCAACAGCAGCTGATTCAGCAGCAACCGATTCAGCAGCAGCCGATGGGACAGGCAGTTCAGCAACAGCAGCAGCAACAACAGCAGCAGCAGCAACAACAGCAGCAGCAACAACAGCATCGACAGCTTCAACAACTGCAACAGCATCCACAACAGCCCGAGCCCGCCCGTAACCTAATGGATATGATCCCCCAGAACATCCAGAATGTGCTTGACGGTAGCCCACACGGCCCGATCGTTCTGAACTTCAACATCTACCAGCCCACCATCTACCAGCCCTTCCAGTCGGCGTTCCAAGGGAGCCGGGGGCAGAACCAGAGCCAACAACAACAGCAGCCACAGGACGCAAGAATCCGGAACCAGAACAATCACCAGAGCCCAAGTGGAATCCCAATGCAACATCCAATCTCTCAAAGGGTTCCTCCTGCCGCTCCTGCTCAACCTGCTCCTGCTCAACCTGCCCCTGCCCCTGCTCAGCCCTACCCCCAAGGGCAGCCAAACCATGCTATGGCGAATGCGAATGCAAATGCTAACACAAATGCAAACACTCGCCTTCCACTTCCCAGTCATGTCCCTCAACCCCAAATCAACAACAGTTCCTTAACCCCCCAGCCCCAGCCCAAGCCCCAGCCCAAGCCCCAGCCCAAGCCCCAGAGCACAAGCACCCAGTGTGGTCAGAACTTGAGAAGTGGAATCCAACATCTTATCCCTCAGAGCCTTCCTCCTCAGATTCCTCGCCTTCAAGCTCTCGAACAGTCTGCTGCTACTGCTGCTGCTTCTAAACCTGCCCCTACCCCCGCTCCCTCCCCTAACTCTGCCCCTACCCCTCCTCCGCCCTACTCTCAACCAAACCATGCAAATGTAAATGTAAATGCAAATGCAGGAAACCAGCATCGGCTTCCTACCCTCCAGTCCCAAATCAACAACACAAACACTCCCTCAACCCCCCAGCCTCTCCAAGCCCGTCGTCAGCATAAACAGCAAGTACGCCGTATCCATTCGCAACAGCACCTTCCCCAGTCTGCCGCTGCGCAGTCCGGACAGTCTCAACCCCAACCGCAACCACAACTACGCCGTATGCAATCGGAACAGCAACTTCGCCGAGCATCGGCATCACCCATCAGGCCCAATTTCCCCCAAGTTCCACGCCCTCAAGCTCCAACCCCTCAAGCCTCACGCCCTCAAGCCCAACCCTCACGAGCTTGTCACCACCCTCAAGCCCCAGCCCCAGCCCCCCGAAGACGCAGGAAGGAACGTCCCCAAGCCCGCCTTCCTGCAGACCATGAAACCAACACCACAGGGAAATACACCTGCTGCCAATGCGGCACTCCCATGTTCCTCCATCCTTCTCCTTTTCGTCTTCCTCCGAGACAGTGCAGGAATTGCGGGCATTGGAGGGATCCGCTTGGTTCTGTGAGAAGGTGTGGGGGGTGTAGGTGGTCGAGGGAATTGGATCCAGGTGAGGGTGAAGAGGAGGGCGAGGAGGAGGATGAGGAGGATGAGGATGAGAGTGAGGAGGGTGGTGATGAGGAGAGGGAGGGGGATGAGGAAGAGGCTGAAGATGGGGAGGATAAGTCGGAGTCGGAGTGAGGCCCCATTACATAGAATAGTGTAGAATGATGGAGGTACTGTTGTGGGAAGCAGCGACAAAAACTCAACAATGGTGTATGAGAGGTATGCAATACATGGTGGATTGGGAGAATGTAGGGGGGAAACACCATGGAGTATGTGCAATAAAAAAACGATAAAGCATGTACAATAGTATACAACTCGTCCTCGTCAGGTTGATACTGAAGTATCCAGCATTGTCTCGCGAGACAACGGAAAATGAAAATATACCCAACGTCATCATAACATGCTACGCAAAAGAAACCAAAACAATCCAATCATTCACACTTTCCCGCTGTTTCCTTAAGGAAACCCTGGCGACCCCAAAGCATCAACATACGCATCAAACGTGATAGCAGCCGGCTTCGCACTCATAATATTCCCCGGAAAAGCCGAATCCTTCAGCGCAATATTCCCGCTCCCAAAGTCATGCGCATAAAGCAGATCCCTAATACTCGTCGGAAACCCATTATACGACACCAACGGGCCCCTGAACCACACGCCCTTTGCATTCTCAATGGCATCATCCGCCACGTTCGCGAACCGGAAGCAGTGCGTGCTCGCCCCGTCCTTGTGGTAGACCATCTTCGGATGCTCACCATCCCACCTGACATCAGCAGCGGCCTTGATCTCGTACCCCCCGTGCTGGGAGGCGGCGACGTACTGGGCTTTGTTGTTGCCGTCAACCCAGACGGCGATGTGCTCCCAGTCGTGGGTGTGGCCCGTGTCGAGCAGGTAGGGGATGGCCACGTCCTTCTCAAAGTAGTAGTCGTAGAGGTAGATGCACCAGCCGTTGGCGTTGCAGCGCTGTCGCGAGTAGACGTTGTTGTTGTCTAGGTCGGACAGGTCGCGGCAGTCAGAGGAAGGGGAGACGAAGTTGTGCGGGAGACCTTGGGCGATGGTGCCATCGGCGCCGATGGCTGGGACGTTGTAGCACCCATCGGTGTCGAAGTCGAGAGAGGGCTGCCACCGGAGGTCGTTGGCGGTGGCGGCCTGGGGCAGGGCAGTGGGCGGGTTGACGGCGACTCCCCAGAGGTGAACATCATCCAACGTGGATGTGGAGGGGGAGGGGGAGGTAAAGGTGGTGTTCTGAGGCAGGGCGAGTGCCGAAGCGCAGGCCGCGAAGAAGAGGGTACGGAATGCCATGTTGACGACTTGAACCGGCGGCTTCTGAGGTATTCAGTTCAGCGAGGGATGCCCGGCCTGGTTCTCTTCACTTGAAGTCTGGGGGAACGAGATACTCCGTCCATCTTATATGGACATTGTCGACAACACTTGCGGTGCGATAACCCGACAGCGTATAGATCAGGGTTTGGCAACCTTCCTATTCGGGATCAAGGATACCCATCCGACTGCAACCACAAAGATGCGATGAACCGTCGGGCGTCGTCTTGCGCAGAGTATCATGTTGGCATGGGAGCAAATCAGGATTTGTTCAGTCATGTTGCCTCCGAGTCGTGGACATTGCCTCTGAAAAGGGGTGTTTCGAAAAGAGAAGAGTTCATCTCAGCTGTGATCGTGATGGTGTTGGCACGCAGAGAATTTTGAACCCTTTTTTTATGGTGTTCAGTGAGGTGAATTTCCACATCCCAACATGACGTTCGAATCACGGGCAGGATTGGCGAGAATAAAGCAGATCAAGGGTGGTATTGGGTGCATGACCTGCAGACCAAAAGATCGAATGGGTGACCGAGAATGAAGCCGCAGGTGATGCTGAACCATATTCAGGGGCAGGGTTCCCCGCCCAATGAGGGGCCGTGACGACGATGCCATGGCCTGGCCGCCGTCAGTCATTGGAGGATTGGATCACCATGTTCGTGCCGAGAAGGAGGCCACTCGCCAGTACCCGATGCGAGAATTTAAACTTTTGATTCCGTGATTTGTATATGGAGGTAACGTTTCGGCCGACCAGTTCGTTGTCGGAGTGATATGGTCGGGGTATGGCAGCTGTAAGGATTCAGGGCTGATGACTTTTCTGTATCAAACAGATTATCAGGTGGCATATGTCACGAAATGGTTCGCTGAGGACGGTGGAAGAGAGGCGAGTGACATGCTACTGTGGGCATCCACGTTAAGGAGTAGAGACATATGATAGACTTTCTGAAGCAAGAGAGTACAGAAGAAAGAAGGCAGCAGATCAAAGAGATGTTGTTCCGGTGAAAGAGTGATGAAGCATGTTTGAAGTTGTGAATGCCGGACGGTTGACGTTCCGTGATGCGGGAGGTGTCGTTCACACGGATCCACAATCTGTCAGGTGTCAGCCAGTAACAACGGCCTGCCAGCTGCCCAGGTCCAGATGACAGCTAGTGTACTCCACCCCCGCATAAGCACATTGCCTGCCGGTAACTCGGTTCAATGTTCAGACGGGACGACAGCCAAACTCCACCAAGCTGATGATGCCAAGACAAGAGGCATCCCGGATTCTGGAGTTTGGATGAATGGGAATTCTAGAAATCACCATCCGTCTCAGTGACATTGGTGGTCATCTCACTCACTATTTCCTAATACCTCACCCAGTACAGTCAACCGTCTCAACGATGCGCCCGAACCATGACACCACGCAGCTCCCATGGCCTCGGTAACGACAGCATAACAAGCAACCTGAACGACAACATTTACACCAAAGATGCCCTAGGCGGCATCGGTAGTCACCCCGGCGGCTTCAACACCGGCATCCTCCCCGTCATCCCCTCCGATGGCCAGCTCCCGGACAAGGCCCCTTCCAGCAATGCCGCCACGGGCGCGTCCGCTGCTGGTGTGAGGGCCTTGGCTTCCCAGATGTTGGCCTTCTACTTCCGTGCACCTGCAAAGGCCTTCTTCCGAACAAGAGTTGACTACCTCGCATATGCGCGCGCTCTACAGGAGCAGCAGGCTGTGCTGCTCAGTCAGCTCCAAGTGCCCTCGCAGGTCCTCACCACCGCCGCGCGAGCTGGCGCCCCGACTGCTGTCAGCCAGATATGGGAATGGGTCAGGATGCGCGCCAGGGCAACAACGCCGGGTGTGATCGCCTCCGCTGTTAAGCACTACGGCTGGCGCGTTGTCCCGGACCAAGTTCTCCCTCCGCTGATTGCCAACGTAACTGTCGGAGCTGTTCTGTATACCAGCTACCTCCACATCCTCGGCCATCTTCACCCGGAAAGCAGACTCGCCAGCAAACGTGTGTATCCGCCTCCCTCGCCTCTCGAGACCTTCACTGCTGGCTTCCTGGCCGGCACTTTGCAGAGCGTGATAGCTGCTCCTCTGGACGCCGTTCAGGCAAGATACGACATTGGCCATTACACCGGCACATCAACCACGCCCATGAACGGCAATCCCAATGCTGTCCGACCAAAGAGCATGTGGGTCTTTAGCTTTGAAAAGATCAAGGAAATCGGCGTGCGCGGGATCTTTGCCGGATGGACTCTCTCCTTCCTCAAAGACAGTCTAGGAAGCGCCATCTTCTTCAGCACCTTTGAGTATCTCAAAGCCCAGGGCTACTACAACTTTGTGTCCTGGTATTACGGTTCCCTGAACGAGGAGAACATCATTCTCCTGTCCGAGAAGCGACCATCCTCCGAGTCAGGCAAGGAAGACAGCGACGACCCCCGGATGCCCGCCATCATCCGACCCCACTACGCCATCGAACCGGCCTTCCTCTTGTTGGCAGGCATGGGAGCCTCAATCTTGCAGCAGTTCATGCTGCACCCGCTCACCATCATCCAAGCCGAACACTGGGAAAGGCTCGAAAAGATTGATGCGCAGGCGCGCAAGCTAAAGGAAATAGACAAGGAGAGGCTACTGCCTCCCGCCGAAGAACGGGCGCGCTTCAGATGGCGCATGATGAAGACGTACTACAACGCCTACCAAGAGACGTGGGCGTCCTGCGCTGCCGACGCCAAAGGGGCCGGCCTGAACATGCGAAATTGGCTGTACAGGGGTTTCTGGTGGAACACGATCCGCCAGGTGCCCAGCACGAGTGCGGGCCTGATCATCTTTGAGTTGGTCAGGAGAAAGTACGGGTTTGGGGGGGAGCAGGTCAGGATCAATCGGGATGGCTATGATATCCTCCTCAAATAGGGGTGTGGCATGTGGGAATACAGACTTGGATCTTCAACAGACTTCGCTTATGAGTGAGTACTGGTCTCATGTACACGGATTTTAGACTGGCATGGATGGGCGTTTTTGGTGGGTTCGTTTCTGTTTTGCTTTGGCAGGCAGTGCATGGTTGGGTGCTAGACTTCCTTGCTGTTTAATGGTTGTAAATCATTTCTCTTCTATGTGTTTTGCCCTACAGGATCGGTTCAGATATTAGCGTGGTGTTCATTCGGTTCTCAATGCTTCTGTTTTAGTCTGGATTCTATGGCTGATATCATCCAAAGATATAAGGGTAGGTACCTGAGACAAGTCCGGGCCGTCCAGCTCTGTCATCTCTACCGGGTGCGTACGTAGGCCTCCAGCCTCACCACCGTCTGAACCCTTCGATGCACCCCAATTTCTCAGTGTTTCCCGCAGTTATACAACGTTGTATCAAGTTGGTCTAATTTTCTATAACAGGTCTTTGCTTCAAACCCAGCATCCCCCATTACCGTAGAACTTTCCATGAAACACCACCATGCCAAGGACTACAGACCTTGAACACCAGGGCCTTGGAGGACGATAGCAACAAATACCACTACGGGACGGCTTTGGCCTTACTTGAGTTTCAGACTTTGAAGTCATACCGATCAATTCTTTCCACCCGACTTACCCACATATCCGCTACGAAATGTTTCGTCCAGGCTACGGCCGCTCCGGGAAGGAATGCGACCTCGAGAATAATTACATGAATGGAATGTGTTGGCGACGGGAATTCCCAGAGTCCATGATATTTGGAGGTTTAAGATGACCTGCCTTCTGACCAATACTCGTTATTCTACATCACAGATATCCCGCCAAAGGTCTGTACTTCTTTCTGGATGTCTAAGGCCAGCGAGAGAACCATCCACCATGCATCTCACCACAAGATACATCATCCCAGCGCTATGTCTTCTTAACATATGCCATGCCTTTGAGCCCACCGACTGCCCCAAAGATGGCAACCCCTGCGCTCAAGCCGTTACCGACACCTACCGAGGTCCAACGTCCACAGCCCAAGCCAAAGCAGATTGTTCAAGCTTTCAGGAAGATACCCTCTACGGCCACACGATGTAAGTCCTTTCATGCCTTCCTTGACACATCAGGTTGCTCGACTCAACTTACACACTAGAGAAGAACTGTAACAGGTCATCCACCTCCCACACCAACAGCTGGAACAAAAACTCGGCCTATATACGTGTCAGAACAGTGCACACTAGACGCCGACTACGCAAGCGCGTGTTCATGCTATGGCTTCCCTCGTGAGACTGTACACTTGTTGAATGCGGTACGTAACCCCTTCTTCTTTGACCATATCCCCCCAAAAAAAACGTTCGCTCACTCTTCTGTCTACTAGACAACAACCATAACCATCCCACCCACCACGGCAACCACCACTGAGTCTTCATACGACCCAGAATACACCCCCGACCTCCCCTTTTCCTACAGCACCTGCGACTTCGACCCCCTCAACGGCGGTAGATTCGACCTACTTGGCCCCAACGCCCAATTCATCGTCAATCGCAACGGAAAAGCAGTCGAGTTCAAAGCCCCCGAAGGCGACGTCGTCCCTGTCCCCGGGTACCGCTTCTACAGCCCGCCTAATGCGACGGCAAATACTTTTGATGTGATTATTCCTGGGGAGAAAACAATGTATCTTGCGGTGTTTAGTTCGGGGGTTGTGGGGTTTGTTGAACGGAGGTATGTACGCGCTACGCTAGGTTAAGAACCAGCCTTCTCAAGGAAGTGGAAAGAATAGTTTACTAACCTGGAACGTTGAAGCTCAAACGGTCAAACATACGTTCCCTCACCCGACGGCGACGGCGACGGTGGCGGGGGTAGTCAGTACGTAACCACCATCTGGTCCGTTCAATGCAACGGGCTCGCGACGGCCGGGATTCTTGGCGGGATTCGCTTCGATTTTTCCATCAAAGATAACGGCGACTTGGCCGTTGGGTCTTATCGAGCCGGCCGTCGGAGTCATCGCAAGGACAGACGCCAGGGTCGGCAGATCGTCCCCGGAGGTTTCTACATCATGCCGAAAGCCGTGATCGTTCCTCCGGTGGGTAACATCCCCTCGGGAGATGCATGTCTATCCTCAAAGCAGCATGTGAAGGCTGAAGCTGAGATCAGGGACAGTCCCTCTAGCCAATGTGGTTCGGAAGATTGGAGGGAGTATTTTGTTCCGAAGTTTGATTTTGAAGATGGGTGTCGCTTTTTGCATAAGTGCTGGGGTAGGTTCTTTCTCGTTCTCCCTTGTTTCCTTTCCTTTTCCCCCTTTTCTATCAGTCATTCATGCCTTTCCCTTTCCCTCGTCATCAGACACCATTTCGATCCATTTCAGGCAACATGAACGCAACCACGCTGACCACCCACTAACAACCTAACTTTCCTGAAAACAGCAACATGCACTCAAACCATGACCTCCTGCAACGAAGCCTTCCTCTCCCTTCTTCTCGGCACCTGCGACAGTTCCGTCTCCAGTTCCAGCGGCACTTTACCCTCAAACTCAACCCCACCCTCATCCCCATCCTCATCACCCTCCTCACCCTCCCCATCCCATGGCCTCACCACCAACCTCACAGCCTGCCACAACCTAGCCCACTTCACGCACTACCACCTCTCCTCCACTCCTCACGCCTTTGCCGTCTACGCTTCTGTCTATTCCCAAGTCTGCGACTCCTCCTCCTCCTCCTCCTCTTCTTCCACATCCGCTTCCACGTCTACTTCCAGCTGCGACCAGTCATCATCGTCGTCGGGAGGCAGTAGCTATAGCAACAGCACCACCACCACCCCTTACTGCTCCGGCACCGTCGCACATCCATACATGACTACCTGCCCCATCAATACCTCCACCAAAAAAGAAACTAAATGCGTCGACCTATCCACTGACCCCTCCCACTGCGGTCATTGCTCGTTTTCCTGCCCCTCCGGGAGTAAATGCATCAACGGCGCTTGTTCATCCCCTACTTGCAAAGGAAGGGCAGCAAATACTTGTGGGGATTGGAACACCGGAATAGGGTCATCTTGCGGAAGCGGCGGCTCGACGAATTGCATGTGTGTCAAGGCTTTGAGTGTGAGGGCTTCTATGGGTGGGAGTGATGATGATGGAGAAGAGGAGGAAGAAGAAGAAGAAGGGTTTTGTGTAGATGGGACCATGCCGTGTAAATTGCTGAAGGAGTGTGAGGGGAGTGAACAGTGCTTTTTGGGGAGTATGTGTGTTAAGGGATGTTGTGGGAAGGGGGTTTGTGTGGAGACGGATTGGTGTGTTGCTGGTGATGGGGGGAGGAGGTTGTTTGAGACAGGAGGTGATACTCTGGGGAGGAAGTTTGATGGGCGGTGATTACTGTGATGTGAAGAAGGCTATGGGACCTGAGAGTTAAGCGAGACGAAGGTTATCTGGGAAGGTACTATGTACCGGTAGTGCCTTGAGATATCTGAAGGATAACCAGAGCTCAACTTGAATGCTCCAGTCCGGACAAGGAGATGAAAAGGTGACCAAAACCAGAGGTACCTACAAATGAAACAGAATCTCGGCCCATGTTAACATAACAACATCTTGAAATTCGTGGCTGGTCAATATTTGTTCAGGTTGATTCCATGCATTAAGTCAAGAATGGCTCTCAAGCGATGACGGACGGGATAAAACGGTTGCAAATAGTAAAATCAAGAAAGAGAAGAAAAGMAAAAAAAAAAGCCCTGCATTGGATCTGAGGGAAAATGAAAGTTCAGTACACCTTTCCCGGGGTAAAAAAGGTTAATTCTCGTGAATTGATTGCCAGTTAGTGCAGATCGGTGGCAAAAGACAGGATTCTACAGAAGAGTAGCACTTACGCCGGCAAGAAATCCTGGTTTTCTGTAGCCTGGAAGTACCAAGCTAACTTTTTTTACTCCGGCAGAGGTGTACAGTAGTTGTAAGGACGAAAAAAAAATTGAAAAAGAAAGGTCTCTCCCGCCGGGAATTGAACCCGGGTCTCGAGCGAATCGAACTGATGTTCAAGCTTGACAAGCTCACATACTGACCACTATACTACGGAAGACTCACAGATGTTGACATCTGTCGTAGTTGATTGATGGAAGCTCACTCCGGCTGTAGGTCTTATATATGATAACGCAACTTGTCTTACGCTGCCTCCTATCACTCGCCGTTTAAGCCTTTGATTAACATCAATATCCGTTTAGTATATCATTACTGTCGATATTCGCTGGCGTCTCAATTATTTCTGTTGTGTCTGTCCATTGAACACTGCAGCATTTCATGTGCAAGTCTACCAAGCACGACAGACAGCAACAGAGCATGCAGCTTCCAAAGATGTCAAAGACACATGGTGCATGGCCTCCCCGGGTATGAAGTATGGAACAAGCTTGTAGACACCGGGAAGCTCAATTTGGAACTGTCAATAGTTGAGGCTCGATTCCCAATAGTGCGAGCATGGTTGACATTTGACAGGCAACCGTGGAAAACTGACGGGATTTGGTTCGCGATGTCGCTGCCACGCTGGAGTTGTACGATGCGGTGCCGATTCCATGCAGCAACCCGACAGGATACCTTAGGTACCCGCTTTCTTTTACCCCCACACAATTAGACCAATGACATCCAGAGAATCACCTGCAGACGACGCCACAACGTGGCAGGCAGACCTCTTGATTGGCTAGGACAGCGTGGGGATAAATCCGGTTTGAATGAAAAAAGCGGGTAGTTCGAGTCACTGACCAAACCTTGCAGCTGACAGACAGTCTGGTGTTCCCATATTCAGCATTAAGTCAAGTCAGATAGTTGACTTTCATGTGATGACGAGTTTCGAATCTGAGGGAGATTGTAATTTGCGCCGTCATCGATCGTTGCCCGAATTGTCGGGTGAGGGTCCCGTCCTCCCGGTCTGTTCCTGGCGTTGCGGTGGCCGCTATGGCCTTTTGTCCAGGCACTGAATGCCCCTGTGCTGGGAAGTACGCATACAGGACGGCAGCTACGTGCGCACGGCTAGCACCGAGGCAGCTTTGGGTGCCACCTTCTTAGCGAAATCTCTCTGCTGATTGGTTGAAACGCGCTCGCCTCCAGTTAATCTCCACGAATTATCGACTCCACCACTGCCATTTCCCCTGACATGCTGCAGCGATGGCATGGGCTTTGGAATTGCCTGGACTGCCCAGCTCTCCAGGGCCCTTGCTACCCCGACGTTCGGCTACCAGCGCGCAACCCTGAACCTGCAACGCTCACGGTTGCTTCATCCCATCTTCTCGAACCCTTCCTTCTTCAATTTCCACCTGACTTTTGGCTCTACAGCAGTCTACACTAGTATGGGGGCAACTTTTCTTTGCTCTTGATTTTCATTATTTGCATCCCTTGTCTTCTTTCTATAGCCTCTTTTTCCGATAACGACACGACACCAACCGTGCCTTTCTTGTCTGTTCTCCTGCCGATCACGCCGACTCCAATTCCACTTATAGCGGGCCTCGTTTCAGGAAAAAGCGTCCTTGCCAGTCACTCCCTTTCCCCGACTTCGATCCAACCGGCCACCCTTACCCGACCCATCCCACATCGTGAGAAGGCCCGGTCGTTAAGGTACTTCGGCTCATAGGATTCGACAGGCTATCTTTCTTGGCCTACGAAGCTACGCTTGACATTTGTTCTGAACCTCGTCCTACCGGCGCAACATTTCCTGTCTCCCCCGCCACGGGACCCAAGAGAGTCACGCCAGCCTCGATACCTGTCTTGCTGTGCGACAAACCCAGCAAGCAGCGAAATCTCATTTGACATCTCGACCTCGCTCGCATAGCTGGTGTCATCCCATGTCCTCCCTCTCGAACTAGAAGCTCGACAAACCCGCCGAACACTGCGTCCCGACCGACCATCACAATCGCGCCTTCAAGGTAGATGGGGGCTTCTGTACGCTTCTCCATCTCCTCTTCGCCATAATGATACCACGACCAACATTTCTGTTGCGGTACATCCTGCCCGCCATCGCCATTATACTATGTCTCGTCTACCTCCGCGGCACCGACACCATACTGCCCAGTGTTGACGTCGCCCCCCCTGGGCAAGGCACAAAGACCGGAGAGAAGCCCGTGGGAGTACCCCAAGGCAATGGCAACACTGATCACATCGTCGACCACAAGCCAGAGGACACCGTGAACACACCACCGCCTCCTGCTGATAAGCCTCCTTCCAATGAGCCTCCCGTTCATAACACTCCTGCCAACGACTCTCCTGCCGACACGGCCCCTCCCGCCACTCCCAACACTCCGCCCGCATCTTCTGACAAGAGTTCTCTGACATGGAAGCCTGCCGAGTTCGCTACCGGTGACCACCCCATCGACGCTCGCGTCCGAGCTGCCGAGAAGGAGTTCAGTGACAGACTAGCAAAGCAGACACACACGCTCGCTGACGCTGCTGCCGCCTACCGTGAGCGTCGCGGCCGCCACCCCCCACCTGGCTTCGACAAGTGGTACGAATTTGCCAAGAAAAAGGATGCCATCATTGTCGAAGACTTTTGGGATCAGATCTACCACGACTTGGAGCCCTTCTGGGCACTCAAGCCTGCCCGTATCCGCCATGATGCCTATGACTTCGAGATGCGCATTTCCGTCCGTAACGGCCAGGCCTCGAGCGGGAGCAACTGGTTCTGGACAAAGATTTGGTTGGATCTGATCAAAACCATTCAGCACTTGGTTCCTGATCTGGACATTGCCCTCAATGCCATGGATGAGCCCCGCATGGTGGTTCCCTGGGAAAAGATTGATGAGTTCATGACAGCGGCGGACAAAACTAGGACCATTAAGGATGCCGCGACTGTGGTCGAAAAGTACCCCAAGTTGCCCAATGTTGAGGTCAACCCTGCTCAGGACGAAGTTACGCCCAAGAAGGTCTGGGAGAACAAAAGCGGTATGTCCACCAAGATCCTCACACATCAGACATCGGATGGATCATTCTGACACTCATATGACAGGTATCCCAAGTTATTGGGCCATCGCTCGCCGCGGCTGCCCCCCTGACAGCTTAGCCCGCACGTCCAGCCTCATGACCGACTTCGACCGTCGCCCGACTATCAGCAACAACTTGGCCGCTCCGCATACCGAGAAGGGATACGTGTCGAACTACACATTGAGCACCCTAGTCTGTCACCAGCCTGATCTTCAGGGGCTCAACGGTATCTTCGTCGAGCCTCTTTCTGTCTCTGCTACTGATACCCTGTTTCCCATGTTCGGCGGCTCCAAGCTGGCCGTCAATAACGAGATCCTCCTCCCTGCGCCCATGTACTGGAATGAAGAAGAGCGTTTCATGGGTGACGCGAGTGCTGACGTGCCCTGGGCTGAGAAGAAGGATGGCGTAATCTGGCGTGGTGTCGCCACGGGAGGAATGAACCGCGAGACCAACTGGCGCGCCTTCCAGCGCCACCGCTTCGTAGCCATGAACAACGCCACTAAGCTCGAGCGCGCAGTCTCATGGACCGAGCTCCCAGAAAACTTCGACTTCCCCCCGTCCGAATATGGCCTCAAGGCCCAACAGGATGGCAAGCTGGGCGATTGGGTCAAGGGATGGTCTAACATTAGTTTCGTTGACCTCTTCTGCACCCCCAAGCCTGAAAAGGGCCTCGGATGCAACTACACCGACCCCCACTACACTGTCACGCCGGGCATGAAGATGGCGGACCAGTTTTACTACAAGTATCTTCCAGACATTGACGGTAACTCGTTCTCGGGAAGATACCTTGGCTTCCTGAGGTCGACATCTCTACCCATCAAGGCCACTGTCTGGAGGGAGTGGCATGACAGTCGTTTGACTGCCTGGAAGCACTTTGTTCCGATGGACAACCGGTATAGCGACTGGTTTGGCATCATGGAGTACTTTGTTGGCTATGGTGACAAGGTCAAGGGTCATGACCAGGTTGCCCAGGCCATCGCCATGGCTGGAAAGGAGTGGGCCGACAAGGCGCTCCGCAAGGAGGACATGCAGGTCTATGTCCTCAGGTTGCTTCTCGAGTATGCCCGGTTATCGGCTGATGATAGAGAAGTTATGGGTTGGGTCGGCGACCTGGTGGGTAGCAGCGGTGCCAAGACTGCTGGTTCCGCCAGTTCGAGCCAACAACATGCGGCTGCCAAGATTGATATTGATGCGTGAGTTGGAATCTAGCTGTTGCTCCCTTCCCCCATCAGCTTCTCTTTTGAAATATGCCGCCTACAGCCCAGACACATGGGCCATTTTGCTGAAGAGAGATGGAGCACATCTGTACACTATTTCTAATGAGTCATGTGGTCGTCATGTTGAAGTTCACTTCCCGAGATAGTTAGATTTGTTCGTGGGAAGCGATGTTTCAGTAGGTTAATGAAGCAGATGAGTGTTCTCGGTCGACTATTTGTTGTCACCGGTGTGTATGTACAAATTGAGCAAGCAGTTCACGCGGGCGTCGATACGATCTCTGCCCCTGACCAGGTCACTTAACTGTAAGTATCCGTGATATGTATGCGGCGGGCCGAAGGTGTTCTTCACATTCCCTCGAAAGTCTGTTGGTTTCGGATGGGCTACACAGGGCAAGTCGCCGAATGTCTCGAAGTCCCCGAAAACCCGAACGAATATCACCGACCGAGTTTGTAAGCAATCTCGAGATTCGGGATGATTAGTCATCCCAGTCGACGTTGGACCTATTGCTGTGTTATACGATGAGAGCGGGGAGTTGATAGGTCTAGACGGTGAGCTTTAATGCCGCGCTGATGAATGAAAGGAGTGGAGATGCCGAGGTTCCCGATCCAGAGGAGCTGGAGAGGCAGAGGGCTACGGTTAGAGTGGTGTTGTTCCCGCTGGTGAACATTGCAGCTTGCAACACGATTCGAACCCTTGTTGGCGACGCAATATACTATGTCCGTTAACGCCGTCCAGCTTCAACCCCAACCCTCGAGTGCATCATCCTCGGTGTCGTGTAACCGGCCCCCAACTCCCCCAAGACGCCGAGCTGAACTTGACTTAGGCTCGCTGTACCGTGGAGGGTGAAGAGGAGCGGAAGTGTAAGATATGGGGTTTCATTGAATGAATCAATTGGTAAGAAGCTGAAAACCAAGTTGCGAAACTCTGTTAGGCCTAACAATTGATTTGCGGGCGAAAAGTACAGTTTTGGGTCGTGCGTTATGATTTGTAAAGCACTAACACCCTAACCGGAACTTCCGTTTTTGGGCTGTTCTGCATATATATATATATAGAAGCTGGCCCCCAACACAATATATCATCATCTCATAACCTCACCTCGACAACCTTTTATTCTTTCTTCCACCTTGATCTCTCACCAAACAATTCTAAAACAACCCATTCCAAACTACGGAATCACATTGTCATCCATCACAATGGCAGCCCCCACCACCTCCGGCCTCAAATACACCTCCAAACTCGCCAACCAGCGCGTCCTCATCCTCGGCGGCACCTCCGGCATCGGCTTCGCCGTCTCCGAAGCCTCTCTCGAAGCCGGTCTGCTCGTAACCATCTCTTCCTCTTCGTCCTCCAAGCTCTCCACAGCTTTGGACCGTCTGCGCTCTTCCCCAGCCTACGTGCCCACCTCTTTAGCCGGGGGCGGCATCCCCAGCCTCACCGGCTTCACCTGCGACCTCTCGGACCCAGCCACCGTCGAGGCCAACCTCACGCAACTGCTAGACCAAGCCACTTTGGAAGGCCGGCACAAATTCGACCATGTCGTTTTCACCGCGGGTGACGCGCTGTCCTTGACGCCCATCGGGCAGATTACCCCCGAGGGATACGAAAGAGCATCCGCCGTGCGCTTCACAGCGCCCTTGATCCTGTCCAAACTTTTGGCGGATGACAAATACTTCAACCACTCCGTCTGCTCCTCCATAACCTTCACCAGCGGAACCAACAGCGAGAAACCCGGGCCCGGATGGTGCGTAGTAGCGGCCGTGTGCGGCGCTATAGAGGGACTGGCGAGAGGACTGGCGGTGGATTTGAAGCCGACGAGAGTCAATGTGGTTAGTCCGGGCGCGGTCCAGACGGAGTTGTTTGATGGGTTTGGGAAAGGGGAGCAGTTGGAGAGGCTGCTGGACGGGTTTAAGAAACAGACGCTGACGGGGACGGTGGGGAAGCCGGAGGAGGTGGCGGAGGCGTATATTTATTTTATGAGGGATCGCTATGTTACGGGGAGGTGCTTGGGGACGGATGGGGGGAGGATGTTGGCTTGAGTTTGAGGAGTTGAGGAGGGGGGTAGTGTTATGAGGGATGGGAGGGTTTAGGGCTGGAGAAGGGGGCTCTTCTTCAGCTTTCGTTTTTTGTATCTCTGGTTCATTACACTAGATTTTCATCACCATATCCGGATTAGATGAATTGTTTTTAGTTGAGCTCAGTTAATACTTCAAGCCACTGTAGCCCTACATCGTACGACCCTCATATCGTTCGTCATAATCATTTCCATCATATCCGTCAATATCTGAATCCAAAGCTCGTACATCGTCATCCCACCTCCAATGTCTACCTATCCAGCGCCCGAGAACAAAAATGTATATGCAAGAAAACCACCATAGCTCGCCTCGAACCAAGAACATTCCAGACAACCCCCTTTTCCTCGAGGAGGAGGAGAACTTTCCATCCGCCTTTCACACCCACCCACCCACCACCCACTTCCTTTTCCCCTTCCTCCCTTCCCCCTACCTCCCGCCTACCTCCTATCATCAGCAAAAACCTGATAAGCAATAACCATAATCCACACCAAAAACACCGTCCCGACCAGTCCAAACGCAAACACCGCATGCCAACTTTGGCAAATACTCCTCTGCTCCAGCCAGGCCAAAGTCTCGAGGTTCTGGCCCGTTGGTTTCGGCTCCGCGCCGAAAACAAACAAGTTGCAATTCGAATTGACCGACCCGTTGGGGCCCCAGAGCTGCACGCTGATGACGATGAGTCCCACCAGCCAGAGGACGAAGAGGATAAAACCGCCGATCATGACGATTGATGGAAGCAGACGCCGCTGGAAGATGAGAAGTAGGAGTACGGCGATGAAGAGGATTGTGAGGGCGGAGACGGTTATGAAGTAGGGGAAGTACCTGGGAGAGAGGGGATGTTAGTCTGGTCATGAGGAGAGAGGGGGGAAGAGAAACGAGGGAGAGAGTTGGGGGGTTAGTTTGGGGACAGGGTGAAGGGGAACAGAAATAAAAACATACCAAGGCACAGGCAAAAGCAGAGTATTCTGCACATCAATAAACGTCGCAAAAACACCAATAATGGTGCAAGCCGCGATGAGCATGATGAGCATCCAGACATTGAGCTGGATCGCTGGCCAGTGGTACTTGTGTACGCGCTCGACGCTGACGCCGCCGACGCCGCCGACGCCGCGGGAGCGGTCGTAGACGAGCGAGTCGCTCGTTACTGTTGATGCCATGGTTGGCGAACGGTTGGGCTTGCTGATGATTTTTTTGAACGAAGTCCTTGGGATTGGATGAGAGATGGGTATGAAGAGTGAAAAAAGGAGCTGAATCCTGAATGGGTTGTCGACAGATCAAGTTGATAACTCGATGTGAAGATGCGCACAGTCCCTAGGACCTAGGTGGTGAAACTGGTGAAGTCGATGCTGGTTCCCTCCGAGCTCTCTCTCTCTCTCCCCCTTGCCAATGCTGGCTATTTGACCGTCGATGTCTGTACTTGAACCCCTTCCGTGATCGCCAGTCCGGAATCCCCCGATGCTCAACAGTAGTAACCACCTAACCGTCGCGATTCGATGCGCGCGCCGAGGATGATTCGCCAGTTTCCAGATGGACCTCCCTACACTCTGATTTCCCGTTGCAGAGCAGCACCAAACTTCAGCTTTCCAAAAATACCGCTTCGAAAGGGCGTTATCAGCGGCTAAAAGAACAGGAAGCGCGTCACCAATGTACTCTTCTCTCGATGCACCTCGTCAACGGCGCTCCCCTGTAGCTTCAGTTCCGTGAAATCAAGGCTGTTGTTAGACCTGTAGTTGAAAACTTGGCTTGGCAACCGTTCAGACGAGAAGATACCGATCACAAGGGTTATCAGTTGGTCGACCGTCGTTAAAGCAACCGACTATTTCCTGTGATGTCAAAGGGATCGATTATCAAGGGATTGGAAACAAAGCAATTGTTGAAGTGAAGTCGTTGACGATGATGATGTTGTTGACCTGGGACCTTGCAGCCTGGTACCACAGTGGGGTAGAAACCGAAACTTGCTACCTCTACGGCCGTTTTCGCGTGGCTGGGAGAATCAGCGAGCCGAACAACAGAAATTGGGCGGGCTGGGAGGGATAACAATACGCAACATTGGTCTTGCGATCCATGAGATATAATATTCCATACATACATGATATATGTATGCCTCCCACCAACCTCAGTCCCCAGTTTCATCCTTCGAAATTGATCACTGAGTTGTCACGAACTCCATCGTTCGGAACAGCGGCAGTGACAGCAGACGGGACGGGAACGTTCGGTGATCTTGGCGCTTAAGAGGCTTGGTTCTGTTTGGCGGGCGGTGTTATCGATAACGAGCGACCACACACTCTCTCTTCACAGTCCAGTGAGATCCGATGACGTGCCATTGCAGGAACTGTAGATAACTTCAACAGAAGTTTGCGATACAACAGGTTTGTGTGGGCGCCTTTTCGTAGAGAATCGAGGTTGAAGTGTTTGTTTACCTTTTCTCACACCGTCGATGGATGTTGTGTTGTTGTTTCGGCGCAGGAACCCGGACACTGCAGTGACGGCGCCGTTGACAAGCTGCTAAAAATGGTGCGGTGCGTCTGTGCCGGGCATCGGACGGAAGAGTCCGAGATGTCGATATGTCATCTGCAGGTTGATGTCAATGCAACGGAACACTGGGATGCAAAGAAAATGCAGAAGCTTTTTCAGAGAAACAACGACAGGGACAAGAGCAAAGTGGAAGCGCAAAATATAGTTTCATTGCGCTTCAAGGTGGGTGTATGATAGAGACATCATATCCCGGCCGATCTCCAAAGACCAGGCCCACAAGAAAGCCGTCTAAGTGCAAGCTAGCTCTTGAGAAAGAAAAGAAAAAAAAGACAAAAATATTCCCCCAATGGTATCCTAAAACACCTGACGTCCCATCCCATATCTATAGGAGACATCATTATGCTGCCGTTATTTGTCCTGTTATGTCATATATATAAAAACGCCGCGTTGCTGCGACCTCCTGTACTGGGTGCCATCTTTATTGGGCCCCCTTCTTCTTCCCAGCAGCCAAAATATTGCTGCTGCCGTCACTAACTACCCTTTGGGTAGTAGGTATCGACTCATAGAAGGCTTTCGCCGAGAGCGCACCTGACCAAGGAGCAACCAGCGCGAACAGTCTCGTGTGCGCCAACGTCGTTGGGAGCCGCCAAGGTAGGGTTGACCTCGACAAGATCGACAGCGACAAGGCTTCCCGTCTCGTGCACGCACTCGCAGATGAAATCGCCCTCGCGGAGGGTGAGGCCGCCGCGGACCGGGGTGCCCGTGGAGGGAGCCCACATGGGATCGAGCGCGTCGACGTCGAACGAAAGGTGGATGGGGGTGTCGTTGCCGATGTGGCCGAGGGCCATCTCCATGACGCGACCGATACCGTGCCTGGACGAAAGCATGGTGGTTAGCAAGATGCTCCGGGCAGCAGCAGGTAATCTGGCACAGGGTGGACAAAACTTACTTGTCAATGTCGTGCATGCTGAACGCCTTGATTCCATTCTCCCTCAGGATGCGCTTCTCGCCAGGGTCGACATCGCGGAGGCCAATGTAAACCAGCTTCTTGACACTGAGGAGGTTATCGGGCTTCAACCAGCCAAAGAACTCCTCCTTATCCTCGCGCGCCAGACCGGTGAGGAAGCTAACGGGCATGCCGTGGATGTTACCGCTATCGCTGGTCTCGGGGGTGTTGATGTCGGCGTGGGCATCGACCCAGATCACGGCAATCTCGCGTCCAAGGCGCTCCTTGATGGCCTTGGCCGAGCCGGCAACGGTGCCAATGGCAATGCTGTGATCGCCGCCGAGAGTGAGGACCAGGCGTCCCTCCTTGGCGTGCGAGTAGACCTGCTCGGCGATGCGCTTGGTCACGTTGGAGACGGCGCGGGGGTTCTTCATGTTGCGGTAGGGCGGGTCCTCCTTAGGAACGAGGTCCGTGTAGAGGTGCACCTCGTCATCGCCGTGCAGCTTGTAGCCTAGCTCTTCGCGGAGCTGGGTGAGGAGGCCGGACTCGATAAGGGCGGAGGGGGCGGCGTCGACACCAGGCTTGCACTGTAATTTTTTGGTCATGTCAATGGATGCCAAACTCGACAGATAGAAGGAGCACAACATACCTGGCCGCCGGAGAAGCCTACGGCAACAATGCCGAGGTCCTCTGGGTGGGAAAGAAACTTGGACTCGATTGGGGAAGACATGCCGAAAGTCTTGTTGGAGCCTGTGGGAGAGGGTAGTTGTTGGACCATTGGCGCCTTTGTGGACGAGGGAGCAGCTATATAAGCCGCTGCTTGGTTATCGACGCGGGAGGGAGACATCAGCAAAGAGGAATGGTGCCGAAGGTAGGGTAGCAGTGGGGGTAGAAGAGGGCTAGAGCTAGTGATGCAACCAAAGAGACCGAGTTCGGAAGGAGGCTAGTGTTATGAAGAAACGAGAAGTTGTTGAGGAGAGGAAAAAAAGAGAAAGCAGAGAGGAAAAATAAAAACAAACTGAAGCGACTTTTGTTTTCTCCAACCCAGCTCATGACATATTTACCTACCCTCCCGACCTCTCCATCCCAACAAGGAGGTTTCAAGATGCCTGACTTAGGTCCCCGCCGGTGTGAACGGATCCGGGATCACGGACCACGGAACACTTTTTCCTGCCATGTCTGGCGTATCTCGCCCGAGGAGGGATGGAGTCCCAAGAATCCAAGAATCTTTGGAATGACGGCTATTGCCGGTAGTATCCGACAATACCCATCTTGTATCGCCGAGCCGAAGAACAGATCTGGGCGATGGAAGATGAGGGTAGGATTCGATATTACGTACGGTGGACTGGGCTATGTGTCAAGGCCGCCAATAAGAGGACCTTGATGGCCCCTTGTTTGAGGGCCGACGAGGGGATGATCGGAGCGTGGAGGGGCATATTGTTTGACAGCAAAGAGATTCGAAGCGAGCTTGTCAGCCGAGTCAGCTTTGTGGCAGCGATCGCAAGGGATCAGCCCGGCCAAGCAGAGCAGGTGGTTGGAGACGGAGAGTCTGTGGAGGGGCATCCAGTCGCATCGAGGGCCGGGCCCATCGTCTCATGGCTTCCACAGACCGGAGTGGAGGTCATCTGAACTTACTCAACTTCTGTTCCAGAACAATTCCATTCTCCATTTTTGTCAGTTTCTCTGACTCAAGGCCGGAGTGCCTAAGGCGACTGTGTGTATGGCTGAAACGACTGTGTGGAGACAGAAGCTCTAAGTCGTCGTCAAGTTAACAGAGAAGGTTAGGGTTACATAGTTAGTGTTAGGGTTAGCGGTTAGGGTCAGATAGGGTTAGTTCTAGGGGTGTAGGGGTCCAGTGAGAGGCCCCCGCGTGTGAATGCGAATTTGGCGTTGAGAAAGACGTAGTTTTGAGTTCTTATTCACGTCGTTCCAAGATGATGACTTCTGGTGGTGTTTTGGCGATGGACTTGATGCCAAGAATTGAGAAAGGCCTGCGAGTTTTTACAGCGAAAAGTCTGCTCCACAGTCGCTTTGGTCGATTACACAGTCGTTTTAGGCACCCCGCTCGGGGCAGGATACGAATTGACCGCCATACCCCGGTCTGTCAGATGACGGCTTCAAAAATCCCCAGGATACAGCGTCTTGATTTGCGACGACAGCTGCGACGACAGGACCGGAAATCGGCAAGGCCGAGTTTCTGTCTCCGTTTGTTGTGGGCTTTTGTTAGTGCGAGATCGGTAGTTGCTGTGTTGGATGCGCTCATGCGGTAGCGGATAAGCTTACGCTACGCATATCTCACAGCTATAATATCCTTATCGCTTATCGCTGTTTTGGGGGCTGCGATAGTCACGTAACACGAGATGGAATTTGTCCGTTTCTTCCACCATAATTATCAGATGATCAGATAAAAATTGGTTTGATAATGGCCGAGAGTAAGATCTGGGATCCTGAGCAACCTCTGGCACCCCATGATACTCCGGATGTTCTGCTGTAGTAGATATGCGGGATATAACTTCATCAAAGAGATGACCGGATGGACAAGGAACTAAGTTTCGTTACTCCTCGTCCTTTAACGGCAGTTCCTCCGATGCTTGCTGTCGGCTTGGTCCCAGTCCACGCCGCCAGAATCGGTCCAACATCGGCCAAAAGAGACCTCAGACCAGCGCATAAAATCATTGGAAGTCGATGTCTGAGGCATGAGTTTTTTTTCTTCTTCTTTGCTACAAGTTCTACCGCCGCAAGACCGTCCTTCGTTCCATCATGGTCTTGGATATTGCGGGCTAGCCACCTTCCTTGTGTTAGAGGAGGATTTTGTTTGTCTGAAGTGCCATACGAGCAGTACAGCTGTTCCTTTGAAAGCTCTGGGAATTCAAATGACTCCCTTGCCTCTTTCCGTGCTTTTTTTTGTGTTTACAGAAAGAGACGATGAGTGTAGACTACGGTGCTTACCACAGTCCTCATGTCAGTTTTGTTGCGCTTCAACTACTTTTGTTCGAGCCCAAGGGCTGGACGGTTGAAGCCAGGCCTAGCTGGTTGTTGTGATGATTCAGTAGCATCGTGATGCCAATGTGGGATGCGAAGCCGAGAAAGAATATGTCGACACACAATAGTCTCTCTCCGTGTGCTATGTTGACTCGAGTCGTAGATAAGTATGACAGACACACACCATTTAACGGTAACAACCTGAACTCTGTAGATTAATCACCATGCCAGCTGGAGATGGTCTGTTGGACTTCAGGGTGATCTGACCTGGGTGCACAGCTCGAACAAAGAACCGCGGAATGTCAGGCACGCCTGCCATCCCCATCCATTGCCCGACACGGAGAGTCCAGATTGAAGCAAAATGATGCTCAAATTTCGAAATCAAAGATTGAAACGAAACATCATGATGGCCCATCTTTGACCACATCCGAATCCAGTAAAAACACCATGACGGGACGGGATGCTATTCGCCAGAACGAAACCGTCTGCTTGGTTCTCCTAGCAAACCAAACATGGATGTCCCCAACGGTAGCACCTGTCGTACATAGCACTCGTAGCAGCTACATGTTAAAGGGACAGAAAAAGTACTTGGACTACTGATAGTACCGCAGTGCTCTAAAGCTCACAATGTGAGGTCCATTTGACTATAGCCTAGATGCTATAGCCTCGAGATTGGCGTTTCCAGCGATACAAATCTTCCTATGTGGGATACGATTTGTTATTGGTTTTGACATTCTCAGGACCTCATGGTGTCTTTATTTTGTATGTATGGAATTCGGGTCATGACCCGAGGGTTGGGTGGAGTGCACGGTCCAACCACGCGACGGGGAGCGCGTGAACCCTCCACCCAATTGCCGTCAAGGGCAACTCCGTCACACTGGACTCCAGATCATCATCTCCCGCTGTGAGCTGGCTGCACGGACAATCACAAGTACCTTTCCTTCAACAACTTTGAACCGTCTCATACTGGATTGAACCTTCCATGTTGTTCACGATCCAGCCAAACTTGCGACGAAAGCTGTCGGGTGCCAATACGCGACATCTCCTACGTAGACCGGTCCCAGGTCCTCTTACAACCGGCAGTCAAGTCTCTGTGCAATCTACTGCAACCCCTTACGAACCCCTGCCCATCGGGCCCGGTTGGTAGGTACCTTTAGAGGTCAACCTCGACAGCCACCAGCTCATGAGTGGTGCTTGCCAATCTATTATTTCCAGGTACATGACCTACAGTCCAACCTCTCCACTCGACAAACGCCGACTATCCCCAAAAAAGACTACAGATTGCGGATAGTGATACGGACTTTGGACTTTCTGGAACATTTCCCTCCATTTTACATCTTACACTATTGTACTTGCTACGACATATGACGCCTCGACTTGCTCGACACCTTACATTCTATTAATTCTGACTTCATCATCGCGGATGTAGTCCTATAATACCTCGACTTCCGGACTGAGCGACCATCAGTACGGCGACGACCCCTAAGACGACAGCACGGCGATTGACGCGGATACGGGATACGGGAGGACCCCCTTAAAACAACCGCAGCGCAATTGCGCTTTGCTCAACGCGATCCAGCACCATCACCCTACCTCTAGGGCTGGCTGAGACCCAGGCCGGGAGCATACGGGGAGGTAGCTGAGGACTGAGGTGATGACCATGGAGGAAGAAGTCCAGGAGCGAGGAGGCCGTCGGTCGCGTCCATCCACAGCGACGAATCCCGATAGCAACGCCGACCCCCAACCTTCGACGCGAACGACTGGCGGCAACAACAACAACAACAACAACCGCCCCTATCCCTCGCCCGCGACCTCAACTACAAGTCCGGGTACATCGCTAAGACCTGATGACATACGGCCACTGCATGCCGCCAACTCTGCTTCCTCCCTTTTAGCAGTTCCCGAAACCAGCTACTTGGAAGGGCCGAGCATAGAGTTGAGGCAGTCCGACTCGCAAGCCGAAATTGCCGTCCACCAACACCTAAACGAGATCGAATCTAGCTTTTCCGCTCCTATTTCACCTTTTCCGACCTCAGACATAGGCATTGACGATACCTATGACCTCTTCGACTCCGCGTCCAGGGAAGCTGCGCCAGCCGGGCCGACAGCGACCGCTGCACCTGCGACTCCTCCGCCACCCTCACCAGCGCATGCCGACGCACGATTACAAACAGACAGAAACACCCAAGAATCAAGGCCCGAGTCCGAGAATGACTCTGAGGACGACACAAAACATATCCCCCAAAGCCGCTCCAAAATGCCTGTAGCCACAGTCGAGGATGCCGAGCAGAGGTCCAACTACGAAGAGGAAGACGGGGGAAGCGGGGAAGAGGGTCAGAGCGGAGAGGACGAGCCGAACGAGGCCCACGAGCAGCAAGGTGCGGACACATCAATGACAAGTAACACAACTTCGTCTCTAGAAGCCTTCTCTCCATCTCGCCCAACAGCTGCGGCTGCCTCGAGGACGACACCTCGCGTTGTTTTGCAACCAAGCCTAGACCGACAAGTTGATGACTATGACGGAAATGGGTCGTCCCACGAGCAAGAGCACCAGGACGAGTCTGACGAGTCTGATTATTGGCACGAAACTCCCACCAAGCCACGGTCGACCCCCGGAAACAATGCGAATCTGCAGCATGCACCCTCCACCCAAAGCGCCAGGAAAAACCTCGCTAGAGAGAACCTGACCCCGGAAAAGACCCCTGAGCCGGCCCCCAAGCAGCCAGAGGGTAGAAAGCAAGGCCAGGAGCAACAACAGAAGGAGCACCAGCAGCCCCCGCAAGACGAGAAACGCGAGCTTCCCCAGCGCCCCAAGTACCTTAAGAGAGGTCAGCGTGGTTCCGTCTCATCCTATGCCAGTGATCCAGACCCCGACAGCGATCATACGATTGGTATGGGAACAGACTACGCGCTCTACTCCGGCGGTGCGTCTTCTTCGGCAGAAAGGCCGCGAGATACGAACGGCCTCACTCGGACGATCAGTCTGGGCAGTTTTGCTAGTGGCTACGAAGACCCAGATCCCTCGGGACCCATTTCTGGACTCACTCCTCTCGACGAAGCTTACAATGCGATATCCCCCGAGCCACCGGTAATGCGCCAGACGCGGGACCACGAAGATGACGGGGTACAAACCCCCAAAGCCCGCAAAACACCACCTCCGCTTACTGCGCCATCTGACACAGTTCTCGCCCGGCATGTTAGAGATGTGCAGGTGCCTGAGTCCCTGGCGAGAGAGTACAGGGCGAAGACAGGACTGACGACGCCGTTGAAACCCCTTAACCTCGCCGATCTTAAGAGTCCCGGCAAGCTAGGCGCTTCAGCAGTTACGACTCGCGCTGGCGGAAAGAGCTTGACTTTGAAAGAGCAAAGTAGCACCATTGAACGATTGAGCAAAGAGAACTTCGACTTGAAACTCAAGGTCATGTTTTTAAGTGATCGCCTGGACAAGCTCTCTGAAGAGGGTATTAAGGAAATGATCTCGGAGAACGTGGAGCTCAAAACTGGGCTAGCCGTGTTGCAAAGGGACAACAAGATGCTCCGTAAAAGGGTCAAGGAGTTGGAGAAGCAAGTCAAGGAAGAGGATGAGCGACCAGGCACTGCGCGCAGCGATCAGTCAGACGAGGAGAGCGCTGCCTATAACCAAGAGGTACAAGAAGAGTTGATGTACCTCAGGGAGCAGCTGGAAGAGCACATCGTCGAGATCGAGAGGCTCCGGAACGAAAATCTTCACAAAGAGGCGGAAAAGAGACGTATGGCGGAAATGGTTCGGACCCTCAGCGAAAAGACAGGCGAAAGGTTCGGCGGAGACTTGGATCGGCAAGAAGAGGCCGACGTTTACAAGGATCTGCTCGAGCAAGAGACGGCGAGGAGGGAGCAGAGTGACGAAGATAACCGAAGGCTGCGTGAAGAAATCTTTCGCCTCAAGCAGGAGCTGGCGATGCAGCCGAACGGCAATGGGCAATATCAACAGCAACAACAAGGTTCCAACATGTCATACCTCAGCCGAAGGTCCCGCGAGCAAGGGAGCGCTTCCAGTCGGCCTACGACTTCATTCTCTGCCGAAATGGATGCTGCAAGTTCAGCCACCACTCTGATCGAAGAACTTCGTCGGGAAAGCGAACAGTTGCGCCATGAAAACGCCGAGCTTCGTCGCGAAGTGGGCGCACAAACCTCGATGTTAACCTCACGAAACCGTGAGAAGGAACGTCTTTACCAAGAAATCGAGGATCTGAAAATGGCACAGCGTCGCGGAGGCCCTGCGCCGTCTACTATCGACAGCCTCTTGGAGAGGTCAGCATCCCGTGCCGGCGCCCATGAGAGATCACACTCGAGAGCCAGTGGCAGAACGGGCATGACGGGACTGGACGACGCCGATCGCGAAGAGCTCGAGAATAAGATTTCTCAGATGAGGGATAAGAACAACGAACTTCGTCTTCAAAACCAAGATCTGGAGCGTGAGCTGGCGGCCTGTATGGAGGACTTTGAGATGCTCTGCGAAGCGAAGAAGCAGGCCGAAGAGCTTTCCCATTCCCTGCAAGATGACCTGGAGGCAGCAATGCAGGATCTTGTCGCTCTGCAGGCCGAGCGTGACGAGGCACTTCAAGAACACGCGAACCTTGAACAAGAGTTCGAAGCTCTGCGCAAAGAAGCCCAGGAGGAGATCGATGCGCTGGAGGGTGAATCGGATCTCCGTAGTGCCGAGATTGAGCGCCTCCAACTTGATCTGAATGATCGTAACGAGAATTTCGATGCCTTACAGGAGGAGATGCGCAAGATGAGCGATGCCCTTGTTCGCCTGGAGGATGAGCAGGAAGCCAAGCACAAACGGATAGAAACACTTGAACAAGAGCTGAATGATGCCAACAGAGAACTGGAGGAACTCGAATTCAAGCTTCTTGAGGCAAACGACAAAGCCAACCGTCTGTCAGTCCAGCAAGAGTCAAGCCAAGGGGAGATTGCGTTCTTGCGGGAAGAACAGGAGAACGACAAGATCCGGATTGGTGATCTGGAAGCGGCACTGGCAAATTCCGAGCAAGGTATGCGTGATGAAAAAGACCGAGTCAGAGAGCTCGAGAACCGGCTGGCCCAGGAGAGGAGACAACGAGAGATTGTCGCAAACAGAGAGAAGGAGGAGGTACAGCAGTTCATCAACGAGCTCAATAAGGAAGCAACAGCAGCCAAGGATGAAGCCCGACGACTGCGCAAGAACCTGACAAGCAGAGAGGTCGAGGCTACGGAGTGGAAGGAGAGGCTACTCGAGCTGGAGAACAACCTTCGCGAGGCTCTAGGTGACCTGAACGGCACCAGGTCTAGCCTTCTCAAGGTAAGCTGCCCTGTAGTTGTGTTGCAACCTGAATGCCTAACTGACAAGCACGATAGTCTATCGCCAAGCTCCAAATGGACCTCGAAAAGGCCGTCCGCGACCTTGACACCACCAAGGCATCACTGGCTGAAAAGGACCGCATCATCAAGCAGCGTGATGCTCTTCTCGAATCCCATGCTCTCGAATCCCGCAAGGTGGGCGAGATGCTCGACAAAGAGCGCCAAGCTCACCGGAACACCAAAAACCAGTTCGAGACATTCCAGAAGACGCACCAGCATGTTACGCGCACACTCTCTCAATCAGACGCGCGCATTGCGGAGCTGGAAAATGGCAAAGCCCAAGACAAGAAGCGCATCGCTCAGCTCGAGACCACCTATAAAGAGCAGCTCACCGAACGCAACACGCTGCTTCTCAACCTCTGGACCAGGCTTTCCACCCTCTGCGGCAGCGACTGGGCCCACAACAATAGTCTCATCAACGGTCGCGCTCTGCCTAGTCTGGAGTCGGTCGCTACCATGTTCCCTGGATTCAGCAAGAACCTCTTGGCTGCGGTGAAGACTCTGGAAACCATGGTCAGCAGCTTCCAGACCAAGGTGAAATCTGTGGAGCGTGACCTGTGGAGAGAATACCAGGCGCTGGAGAGCCACCTGGAGATGCGAGCCAAGAAGCTGGATCGTCTGGAGCACATTGTGCGCAACAGCATCGCAGCGGGCACCACGGGCAACGGCGTCCTGACCGCCGCCGAGGCTCAGGGCAGGCTGGCCCGACTAGAAGAAGCCTACAGGCAGCTCAAGGTGGAAAACCATACTCTCCGAACAGCAGCCGAAGTCCGCGCTAGAGCCGCATACGCTGCTGCCCATTCTTCTCGGGGAGGAGGAGACCGTCACCAACAAAGTCCCAGTCCTCTGCCGTCGGCAGGGCCAAGGGACAGGGAGCGAATGCCCAGTGACAGAATGTCTATTCACAGCCAAGTAGACCCCAGAAAAAGCGGCAGCAGCAGGCCGAGTTCCATTGCCATACCCCAGCGATCAGCGAGTAGCAGTCGCAGGTCCATGATCAACGACATGGACGGCCACAACGACGATGGTTTACTACCGGGCTCCTCCCAACCGCCCCTGTCCCGAGCACAGAGCAACCAGTCGCAGCACCCCCAAGTGCAATCCCAAGCCTCCTACACTGGCCCCGGTGGTGGAGGTGGGGGGATTCAAATGTCAAACGAAAGGGGAGTCGCTCCTCCTTCTGGTCCGGGGTCGACCGCTAGTTCCAACAACAACCCTTCTGCCACGCCTGGTATGTACCTCAGTGGAAGTCAAGGAGGAGGGACAGGAACGACGAGCGCAGACAACAAGTGGATGTTGAGGCTGAGAGATCTGGAGTACAAGCTGAAAGCGGAGAGGGAAGGGAGAATCTTGGACCGTAACGAGGCGCTCAAGAGGATCAACACGAGCGAATCGGAGAATTTGGCCCTGAGAGAGAACCTGGAGAGGGAAAAGAGGAGGAAGCGGGAGAGCGCCCAGAGTTCCAGTGGGGGTGGTGGGGGGATGGGAATGGGCATGGGCAATGGCGAAAGGGGATCCTAGATGGTATGGACCGTAGCCGGAGCTTCTTTTAGCGCGTGAGCCAGAAGATGATATGCCACAACAGCAGAGTCAAGATAAAGATGGTGTTGAAAGCTGTTACCTCTAATAGGATATGGAAGCATATTAGATGTTGGTTGCGCTGGCTCTGGACCTGTGTTCGTTCATCAGTATGCGGATAGGGACTATGGTCTGGTCTGCATCAAGGACAAAGGAATAAGTGGCGTTGGAGACGTACAAGTAGAGGCGTGAAGAAGAAAGGTTGTTGGTCCGTTGTTATTTTCTCTTCTTTTTCGGTCATTATTATTGTTCACTATTCAATGGTTTGGCCATGGGTCGGTTGGTTGGGTTTAAACAAACGGTATGGGGACGGGCATTTTTACTACTACATACCAATATTACCCCTTTTCCTTAATTGATGTTGTTTTTGTATGTTGACTGCCGGGTTATAGTAGCCCGGTTAAGTTTTGTTTTGGTAACAGAGATATGGTACCATGCCATGGACCTTTCATCGGCCTTCTCTGTCAATGATAAGACATCATCATCAAGCAGTCGGAATCATCCATTACTCCGTTTCTTACTTGTAGAAATCCAATGGTACAGATCGTAGGTCGTGACACAAAATGGACATGGCCGTAGAGGTACTCACTGATTTGCGCTGCGGGATCGAGATAAGAGAAGTACGCTAAGATACTGGACCTGCATGAATGTGACGTTATACCGCGATAAGCCTTATCGGTGAGCGGTGTATTATGGCAGAAATAATTGTCGCAGCTGGTTGCATGGGAAAAGTGAACTTCGTTCTTCGGGGCAATTCAAGTATCGAGTATTAACATCAACATCGAAAAACTAGCAACACACAGGAGCACGGCAGCGCCATCCCACCGTCTCCTCCTCCACCCTCGAGTCTTCTTTCTTATCACTATCCGATCGGCAGACCTTCCCTTCATTACCTCGACTACCCCCGCCGTCCCTTCTCCTCCTCGTCCGATGCTCTCTACGGTGCGCAACAATGCTGTGCGCCGCAACTTCGGCCTGGGCCAAGCGCCATGTTTATCGTCCATAATCACGACCGCCACTTCCCCTAATGTCGTTTGCCTATCGGCCAACCCCCGCGCACAATGGCACGCACGAAGGGCATACCGGACAACAAAGGCTCTCGAAGCTAAGAAGTCTGCCGCAGGCCAGATGATGCTGGAAGCCATGGGAATCCTCCAGTCAGTCGGAGTCGCAGACCCAACAACACAAGCGAAACCCAAGAGGACGAGGACGCGCAAAGCAAAGACGGCTGAGGAGGACGTTGAGAGTGCAGAGGCAGAGGTGGCTGAAAAGCAAGAAGAATCCGAAAAACCGAAACGGGTGCGGCGCAAGAAGGTTGCTGATAGTACCGAGGATGGAGAAGAAGTGGGAGTTGAAAACGAAGAACCACCCAAGAAAAAGAGGGTAGGGCGGCCACGCAAGCATAAGCCCGAAACCGATGATACCGAGCAAACAACCGTAACAAAACGAGAAGCTGTAGTAGCGAAGAAGAGGCCCTCATTAAAACCAGCCAAGATAACGAGAAGCGATGAACAAAGCATGCTGCGACCTTGTGTTGACCCCATGCAAGAGCAACTATACGACACAAAGCTTTGGAACTGGCTCGATTATGGGCGCTCGTCGGCGAAGGGACTGGCACCTTCACACTTTAGGAAATTCGACCGAACCCGAGTCAACGTCACCAGCGAGAAGATGGTTGACGATATCCTCGAATACATGAAGCCCACCTTGACGCGCCACGAGGGCTGCGACATCATCGATCTAAACCCCGGAGCTGGCGTCTGGAGCACCAAGCTCAACGACCTGCTCAAGCCTCGCACGCACCTGCTGCTCGAACCGGACGCGGACTTCTACAAACCCATGCTTGAACCGCTGCTTGACCGAGAAGGTACCAAACTGATAGCCAAGGACGGCGTCATCTGGGCGGAGCTGTTGTCGGTGCTCACGCCCGAGTACCTGCCGCACCAGAAAGAGCACCAATACTCTGCCGACGACGTACCCGAGCGCAACGACACCCTCCTGGTCACCGCCAACCTTGGCTCCTACCCCAAGAGAAGATACTCGAACTTCCCGAGCGCCACGGCCATGATCCTATACCAGTTCAACCACGCCATCCGCAGTGGTGCCCTCTTCCAGAAATACGGTCTGGTACGCATGCTCCTCTGGCTCGACGACGAGGACAAGGCCGCCATTCTCCCCCGCGTGGCTCAGCGCCGCCGCCGTGTGGCCGTCGACGCCGAACTCAACTGTGAATCCATCACCCACGTGGCCGGGCCCGATTACTCCGACATCGACCCATCGAAGCGTCTCTGGTTCAGTCGCGACGTGAACATCGACCGCAGCAGCGCCTTAACAGCCTTGCAGCGCATGCGAGACGCCGGGATCCAAACCCCTCCCGGCCGCGAGACCAAGCTCCTCCGCGAAATCTCCCAAAACCCCGATGACGTAGTCGCCGCCGGCGAGACGCCCCTCACCTACGACTTCCGTCACCAGGCCGACTTCGAACAGCTCGAGAGAGACTTCGAAGACGGCAAAATCGCCGTCGGCTCGGAGGAATACAAGTCCATGATCCGCATGCGCATCCAAATCGGCTCCGCAAACAAGCGCTTCAGCAATGTACACACCAACCTGACGGAATTCCTGAAACTCATGGACGACTGGCGGGTTGCCAAGGCGGCCAACGACAAAAAAGCCCTCAGATCCATCATGAACCGCTACAAGCAATGGGAAAAGACCTTCTTCGACTTGGGCTCGACCGCCATCGGCGACTGGTTCGTCCAGCGCGATAACCTGCACCTGTGGAACCAGAAGAGCATGCTCTGGGACCGAAGGTCCATCGAGCCGCTCGTTATTCAGAAAGACGAGTTCTTCCCGCACGTGCCGCTCTCCCTGCTTGATATCCAGCCCAAGGCCGCGCATAAAGTCCTGCGGTCCATGGGCCCCAACTCGGATCGGAGTGGCGACATGGCGGACTTGTTGATGCGCAGCATCAATACTTATACTAACTCGCCGATGAGCAAGGTGCTTGATCGTCTGGCTGCCGGAGCGAGCGAGTATGTGTATCCTAAGTGCAAGAGTCTGGTTGATCCCGAGCAGGGGGGTGTGCCGTTCCCCGGTGCCGCGGAGATCACGGTGAGGGGGATGTCGGCGTGGCAGTATGAGGAGATGTTGGAGCAGTGGATGAAGTGGCCGTTTAGGCCGCGGTTGGAGGATTTGATTAGTCAGTTGTCGGATGAGTATAGGGATGCTGAGGGGGAGGATGGGGGGAAGTTTGGGGGTGTCAGTCCTGAGTTTTAGAGAGATCGGGGCTGGGGCCTACTATAGAGGTAAGCTTGGGAGAAGTGAGATGTGGGACGTGTGATGTGAGGCTGTGAATTAGAAGGAGAAGAAGAATAGCGGCTGCTTTCATGCTGGCTTTAAAGTACACTATAGGAAACCCAACCAGGCAGGGCCAGCTAGAATAGATGACAAACATTTATATAGACACTTAGGCGCCACCTAGGCGACTACAGGAAGACCATGTTGCTGTACGATAGGGATGAGAAAAAGATGATATTTGGCGTAAATGGAGATACCAAACGGGAGCGAACTCTTATCTCTTTTGTTTCATGTTGTTGTTTATCTTCCAGTTCTACATCTGACTTTGAGGCCTACTTGATGACACGAAGTACTCTGGTACCAGGCCTTGTACAACTAATCTGGGGGTTAAATCACGAACTGGTCTTCGACCTATAGACCGCAAGCCTGTACACTTACTGTATCAGCAACGGACAAGGGCAGGAGCTTCCTTCCTACGGGCACGTTGGCTCTAAGGTACATACCACCAGGCAGGCTTTATCGGCCCTTCTTCCCGATCTTTCCTCTAAAAACGTTCCTGCAACCTTCCATGTTGACTGTCCGTCCTTTCCCTTGAGTGATGGTCGAGAGTGTGTTGACTTTTCTCCATTCCTTCCCCTCGCTTCCCTTTCTACAATAATAAAACACGAGCCTCCTCTATCAACCACCGCGAAAATTGCATCGCGAATTTCATAGTATTTGATCAAATTTTATTGTTGGGTAGTAGTGGGCGGCGATATTGTTTACCACAACCGGGTTTGGGTTCTTTTTTTTTTTTTTTGTCAGCGTATCTCTACATAGAGGTCCATATGCTGCTTTACCATCGATGAGTGTCCCATCTTTCAGAAGACGAACGAATCCAAATGTTAAGATAAGTAAAACTACCTAGCCAATTTCAGTCTGATCTCCCGTTGCAAGTCGAGCCAGGTCAGACATGCTGCCATCGAGTACCTACACTCGCCTGCACGCCGAAATATTACAAACGTGTAAGGAAAAAAACCGTTCGATACCTAGTCCATGTCCCCCCCACATACTTTTCAACTTGTCCCTAATCCTGTTGGAAGTCCGTGCCCTGGGCCGCCATTCACTGGCCTTGCCCATTCACCGGCACGCCCTTCCAGGTATTTAGGCCGCCCTGGTTTCCGTTTCTCCTCTTCCGTTAGACAACTCCAAAATCAAGCCCTTTTCGATGTCGCCTTTTCCAGCCTCCGTCAAATGCCCATTATCTATGTACGTCACCATTAACCATACCATAAAGACTGAAACAACAATCGGCAGTGCTATTGCTTCAAAAATAACGAACTTGACGGACGTGTCCTTATCTCTCCCGCTATCACTGTCGGATTCATCGCTGTCTTTGCTGTCTTTGGGGGGAGCAATGTCGACGGGGCCACCTCGGAGATCTCTAGAGGGCGATGGGGAAGGCTCTACCGTTGTCTCCCTTGCTGACGTTTTTGTGGAGGTGATGGTGATTGTGATGGTATAGAAGCTGGGGAGTTCAGTCTCATACTCTTCAATGTTGTTTTTGCTGCTGCTGTTGTTGATGCTGCTACTGGCGGTTGTAGAAGCAGATGGGTAGCTGACTGCAATCCCGGTGACGACGTTGGTGTTGGTTGGGTCCTGTGTGTGTGGAACTGGAGTTAGCATTGAGCACAAAGGCGTGAACTGTGTCTTAGAAGAGGCAACGCAAAAATGGAAGTATCTGCTTACCACTTGCGGCACGAGGACTTGCACAGCTGTGTTTGGCTGTACTACCTCCTCTACAAAAGCGGCTTGGACCAGCGCCCCGAAGAGCGAAGCTGTGAGAGGACGTTTGATAAATTTGGTGAAGCCCATCTTGGGAGGTGAGTTGTAGGAGATTAAATTGAATAACGAGGAGGGCTAAGCCTGTTTTCTTGAATTGAGCGAAGAATTATCCGAGGAATGATGAGGAAAATTAAAATATCCGAGGATGCCAGGTGATTTGATTGTGAGGGTAAAAGGGAAACAGGAAAGCTGGTAAGGAAACTGGGAAGGGGGGGGGGTTATATACCCTCTTCCTAGACCTGGCTGTAGGCGCCATTGAAACTTCTTGTCACGTCCATGTCCGCTGTCTGGCGCTCTGCAAGGTCGGGCATGAGATATCGCCATCGAAGCTGCACTCTCAGAAGCCTCAAGCATCTGCTTCAATCTTGGCGATGGCTGTTTGTGCAGGAAACTTGCTGTAGAACCTTGACGAGTACGTAGGGAGATGGTCGCCAGTTGGCCCGTGGAAGTGAAAAGAAACCACCCTACATATTTAGGTCCGGCAGACTGGGATATCTTCTACTTGAAGCAGGGCTGCGATACTGCCGTACCGTCAACACTCGAGCACTCTGCCATCCAGGTCTGCGGAAAATGTTCTCAATCAGCAACATACTTGCTACTCAGAACAGCTTACCTGCCTCAAGGATGGAAATATTCATGGGCAAAGCACACGGTCTGTAGCATCGAGTCCCTTGGAGCTGGCAAACATGTGGTGGATTTGGTGGAAGCATGCTTCCGGCCCCGACCGGTGAGGATACCGGACTTAACAGCACCAACATGCAGTCGAATGTCGTGGATTTGAGATGCACAACCCAGATATCCGGTGAGTCTCCAAGGCAAAGGGACATGTGATGAGTAGACGTCAGGTATCAAGAATCTTGGTTGGCCACGGCATTCTCGGACATAAGAGGCCGACTGCAGTGTCAAGGGAAAAAAAACATGAAAGTTTCCAAAAATGACTGGGCCGCGCTTTCATGTAAAGCAGGCAGGTTTCGAGTGTGCATCGGCCGGGCCTTCCCCAATCTGCAATACCAAGATGAACGCAGGGCAGGTACGAAAGATTCGCAGCCTTCGTCCGGGGGCCAGCTGCCGCGAGTCTGGGTGCAGATTTCTTCAACTGAAAAAGTCCCAGCTCTGTCAACTTTCCCGTAAGCCATTATGAACCGACTTGCATCTTCGGACCTTGCGAACACATCGCCTCACTATCCACGCACCACCGTCCGATGTGACACCGTCGTTCTTTATACCCGATCCGAAGCCCTTCCGTAGAGACAAATGGTTTGCACAGACTCCAGAACGAACAAAGCAACCGCCAGATTGCAATAGAAGCTTGAATTCCATCATCAACTGGCATATCTCGAGATCCAGGAAGTTAAATTATTTTCATCCCCCGTCATCCGCCGCAAGTGCTTGAGTGGCAATTGTGTCACGACCCACGCCGCGTCACATTCACATGCTTCACCCAATATCCAAGTCCAACTCTGGGAATTCTGAGAATGGCTTCTTCAGGCCTACGTCCGAGCGCGGACTCCAACAACAAACAGGCGGTTAAACACCGCCCGGCTAGCTCAATCGGTAGAGCGTGAGACTCTTAATCTCAAGGTTGTGGGTTCGACCCCCACGTCGGGCTCAATTCCCGATGTTCAACAACATCTCCTTTTTTGGTTTCTTTTTGTCTTTGATGCATTCATGCATTCCAATCGCCCCTAGCTTTCCTGGTTTCTTTTCGTTTGGTGCTTTCCTTTTTGTCGCCCTTTTCCTTTTTGTCCAGTGTTGGTACTTTTGGTCATTGTTCGTTGGCTTTTGTGAACACATTTGTGTTTTCGGAGACATGCCGGTAAAAGGTTGTGTCCGTGGGCATAAAAGTGTAAAGAGAACACTCCAGACACAGAATTTTCGAGTTGATAACTGCATGTCACAAGCGACGGACCCTCGGCGCTTGGGGAAACTCAAATGACACATGAGAACAGCCATCACTGTCATGACTTCTCAAAGCATGGGTTTGTAAACGAGTGTCTTCCGAAGAGCACTCAAAAACCGGGGAGCAAGAAAAAAAAAAGCATCGCAGATGATCGTGGAGAGTCCACGGGCAAAAATGAAAGCAACTCGATCCACCCAGGGGTCGAACCTGGAACCTCCTGATTCGTAGTCAGACGCTCTGCCATTGAGCCAGCGGACCTTGTTGAAGACAGGGTTCGGATCTGAGCATCATATTCTCGCGAGTCCACCATCCGAAAAGAATGTTTCAATGTTTCCCTACTACGTCCTCGGCCTTTTGTCTTCCTCGTCAGATTTGATAGCTCCGGATTCCAAGTGACTTCTACTCTAAGTTGGCTTCGAACTTGAATCCCAATCGTTGCGTATATACCTGTACTAAACTACTCGTCTGAAGTTGCTTTGCTACAAAATTCTTGCTAGGGAGAGACAGAAACTTCCGAGCGAATATCAACGTGCTTCTAATTCGAAAATCCACCATGTGCAGCACACTACTAGCTTCCGTACACTAACTACTACATCAATCACATAGCGAGAAGGACACATTCACCTATTAGTGTGACGGAACGACTTCTGAGTTCAATTGAACGAGCGAACAAACAGAGAAATACGGAATGGCAAAAAGAATAAGGAAAGAAGGAAAAAAGAACATCGAAAAAAAAAGACTGGAACGACGGGAATTGAGCCCGACGTGGGGGTCGAACCCACAACCTTGAGATTACGGAGGAACTCCTTAAGAGTCTCACGCTCTACCGATTGAGCTAGCCGGGCAAGCGGCTATCAATCATTCCTTGATGACAATCGGCCACAGATTCAGGGCTTATAACGAGTGCACAGCACTTCTTTGGGTGCGAACATCACCCACGTTAGGTGTTGTCGAAGTCCCTTTCTTGAGGACTTGAAAATGAGACCCCATCTACATTGAAAGATGTAGGATTTCTCTTATCATCTTGGTTACCGCAGAGACTCGGGGCGTTGGGTTTTAGGATCCAGGGAAATCAGGCATAATCTGTACACTTGAGGCACCTCTAGTATTGCATATGCTCGAATTCTCTACCAGAACCCAAACCCTAAGGCACTTGATACATAAAACCTGCCAGTTAGGCCTTGGATCCTAAAACCCAACGCCCCGAGTCTCTACGGTACTGCGATCATCGAGGTCTTGCGTCAGGTATTGAAATTGGCTAGTTGCATATACACCTGCCGCTGCATCCCGATGCTGCATCGCCCCCTCTCGATGCTTCCTTCTCAAGCAAGACCGACGAAGAGGCAACGACACTTCCAAACAACACCAATAAACGAAGCCACGGGAACAAAAAAAAAAAAATCCAATCATCGCCCGCGTCGTTAACAACTGCCAACACCTAGTATTATCCAAGTTTGCATTGGTCTACCACAAAACACCTCTGTATCCCGTGCAGTCCCGATCAAGACCCAACATTCACCAAACCGAACCTCCCGCCAGTTCCCCCCAATCCCCCTCCCCTCATCTACCTACCCATCCACCCACCAAGTCCTAGCAACTCCTAACAAGTAGCACAATCATCACACCTCTTAAACCCATACCCCAAATCCTTGCACGCCTGCACGAACTTATTGTGCTGCGTGCCGGGGTTGACGCAGCAGCCCGTGAAGCCGCACCCGTAGACGCCGTACTTGGCGCCGATGCGGTCGCAGGCCGTCTTGGAGTGGTCGGTGCCGCCGTTGCAGGCGCATTTTTCAGCTACGACGCCGACAGCGAGGAGGCTGAGGAGGAAGGAGACGGTTGTTGTGAGACGCATTTTGATTTTGGAGCTGGTCGGGGCAATGTCAGTTTGGGTAGAGGTTGAGGTAGTTGTTGGTGGGTGAGAGACAGACTGGGACTGGAACTGGGACTGGATGGGTTGATGAGGAGACGGGAGGAATGTACCTTTGATGGTTGATGATTGAATGGCCCGGGTGGGAAGAAAGTGGAATGCTCTGATGAGGTTTGAGGCTTGTCTGAGATTATCTGAGGGTGACGGATGGGGATGACCAAGTAGTTGATGGATGGAGAGGAGCTGGTGAGGGCTATTTAAGGATTTCGTCAACTCCAAAATCTCTCTAGAGGTACTAGACGTTCAAGTCTGTGGATCTCCAGGCCCAGACAGAGCCCGAGTGTCCCATACGCCCGAGTGTCCCATACGACCCCTGCTGCGTTGGATACAACTCTTTGCGTTACACGATGCTGGCTGGAGAGGTAAGCAATATCGCAACATTCATCCGTCTTGGCTTTGCCAGTAAATTTCTCGAGGCATCTCGACAGGACGATTGGATATATGAAGTGGTCCATTGGACATGGACTCCCAGGTTGGTAGGGAAATTAGTTGGTCAGATCCCATCGGCTGAAGGTGTTGGCGATGTCTGTGGATGGTAGATTTCTCGAAGCAAGCGGTCTTTGGCGCTCAATGAATAGGTACTGTAGCTGTCCATCCGCGTTCTTTCTTTTCTTTTTAGCTGGTTTTCTCAGTGAACTATCAGGGTGAACTTCCCGGGGGAAGTGTGGCCTCATACCACACGGTAGCGTCTTGAACGGAGTAGGCTGAAGACATATATGGCCAGCAATGTTCACTGGTTTGACGTCTTGTTATGTCTCGTGAGTTTTGGTACCTATGCTCATGTAGATAAGGGTTGGGGAGAGAAAGACACAGTAACTTGAGGACATGTACCTTGTAAAGCACTCATGTAACAAGTGTCTTGCAAAAGCGTTACATGAGGTAGTTTTAGTGTACTCAGGTTGAAACTGTTACATAAGGAACGAATACTGGATGTTGCGAGTGGCAACTTGGATGTTGTCATACGGACCTTTTGTGTTTCCGACCCCTATTCGGAGATCTGCTGTATCATTCGACCTCTCCAGGTTACACAAACCAAAATTGCCACGACCAGCGCAGTCAACCCTCAACCCTCAAGCTTTTGTAGCAATTGACTCATAATAGGAGGATGTCAACCCAGTCTCATCTGGTTCCAGAGAATGCCAGCGTAAGACAGCATGGGGTGCCGTCAGAATAGCACTGATCCAGCCGTAAGAAGGGTACAAATGATGCCGACCAAGGCCTCTTTTCAAGAAGGAGAGAATGTACATTATGTCCATCGAATGCTACGCTGACTCGCCGAGCAAAAATAAGCTTAATATGCGTAAGAACCTTAACCGGGAAGGCGGGTGAATGATATGAGGGGCCGAGGGGGCTGCATGGTCACATCTCCTGTCCCGTCCATGAAGGGCGGCCAATGAAAAGCCATTGGAGGGAAAACGATGGTTGAATGGATGTCTGCATCGTCTTATTCCGGTTTCCCGCTCTGTATACCTTCCTCATTTGCGAATGTATCTAGGTCTAGACCTCGGTGTCGGTGAGGTCCCGGAGCTGAAAGATCAAAGTTGTAGCTACATCATTCGCGTGATCACAATTGGATGACTGGAGGCAATCGATGTCCAACTTCGACGTAGTCTCGAGCGGTGTGTTGAGAATCTCTTCGGTGACAGTTGAGTCTTCTAGACGACATTTGTGTGTTTCGGTGCAATTACTGTGGCCACGTCCAGTCAGGTTCAAAAGTTGAATCATCAACCCTCAAGATGGACACTCACCCACTCAATCACCAAAACCTCCTCAATCAACAACAACCAGTCATTCCTCAATCGTGGATTGGACCTTTTTCCGGAGTTGGCTACCTCTCTATGCAATATCACTCTTTTTGTTGTCTCGACTCCATCGCCGCGCTGCTGGCCAGGGGCACATCTGCCGTCAGGAGTTCCTGGAAGGCTGCGCCCGGGTCTGCCTCGATACCAGCCAGTGACTCCGAGGACAATCCTTTGTCGCCAATTTCCGAAGATTGATCAGTAGTGGAAGCCAGAGATAAAGATGGAGCTCGACTCTTTCGGGGAGGCGATTGAACCCGAACCTCTTCTGCGCCTGATCCGGCACATCGCCCGACGCTCAGGTCTGTGGATAGGGGGGTTGGGGGTCGTGATTTGAGATCTCGAACGCCCATAATATGCAGAATTCAATTGAGCTTGAACGTTTTAGGTGGGTTCTGTTGGAGTTTGACGGACCAAGTAGATTGCAGGATGGCGACGATGTTCTTGCGGCATCGATTGGGGTTGGAGCCGTAAAGGACGATGCCGGAGGGTCGGTCCTTCCCAGGTCCGCAACGTGAACTCATGATGACGCAAATGTGCCATTCATCAGTACAAACTCCAACTTCCCCCGCCGTGTACAAGTACCGCATTTTCGGAGCTCTAGCGTCATAAGTACCGCATGAGGTGAGTGCTGGATATGATGTTTTCTCGGCCTGTCTAAATTTGATTGATAAATGAACATTGACCGCACTCCCATTCATCAACAACTGCACCCGTCAATCATCTATCTCAACAACCATCTTCCACCTGACCAGACATTAAACCACTACAACCATAATCTCCTCCCTGCCTCCAAATCACAATGGCCGATAAACAAATCGTACCGGTCGACCATGAGAAATGCCTCTCCCTCTACGACATCAGCATCCCCACCTTCCTCCGGGGCCAACACACCCTCAAGCACCTCCTCGTCACCGCCACCAAGTACGCCCAAGTCAACGACATTTCACTGCAGGAAATTCCACATTGGACTTTGCATCCAGACATGAAGCCCCTGACCTTCCAAGTCCAAGTAGCCAGCAACACGCCCAAGAAATTCATCGACGTTCTGAAGGCTCAGGAGGGCGTCGTCTTTGCGGATGACGAGACCACCATCGAGCAGCTCATCGAGCGGTGCCAGCACACGATTGACATGCTGCAGAAGGTAGACAAGAAGACGGTGGATGAGGCGCACATCCGCAACAACACGATCAATTTGGAGTTGATGACTCCGAAAGGGCAACAGATTTATAATATGACGCCGCAGCATTATGCGCTGAAGTTCGCGGTGCCGAATTTCTTCTTTCATCTGCAGACTGCTTATGCGATTTTGAGGATGAAGGGCGTGCAGATTGGGAAGATGGATTATTTGGGGTGTTTTTTGGAGCGTGATTCTTGATATGGTTCCTCTTCGAGGTATGGTTGCACTCAGGGGGATAGATGATGGGTACCTATGTGATGGTGAATTAGTGGTGAGGGCTCAATGTGCTTGCAGTTTGTTCACTGGAGGGTGTCACCACATTTCTGTGTATGAGTAATTTGGTGTTAAAAGGGTTCATTGAGATTGCACGACTTCCGTATGGATTAGGTTGTTTGTACACGATAAACCACCAGACACAGATTTGAAGAAATCGTACTTTCTGGATGATTTTCCATTTCTTAGATAGTCTAGGCAACGGTAATAAGACTCCTTCTTCTCCTCCCTTCCATACACGATGTTCCCTAGATATCACTCGCCCCCGAAATCCTCGATTCCGCAACAGTAAAGTACTCTCCCGTCTCAACATCCTGGACCTACAAACATCACATCTATCAACATTCCATTCATTCGTTGTTTTCAAAAATCGCAAGTAGACAGACGATGAAGTGGAACTTACTTCATAAAGCGAAACTTTAGAGTTATTCAACGGATCGACAATCGACCGAATGATCCCAAGCGCCTCGTCTCCATCCAAATCTAAAGGATCTTCCGCGTAAGTCAATCGGCAGGAATGTTGGAAGTGAATGTGGTTGGAACCTCACCTGTGTAGACGATTGTCTCTCCGATTTCGTAGACGGCCATGCTGGGGGTTGAGGTGATGGCGTTGCGGTTGGGTGATAGGGCGGGTGGGACAATCTTTCTCGGTTTCAACGCTTTGTTGAAAGGGATGTAGTGAATAGCGCTTCTTTGTTAGTTAAGATACCTACACAGCGAACGTTTAGTTCTTGCTTTTATTTGTGACATTCGTTATGAGCCTGCCCATAGCTTCAACATCAATGGCCATCAATGATTCCCAGTGTTTTCAACAGCGACCAAAAGCCTACGTCAATGATGCATCGCTGACGGATAACTGTGTTGGATTTTGAGATATTTGGGTCGCTTTGACATGATCTCATTTGATAGGTACCCGGAGGTCAGATCCGAAATCTGAAGGAGCAGGACTGAAGATGGGGGTTGACGGGGGTGGTCGTAGCGGAACATTGAACCACAACGGAGCATTGAGCGCACGGATACGCTGTTCTATCACCAAATCAAGGGAATTCATATCGTGGAAAGGGAGAATATTACTAGATTATTTCTGGTGAGGAATAGCTACCTGCTTACGCCAGCTCGCACTCAATCACATTCTCAACAGCAGAAAGTCCACTCGACCAGAACTTCGTAATCTTAAGTCCCAACCCGCTGCCCTCGATGAGTTGATGCCACTGGTCCTCCGTCCGCTCGCAAGCCGACAGCTGCGTCATCATCAGCATATCGCCCGCGGTCCCTTCCCAATAAGCACCGGTTCGCGGGATCACGCATTCGAAGATGAGCAACTTGCTGTATCCGGGCTTCATCGCCTCCGCCAGACGAGCGAGGATCTTCTGGCAGACATCATCCGGCCAGTCGTGCAGGATGGAGTGCATGAAATAGGCCCTGGCTCCCTTGATGGGCTGCTCGGTCAGGAAGTCGTGGGGCATGCGCTGGATCGAGGGATCGATGTCCTTGGCGTCTTCGATGACGGGAGGAAGATCTTGTAGGATCAGTTTCTACACATGGCAAGTTAGTAAAGCCGAGTCCATTGTTTTGTCAGGTTTGAAGCAACAAGTAGGTGGTGCTACTCACGCCAGGATGGTTGGGGTAGTTTCTCTTGAACTCGTCGATGTCATGGCCAAGGCCGCCAGCGACGTCGACGACCAGCGGCGCATCGGGCGATGCATCGGTACCGGGGAACAATTCCTCCTCTACAGGATAGATTTTGGGGTGATGCCATGGCAAGCGACCCTGCCTGTAGCCGCCCACTATGAGTGTGAAATGCGAGGTTAATGAAAATATTCCCACGTACAATCACAAGACAGGATACTTTGTGGCGCGTGATGACTTACTATGGTGGTTCATCTGAGGGCCCATGCCGATGGACCCGAGATAAAGCATGCAGTTTGGCACGTCGCTGTTGTATGACGCATGGAACGCCGTGTGGGCGGCATCGACGGGATTCCGCCAGTTGGTCTCGCGAAGGAACTTGTAAAAGTCGATTGGGCTGCGACCGATGCCACCAAGGCTGTTGAATGTCGAAAGAAGATGGTTAGCAAGATTGAATCCGAGAGTTGAGTGCCGGTGTCCATATTTGGATTTTAACTCACAGGCAAACATAGCCGTCGCCGATGACATCGAGGCTCAACGATTTGGTGAAGTTTGTGAGCTTGTACTCATCCTGAGCCACCTCTACAAGATGGCCCATGGCGCACACATGGCGCAATAGGCGGCCTAGAATTTGACCTGTGAGCTCAAGTTCTTTTTTCTTCATGAGATTGTGAAGTCACTAACCGAGGAGCTCAGGATCCATGCCCAAAGACTTGGCAAGATCGTCAACCTTGTGGACGGCATCAACGCCATTCTTGACCATGAGCTTCCAAAGACCGACATCGACACCGGTGATAAAAGCAGCATCAAGTCCTGGCTGCATTTGTTCTTTTGGTTAGCATTGTAGCCAGGGGGGGATTGGGAGAGGCTCGGTCACTTACATCAGCCCATGTGTGCTGCAACATCTGCTCACGGGGTGTCATGAGAGACTGGAGAAGACTCCGTGCCTGGACAACCATCTTGTGGCGCGTCTCCTCATCGCCTTCCTTCCAGTTTCCATTGAGGGAGGTAAGATCCTCGATCAACCCCGGCACAGCATCGGCATCGCTTGGCCGAGTGGCGAGCGAGAGATCAACTGTTGTGGACATGTTGGCTGTATGTGTAATGTGCTACTGAAACGTGGAGAATGGGGAAGAGGTCGTCGACTGCGATGGAGGAGTAACACGCCGCTGCTTTTATAGATCAACGTCTTGCGTATCTGTGAAGTTGAGGACCGTCGGCAACCCTAGGCTCCTCTCGCTGTCCACCCCTGTTGCGGGGAGAGATAACTCCCCGATGAACCAGCACATCTCACCTCCACAGGCACCCCGTGGCAACGGTACCGCTAAATCTCACTCATGTCGGATTTATCCCCACGCTATACAAGCCAAGCATGGGGATAAATCCGACGTGACTGAGATTTTGCGGTAATGTGTTTCATGGAGCAAACATGGTAACCGTTTCGGCAGGTTAAAGATGTGGTCAACGTGGTTTGGTGTGGACCGGGTAAGTAGCTCCGGGATATGGGTCGGAATACCTGGTCAGAAATATCGATTAGCATGAATAGTCCGGGGCCGATATTACTGTGATGATGCCACTCTTCGCTTCTAGAAGTAGAGCCTGGCACGTACCTTGAGGCTTGAGCTGCCTTGACCCCCTCCCTTCAGCGGTGGCATAAAATGCACAAAGGTGAAAGGGCACCGCGGTCTCCTTCATCCTCTCCATACCATCTCCGCTGTCGCCCACATTCCCGCTGGACGCGTTGCCCCGGGGCTAACTGACAGCGATGGTCGTGAAGATCGCATCCAAACTTTGCATGAATGCATCATGAAAGTTGAAGAAAGAAGAAATGGTAGTCCTGGGAGTTCACACTGTATCAGATGTAGGGCTGGACCCACCTGGGCAGTGAGGCTGTTAGCTGAATGGACCGTTAACGTTGGCGCTTTGACAGCGGTTCGGCACTAACCGAGACCCGTTAGCAAGTCCCTGTCCGGGCCCTGTCCAGGCACCGGTTCGCTGTTCCGAGGCCAACTCCACCAAGGGAATGCGCCAAAGCATCACTGTGCAGCATGCACCGACCGTTTCATGAACAGTGGGTTCATGTTGCCGTCTATTGAAGGTCGAAATCTCGCCGAACAAGAATGCGACCTTGAATCCCACGAATTGCTCCGACAGCGAGGACCGAGGTTGGCAAGCCCGGTTGGGTAGAGCGAGGCAACCTCACCGCCACCCCGTTCACTACGAGGTGCTGTCGAGACGACGAAGATGGCAACACCTACCCGCATGGCCCTTGCCCTGGGCTCTCACCGATGAGTTGCCCTTCGAGACTCGAGACTGCCCTGGCTATACAACAAATGGGCGTACCTACCTTGTTCATTCCGCCTCATCTTTCCTACCAGACAACTTCCCAGCCATCAACCACTCAGTCCCTGGCCATCACCTTGTCGAGACATCACCAGCTATTAGAGTTATCTTCCCCATCGAAGGAAGACTCCGTGATTCCAAATACACCAACCTGGAATATCTTGATGTTGGAACGCCCTCTTCCATCCAGCTTCCTTCCAATTCGCCTCACAACGGGCGCCGTACCCCGAGACTTCAGACCGTCTCAGCCAAGAAAGACATTGTTGAGCACCAAGAAGAGTTCCAACCCCTAGAACTTTGCTTCTTTCGCTGAAAAGGGGGTTCCGACCTGGCCACTCAACGGCTGTCCATTGTCCTGCAAGGAACCATGTCAATTTACGACAGGAAGACAGGTCATTGCTGCTGGAGTCAACGTCCCCATGTTGACGAGACACTGACGAGCGTGATGAGAGTTCCATTAACCGAGGGCGTGGCAGGCCTGCACGCCACCTGCCTCATTTAGAAAGTTCTGAGAGTTCAAGTCCCAAGGGTTTGGGTCAAGGTGGTATCAGGCCCCATCCCGTTCGACACAAAATTGCTTCCTGCAAGTGACCCAGTACGAGTTTTGCAGCAGAGAACGTTTACAGACGTTGCCAGATGTGCGAGAAGTTCCCAGCCCCTTGGCCCGGGTGCCGCTTCGTGGTTCGTGGTTTTACTCGGCTCAAATGTCAAGATGCCCGACATTTGGCGGGCGATTTTCATCTGTCTAGGGCTTGCTACAAGTTGCCTTGCTGCTATCGAAGTTGAAGACCGAGAACCTCTGGAGGTGGACCATTTACATTTGAGTGTCGTTGTGCAGCATGCCATCCATCTCCATCTTCAATATCTATCTATACCTCTGCTCTTCCTTTGAAGCCATCTGTCGGCGGTGATGTGCTTTTGGTGTACAGCGGTTTTTGTTTTCTCGAGTGCATCTTTCTACCTCGAACACTAGGCAGTATTGTTCTGCCTACCCAGACAAAATGGACGACAAAGGGCCGATGATGCTTGCGGTGTGCTGGATATTCACAGTACTCGCCCTTCTCTTCGTCGGCGCTCGTCTCTACGTCCGAGCTGTCGTGCACGACAAGCTCGACTACGATGACTACATCATTATCTTCTCGTGTGTACGTATACACTACCCAGTCAAACCACCAATTATCTCCTAAATGGCCATAGAGCTATGAATATTCCTCCACAAAAGCTGACATGACTCAACCACATCCTTACAGTTCTGCGCCGTTCTCTCCAACATCTTCGTAACGATATCCGTCTCCTGGGGCAACGGCCGACACTTTGCCGATCTCGACCTCGAGCAAAAGGAAAACACCATCAAGTGGATGATGGCCGCCTACTTCCCCGGAATCGAAACGCTCGGCTTCCCCAAGCTGGCCGTCATCGCCCTCCTGGTCCGACTGCTCGCTCCTAGCCGGCTGCACACTATGGTCTTGTGGTCCATGGGCACCATCTGCTGCCTGTCGCTCACGGCCATGGTCATGACTTTGCTCTTGCAGTGCACGCCGGCTCACGCGCTTTGGACTCTTACCATGCCTCATAACTGTCTTGCTCCGGCTGTGTTGGAGGGGTTGGCTTATTGGGCTAGTAGTAGGTTTAATTTCGTCGGCTCAAAGAGCAAGAATAGAACAAGACGTAGCTAACCACGAGCATTACCACAACTACACAGCATCCTCCGCGTTTCTAGACTTTTACCTGGCCATCTACCCGGCTGTTGTTCTATGGAAGCTGCAAATGCACACCAAAAAGAAGCTAGCTCTGTGCTGTGCTCTTGGTATGGGTCTCGTGTAAGTCTGCCTAGTGTTAATGTTTACCCTTGTCCTTAGGTTATTATGTCTTAAGACGGTGGCTGACATTGACATGACAACGACCAGATCGGGTGCAGTTGGTATCATCAAGGCAACCGGCGTATCGACTCTATCAAGTCAAGACGTTAGCTGTAAGTTCCTTTTCAGTCGCCAGTACTCTTAGCCAGACAAGGAAAAGGCCCCAAAGATGTTATGAGAACTAACAAGGCGCCCACCCTCAGACGATCTCTGCGACCCCTTGTACTGGACCTCGTAAGTACTATAGCTTGCCCCAGGCCCCGAACCTGTTTCCTTCCCAAAACTTAGCTAACCGCCACCCACCCCCCACAGAATCGAAGGCAACCTAATAATAATAGCAGCCTGCATCCCCCTCCTCCAACCTATCGTCGAAAAAGCCAAAGGCCGCAAAATCTGGCGATCCAAGGGTTACAAGCCTGGCTCCAGCAATGACGACGGCGGCCACTACGCCGACGGCACAAGTGGTGGTGGTGGTGGTCCCAGTGGTTACGGTCAAAGCAGGACGAAGCGCAGTGCTGGGCCCGACGCCCTCGAGATGGGAAGTACCTCCAGAAACAGGAAGAAGGTCGATCAGTACGGGTTTACGATGCATGCTAAGGAGGAGAGTGAGGAGAATTTGAAGAAGGAGGATAGCAATAACGGGAATGACGAAGACTCGGGGGTGGGGAACTTGCATCGTGAGGATGATATGGATGGGAGGAATGGCGGGGGGATTGTGCAGACTAGGTCTGTTACTGTTGCTTATGATCAAGTGGGGGAGGGCGGAGGGGGGACGACGGCTGCTACTAGGTGGGCTGCTGTTTAGACGGAGGTATTTGAGCGAAAGAGGGAGAGTGGGCGTGAATGGATTGGTATTGTGGATGGATGGTTCGCTTCAAAGGTCAGCGGCTTTGTTGATGTTTTTTTTTTTTCTCTCTTCCTTTTTCTCTCCTTTTTTTTCTTGCTGGGTTCGGTGCAGTCGGCAGGATCTCCGAAGACATCGACCTGGTATGCCACAGTTATCGGATTCCGGTTTCCTTTTCTTCCTTTTTTTTTTCCCAAGACACCCAACCGCAAGGTTAAAAATCAGATTGTTCGTATTCCCCAAACTGTTCCTCTACACGGTTATTGTTCGATCTCATGTTTCCTCCAGTTGGTGTTTGTCTCGGTGACAAAAGCCACAAAGTACAGTGGACAAAATCCACCAATGAAATCAACCTCACAAAACCAAAAAGGCAAGTGGGTCTCAGAAGCGGAGCATATGGGGGGCTCAACATGAGCGAAAAAATACACAGTAGTTTGTGCAAAAAATTCTCCGAGAAAAGAAGAAATGAAAAAAATGATATGGTTCTGATATCAGAAACATCGGGAATTGAGCCCGACGTGGGGGTCGAACCCACAACCTWGAGATTAAGAGTCTCACGCTCTACCGATTGAGCTAGCCGGGCGGTTGTTAACCGCCAATTGTTGAAAATCAGTCTCAAGCAAAGTGATTTTGTAGGGCTTGGGAGAATGTTTTGTTTTTGTTCCTACGAAGTCGTCGTCGTCGTGGGCTGCGACGAGGACTACACTCCCTTCTATCTCCCATCGTCAGCCCTTCCTTACACCGATCCTCTTACCTGGTTCTCCTTCATTGTTGGTTAATTCTTTCCTCCTTTGTACCCCTTTCCACCTTTTCTACCCTTTGCACTCTTCGCACTGTGATGCTTGCGAAAGGTATGAGGGAAGAAAACAGTTGGAGCAGGGAGAGGTGTTCCCAAGCGCACCACTCATTGGATGCCGCGGATATTAAAGGCTGAGTTCCTGCATGCTTGGTGATAGGCGAAGGAGCGGGCGGGTAGATAATCACGAACAACATGATCGCTAAACGTGAATTGACCCCCTAGTATCGGGTGCACAATCCGCACTTGGGATCTTGCAGCGGGATATCGATCGAAACTGTTAAGTACGTCACCAAGCCGCTAAAAGATGAGAAGGGTAAAGTAGATGATACCAAGAGCGTCTAAACCGTAATCAGCACGGAAGCTGACCAGCTATAAATGATTTGTTCATCGGGATTGCCTATTCACCCGGACCCCTAGATATTTAGGGGCAGCGGCCTCGCCTCATCCACAATCTTCAACTCATACCCCCAAGCCATAGGCTTACCCACCGTCTCCCTCTGCCTAGCCTTCGCCATCACCTGGCGCGCCAGCAAGATCGATTTGTTGCCTTCGCTCACCACCGCTCGCTGGTATTCATCCATCTTGTGCCGCAGCGAGTCGATCGACTGATGTTTGTTTTCGGAAAGAAGCTTGGATAGGCCAACTGCGTCTCGGATCGCGTAAATTGCGCCCTCTCCGCGACCTGTTGAGAAAAAAACCCGGTTAGCTTTCGCTCTCGGTGGTCTGAACTTGTACATGGTTGACGAAACATGTTTAGTAGAAGAGTTGAGCAGGGCACTTACTCGGTGTCATCGGATGTGCGGCATCCCCGATCAAGATGACCCTGTTGACCGGCGGGATATCCTCTATCAGAGCATCGTACCATGTCTGGACAGTATTGTCAGTCTTCCCTCTTTGTAAAATGGTCCATCATAATTCGACATACCGTCACCTTCTTCAAACCTTCCACCTCCGTCTTTTCCACCACGACTCTGAACTTCGGATCCAGAGCTTGAATCCTCTCCTTCGACTTGCGCAGCCTCTCTTCCGCCGTGCCCGTCTTGACCCAGTGATCATCACCCACATCTTGACTCTCCACCGTCATCCAGTAGTAGTCTCCGTAGGACCCATCATCGCTGACGCGGTTGAGACCGCTGAAGAGAACAAAGTCCGGTCCAAAGGCAATATAACACGAATAAGCCAACTGGAGCTGACCCTCCATCTCGGCACGGTTGAGACGGCACTCGCCCATTGTGATGATGGAATAGGTTGAGATCTCCAAGACCTCGGAGTTTGATTTTTGGAGGACGTGTGGGCGGACTGTTGGTTAGGATGATTGTCAGCCACTGTCCAAATCCATATCATCATGCACACAATGGAAGATGGTAAGCACAAACCAGCACTGAAAGTTCCATCTGCGCCAACAAGGACCGTGCCCTCCGCGTGTGTCCCATCCTCAAACCATACCGTCACCTTATCCTCACCCTCTTCGATCTTCTGCGCCCTCTTTCCCCACTGGATATCAAGGTCGCGAGCTAAAGCCTGCCTCAGCCGTAACCTGTGGGCTCTCAAGCAAGGCGTCTCCGGGCTATCTGTCACATACCCTGCCCGCCCATCTGGGAAGAACATGGCTACGCACGACGGCAGCTGTAGAGGAAGGAGGTGGCATGATGATCGGAGAGATGAGAAAACTTCATCGGGAAGAGAGCCACCAAAGAGCTTTTCCGGACTGCCGGTACCGTATGTCAGTGTCCAGAAAGCATAACCACTGGAAGTAGTGGATGGGGTGAGTATTTACTCGTGAAGCCCAACGGCGTATCCTTGGCCTCTCGCCTCAGCGCTGGCGTCACGCTCAAAGATCTCGAAGCTAATGCCTTGCTTGCGAAGACCTTGGGCAAGTGTCAAGCCACCAAGGCCGGCACCTATGATCAAGACGTGCAACTCGCTGTTTTCTTGGGTGATAGCCATGGTGTGAGGAACTGTTTGTGCTGCAAAGACGGTGAGAGCCCTGGGTTAAGAGACTGATACTGAGCGTGATGAGAATCAGTGTCAGGCCCGGTGCTTCCTATGGGATCTCCGACCTCATATCCACCTCGGGCTTCCCGGATACCCCTCCTTCGAATCCACCGACGATCCATACCGCGCAGCGCCTTCCGGTAGTATCATGCAATATTCCTTGGGATGGTTGGCTTGCTGCAGTAGTATCATATCGCTGTGTAACCGTGTGTACAGGTATATGAATTGCCCCTCACCGGCGAGTCCCTTTTGCTTGGCCGGAAGCTAGTCCGAGAACCTGGTAAGTTTCTTAGTCCGAGCCTCGGTGTAACCATTTAACACCGACGGATACCACGGCTGTCCAAACACTTTACCATGTTTCACCTGCAGTGAAATGGCCGGGTGGCTTCCTATACAGCAACAGGAGGCCAAAAGGTAGTACCAGATGTAAAAAAAGCGCAAACATCCGTTGCAGAAGGGAAGTTATCAACATTTGCAAATCGGTACCAAATAGCAGTAACGAATTGCTGAACATGAGATTAGCGGTGGGAAGATCCGTCAGTAGGAAGTCGTCCGAACAGCGTCGGACTAAGGCTGTTTTTGACTGTCATGGTGCTCACACATGTTGGGATAAAAAAGCCTTGACATTCCATTGTGATCCCAACACCGTCTAACTCCCGTCGCTTGAACAGAAACACGCATGGGGGCAAAACAAGGGAAGGACGAGCTGTAAGAACTCGGCACAAGACGCTGATATCATCGCTTCGTGTAACGACCGCACGCCTTGTGAATGACATCTTCAGGCTAGATCTGACCCATGAATCCCCCACTTTGGTAAAACCGCATCTGGTGCTCGCGCAGGTCCGCCCAGCTCCTGAGTTCCGTCTCTTCATCCTGCGGAGTAATAGTCCCATCACCCCGGTCCGTATTCCCCGGTCCAGTTTTCTCCAGCCTCATGAGAATGTCTAGAAAGCGGGTGAGAGGTTCTTGGGCTTTGGTGGCCATAGGCCCTTTCCGCCCAGGAGCATCGTGGACGAGCGTGGAAGCCACCAGACGAACCTTATTGATGAAGGATGCGCCATTGGGCTCCATGTTGCGTTGAGAGATGGAAGCAAGCACGACAAGGAGATTCTGAACGATAAGCTCACGCTCGGCGGTCATGTCCTCGTCAATGGGATCAGATAACTGCTCTGCAGCAGCGTGTAGAGCAGCAGCCGCAACGCTCTTACTATCATGGGAAATTCCATTGCTACCGTTGACGCCGTTTTCCACGGCCGTGACTGCGGCATATGCTTGTGCTGCTTGATTGCGGGTATGCTCGCGGTGGGCATCGCGAAGGTTCAAGTAGCGTTCGACATAGTACGAGCGTGTCGCGACCTGCGACGCATAGATATTTGCCTTTTGGATCTCATACTGAAGCAGGCGACGACGTTCAGGATCGTTGTTGATGACATGGCGGATGTCTGAGGCCGGCTGATGTGCAGGGTAGGCGGGTGGGCAGTACTGGAATCCACTGTTGCTAAGAGCGTCATGCGGCGCGGGAATTTGAGGTAGCTCACCCAGGCTTGTTGGCACACCGTTGGCGGTATTGCTGTCTAAGTCTAGAGTGAGTTCCGGGGGCATGCCTTCCATGACCTGCTTCACAGCTTGCAGGCATTCGTGTAACATAGCCTTTTGATCTTGAAAGGGCAGTGTCGTCAGGCCGTACGATAACTCGATACTAACCAAAGAGTTCATGGTCATGTAAATCTTGATGGCCTGGACGAAGCCCGTCAGGCGCGACACGATAGAAGGGGGCTGCACCAGGATTTGGGAGGGAAGAATAAACTCGTCGTCCACCTCAACGGGGAAATCGGGATACGGCTCGGCAGGTGTCGGAGGGGGGAACACGATCTCGCCCGTGGGCCCCCCGAGTTGCATCATTGAGCGGATACCCAGAAACATGACCCAGAAGACACGCTTGCCGATCTGGTCCTGTACATGATCAAAGGCAGGGCCCCGGTAGGTGACTGCAAAAAAGTCACGCGGTTTATGGTATCCCAGTTCTCTGATGATGTTGTAAGTTTCTGACATGAAGCGGCGACACACCTTCCATTGCAAAGTGTAAGCAGCAGCCAAGCCGAGGAAATAGCTCGTGACTGCGTCGTAAACCGTCATGTCTTCTCGGTTATAGAAGTAAGAACCACGGGCTTCCATGGCCACATTGCGGCACCGGTCAACGAGGTGAATGGCTTTCGGAAACAGATTCATGCCATGCTGTGACTTGAGATGCAACCGTGCTGTCCTGGGAAAGGAGGCAACCAGGCAGCCAACCATGCTTGCGAGCAAGGCCAGAAACTCGTGGCTCTTTTGGTCTTCGCGGTTGACCAGTTGCTGCCGGAACGTAGGCTCATGGGGGAAGGGCGTCAAGGGGTGGATATAGGTAAAGAAGTCGTCGACGAGGAGCACCAACACAGGCCATGGAGCTATAGCTTCGGCATCGAGGATAGCATGGCTCTGCCCATGCGCCTGCGAAGGGTCGCCTTGCGGGTTTCCAGCGATGGAAATCAAAGTCTGGGCGGCGTTGTGAGGCTGCGCATTGTGGCCCAAGTTATTCGGCAAGGCGGGTTCGAGTCGCGGACGCTTCGCCGCTCTGGCAGCCTCTGCGTGCCTATTGGGAGGGCCTCGACGCCTCATCTCCCTATTAAACGTACAGTCGACCTGGAGATCGCGACATGGCCGACAAGGATGAGTCTCATCACACTACATGACGCGAACAAAAGGTCAGCTCTATGATATCGGCATGTAAGAGTTCTGAATAGCCCGGCTTTACCTTGACTTTCCTTGAACTGCACATGTCACACGCCCTCCGCAGGCGAGTGGTCTTGGACTGGGGTTTTGCTGTTGGAGAAGATCCTGGAGGGCTTGTCTGGGAGGCCATTTGAAGTGCCTGTGTATAGATGGCCACTGCTTCGGGTGGGTATGATTGAGAGTTTGCAACATTGCCTGGGTCTATGGGTGGTTGTGGTGCTTGACCAACGACGTCGGGAGCAGCTACGACGGCAGCTTGGAGAGCTCGGANGGCCATTTGAAGTGCCTGTGTATAGATGGCCACTGCTTCGGGTGGGTATGATTGAGAGTTTGCAACATTGCCTGGGTCTATGGGTGGTTGTGGTGCTTGACCAACGACGTCGGGAGCAGCTACGACGGCAGCTTGGAGAGCTCGGAGGTCATGGTTGGCAGCGGCATGGTGGGCGGCAGCGGCAGCGGCTGCTGCTGCAAGGACGGTAGTATGAGCATCGACATCGAATAACGGCGAAGATATCGTCGAGGATTCTGGTTGTGGTTGTGATTGTGTTGGAGGAGGTGGTTGGGTGTCTCGAGTCAATTGGGGTTGTTGATGTTGATGTTGATGTTGATGTTGATGTTGGTGTTGGTGTTGTTGCTGTGACTGTGCTGGCTGCTGTTGTGGGTGTAAATGCCCGCCGTGGTGCTCTGTGGAGATAGCACTTGTAGCAACACTACCAGTAGAGGTAGAGGTAGAGTCGGGTGCCGGTTGTGTTGGCTGTTGATGATCAGAATGATGTCTAGTAGAGTGTGTTACTATGGTTGATGACGTTGTTGCTGTACTACCAACTATGGCAGCAGCCGGGACATTTGTAGACGCGATGGCTGATGATGAAGGGCTTATCGATGTTGTTGTCAATGGCGGGAGTGGAGGTTGTGTTATCGACATGATTCTTCTGAACGACCCGACGACCTGGCTTGTGACTCGGGATCCAGCAAGCGTTCGGTAGAATCGCGGATGAATTTTCACAGGTGGATGAGAAAGGGCTCCACAAGAGTTTTGCTGATGAGACAGACCGGATGATAAGCCGTGCCCACGTGACTCAACGTTGCTCGCATTGGTCAATTCCTCTCTCATCCAACTGTTCCATCCAAACTTCACAATGTCACCTCGTCTCATTCTCGCGGTTGCATTCTCGAGATCCTTCGATGATGGCCATCCAATCAATCCCACGTCGCCGTTATCGGCCGTCTCCAAGACCAATCCAAGAGGACAATTGCTAACCGCTGATCGATGCACCGGCGGACTTGACCCCGACAAGGCCAAACTCCAAAAGGTTCAGTCCAGGAGGCGAGCATTGAACTTCCAGGGCAGCCAATTGTTCCATCCAATGGCCAGAGATCTACACGGAACAAGCCTCGGGAGATTCACACTGAGGAATTCCGCTTTTCCGCTCTTCGAAAAGACCGTGAGAAGCCGACTGTTTCTGCTCCTACCGCGGACAAACAACCACACAAAGTTGAACAGACATGACCTAGGAGTTGCAAGGCGAAATAGAGACGCAAAATTGCATCACAAATCATAACATGCCCTGGATGGAAGCGAATCACGAACTCACAATGTCGTACTCGGTCTGCCGGCAGTTATCGATTGAGGGTTAGGGTCTCTTTGAGTCACAGCTAGTGACCAGCCATCCATCGCCCCCGGAGCAGTCCCTGGACCCCTGATGGCGCCCTGATGCCCTCCACTTCCCATGCTTTCACATCCCATCGGATGTTAACCTGTGATGGCTTCCACTTCTCGGTCGGCGCTAGACTGTGGACCGCCGATGACTCGCTAATCTCTCTTCAACCTTTTAGTCATGGCAGTTAACCGCAAACCAACGGTTAAACCGACGGTCTCAAAGTCAACCGTCCAATCTCAGCACAGATTCTTGCTTCTTCTCGCCGGAGACCGGGTACATTTACGGTAGCCTACACTACTCTTCCCTGGGCAACCAGCCGTAGGGATTGGCCCCCAAATAGGTCCTACCCCCAACGAAGGACTAACGGCTTGACGATACAAGACCGAGGGAGTGCGAGTTCTTAATTCATGGGCATCATCAAAATCCATATCAAATCCGCGGCGTGAATGGCAAATACCAAACACAGCTAGATACACAGTATATCACCATCTCCACATCGACCCACGGGATACTCGTCAGGGCTAGAAACGCCTCAGTCTGACCCCGTGCTGGCATTGGGGTCCCAGAGGGCGTTTCTAGCCCAGACGAGTAGTCTCTCCTATCGACAGAGCGGTTACCTTGGTGATCAATACATTATCCCCCCGGTATAGGCCTGTGCCGCACATGGACATTTAGGGAATACTTTAGCGAACGGAGCAACGCTACTCCGTATTATTGGATAGACAAAAGTGGTCTGCATCAGACATAAGTCGCCTCGAGTCCTCAAACCCCGCCTCGACCAGTATTCTCGTTTTCTGTATCGTCTACACACCACGGCCAGCCTTTTTTGTCACCTATGGATACGGCGCTACTATCAGGAATACATACGTAGGAGTCAGCAACCGGCCGCCCAGAGAAAGCTTGACGGACCCTTAAATGCCGGTCCACTCATCTTCCATCTGTACCGCCCTGGGCCCATTCCGAATCAAGCAAGTGGCATTTCCAAGACGTCTCGAAGGAGCCTTCAATCTCTTACAAAGCACCCGAAAATTGTACTATTGCACGCCTCCGACCTTCTGGAAGCACGCGGGAAGCAGACAACTTTTGTCTCAACCCAGAGATTGGTGCCCTTCGACTGCTGATTCATGTCTTGGCCTGCTTCAAGTTCACCAGACCTGGCACGTCGGTTACCGGATCCGGCCTGCGCCATGATTAGCTCGGGAGCCATCCACTCCAAGGAGGAGTGGGAGATGTGGAAGAAAACCATCACACATCTGTACTTGTCCGAGAAGAGAAAGCTCCGAGATGTGAGGGAGATCATGATCCAGAAACATGGGTTTCGCGCAACGTGAGTGGAGATCCCAAGTCCCCCTACACACCTGAACCACGGTTTGCAATGGCTGGCGTAGTCTGACTTGCGGTTATCGATGTAGCATACACCAGTACAAGATCAGACTCCAGCAATGGGGCCTCGAGAAGAACAACAAGGTAAGACAAGTTCCGGCTGGTACGGGTAATCATGGCCCAGGTTTGCTCACGCGACGCTTCGTTTCCTAGGAGAGTGACATGAGATACATGTCGGCCAAGGCGGCTCAGAGAGCTGCTCAGGGAAAAAAGTCAGCCTTCCGCGTCAGGGGCAGAGAGATATCACAAGCTGAGCTCGACCGATACTGGCATCGCAAGCATCATGGCCATCAAAAAGGTACCTCTCCGGGGGGCGGCAAAGACATTGACCTGTCCAATATGCCGGATGAAATCGAGTGCTACACGCCTGTGAGCAGTCGTCCAAGCTCTCCAACTCCGCCCAGTCTGGACCCCTCACAGCCGCCCGAGGTTATCCCCCGGGACCCAGTCACGGCTGCAGCCGAACTCGTGGCGATCCACCGGGATCCCCCCGTTGTGCCAAACCAGTCTGTCGGGACACCTATCGACACGCCCGTCCATATCGTGACACCCCCAGCAGCGCTGATATCACCACCCAGAACAGAGCTGGTCAGCCCTACGAGTGTCAAACCAATCAAATCACGACATAATTCACCTCCCGAAATTCTCCTCCTACGACAGCAACAGCGGCGGAAACCACCAATTGTGAAGACGGAAGAGGACTCGCCCGAGAGCAGTCCTGACAACTGGCGCCGTAAGCGCAAACTCACCGACTTACACCCCCTCACGCCACCAGGACACCTCCTCTCAGTCCAAACCGTGATAACCGGCACGCGGGACTTCTACGTCCGCTTCGTGCACTCGCAGGTGGACGAATCGGACGTGGTCGAGCAGCCGCCGCACTGGAACCTGCGACGGTTCTACGAGCTCGCCCTTTCCGTGTCCGCCCAGCTCTCCCTACCTCAGTGGAACGACAAGCGCGACAGCATCGTGACGCTTTACAACGACACGCTCGACCAGATCCGGCCCATCCTCACGCCCGACCCGAACCCGCTGCTGCTGACCTGCATCTTCCAAGTGTGTTGCCGCTTCTGGCAGGACGGCAAGGCCCTGGCCCTGCACTATCTCCTGAGCTACATCCGGCACGAGGTCGGCCAGCTCCACGGGCGGTCGCACCCGCTGTACGCCGTCTGCGACTCCCTGTTGCGCAGCCCCGAGGTGCTGTCGGACCTGGTAGTCACCAGCCTCCGCTGGGCGGTCAACGGGCTGGCCGAGCGGCTGGGCGAAGGACACCCGCAGACGCTAGCGGCGGCAAGGGGCCTGAACTCGGCCCTCTATGCCCAAGGGGACCTGGCTTCGGCGAAAAGGTACATGGTCGCGGCCGCCGCGCTGGAGGAGAAGGCACACCCGGAAGACACGTATGGCAGGCTGGACTCGCTGGTTAGGGTCATCCATTGCGAGCTGGGCATGAACGACATCACGTCCGCGCTGGAGAACCTCAAGATCTTTGAGAGTACGCTCGATAGCCTGTCGGGTGCGGCCGATTATAGAATGCGGTTGTGCTACTTGAGGGCGAAGGGCGAGGCGTTGAGGCAGCAGGGAGACCCAAAAGCGGTCGATGTGCTCGATGAGCAGCTGAGGTTGGCGAGGGAGAGCAGTCCGTTGCAGAATGGTTGGTGGGCGGTGGCGTTGGGGGAGAAACACCTGGCGTATGCGAAACGGTCGGTCAGGACGATGGATAGGGTGGTGCCTTACCCGCTTCCTTGCTGACTGACAGCCTTTGAGTCCGTCTTGGCCGGTGGATGGGTGGCTTGGAGACGTTGTCTTTTGTTGTCTTCCCCTTTCATGGAAAGAGCAGAGGAGTTTGAGGAGTTGGGACTTGTGAAGGAGAAGATCAAAGGGTTCAAGTTATTACTTGTTGTTTATATGTTGTTGCTGATGTTGTCGTTCGGTGGTCTGTCGGAGAGTCGGAGAGGTCGATCCTGCATCCAACTTCTGTCGAGGGTAAGGGACGAAATGTGGGGACGGCTCGGGCTTACGTAACGTGCAGATGGAAGATCATGTCACTTGGGTCGTCAAAGATGACAGCCTTGATAGCTTCCTTTTGCAATCCGATACCTTGATGGGCACTATATGACCCGTAGAGTTGTTTACCAATGAATTATAAATCAAGCAAGACCGGAACGTTGACGCCGAAACGTGAAGAAAACAATTGAACGGGAAAATCCCACAGGTCCAGTCCGGGTAGCACCTGCCCTAAAATGCCCTAGCGCTGCACATCATCAGTGGAGGTGCACGGGCCTGCAGTTCAAACACATTTAAAAAACAGTCGGCATCGTCAGGCAGGGACATCCCTCGGTCTTCACAGCGAGCCGTGCCGCTCTTGCGTTTTTCGAACTCCTCTTTCCCCTAGGCTCAATTCTGTCGGGTTTCAATAAGGAAGTTGTCCCTCACCAAAAGATTTCGTCATTGGGTAAGTATTCAGTGGAGGATTGGCAGACCATTATTTCCACTTACCACATTGGCTTCCTCTCCTGTCAATTCCGATGGACCCGACTCGACGTCGTCAGACTTCAACTTGACATCTCTGTTGGATTTCCGATACAGATTCAGGTCACCACAGCTTGGAAATCTTTCCCGGACGCAGTTTTCAAAGATACGAATGAAACTGCCCACGAAGAGCGCCTGCCGATGTTAACTTGCTGGGAGCAATGTTTGTCAACAGGCTCAGAACTTCGCGTCCGCTTGGTCTCTACCTCTAATCATTTGTCCATTCCGATGCCAGGGCAACTATCGTCCGAATGGTGCGGCCAATTACAGACACGCCTATTACAGCTATATCTTCCTCGTTCAGCCCGCATCAGACACTTGCAGAAAAGGATGCTTCAAGATGTCTTCAAGGGACATCCTCTGGTCAGGAAACCACTGGAAGATACCCTTCAACAGATCCAGAAACATATCCGCCTTCTCCTTCGGCAATTCGCTCTTGAACACCGCCAGATGAAGCGGACTCTTTGCCCTCCTATGCCTCTTCTTCCAATCCTTTAGCGCCTTGTACCTGAGGAATCCAACATGCGCCGGATTAGACGGAAACACGGTCTTCTTCCCTTTATCCCGCTCTTTCCATGCATTTCGATACGGTACGGGGATGGGGCCAAGAAAATATTCCATCTCGGCCAGCACGTCGGTTTCGGGGCACCGGTCGACCGATTCCCAGGTGTCTGGGAAGGCAGCATGCCCCGAGCAGATCTTGACCATGGAGCAGCCCAGCGCCCATATGTCACTTTCCACGCTCATGTGCCCGTAACGGCGTATGATGCACTCTGGCGCTTTATAATGGACGGGAATCAGCGAGTGGCGCGGCTCCCATGAGTGGTGCCAGGCTGAGCCCATGTCGATCACGGTCGCGCGAGGGACCTGGAGGCCTGGTTGTCCTACAAGGCCTATGTCCAAGTTTTTTCGAGCCAGAATTTCTTTGAGGGCGTAGATGTCACACGTTGCCGGAAAGACGAGGTAATCTGGTTCTCTGAAGGGTTCGGGATCATCCAACTCGACTGCTTCCGGCTGCCCGTACACCTGCATTATCTCGTCTTGACTAAGCTGATCCAAGTGTGGTAGATAATATAGGATATTCGCCGGCCTGAAATCCCCGTGGGCGATCCCCATGTTATGCAGCTTCTGGAGAGCCAGTGCAATCTGTCGACAAGCAAACCGGCTGGCGTGATCGTCCCGGTCCCGACACACCTCGTTCGAAAGACGAAGAACCTCTTTATTGTCCACCTTGGGCCCCAGCAGAGGGAGCACGGAGCACGTATAAGTGGCTTTACCATCGGACCCACCCTTGATAGGGAACTGCTCATACGGAATGGCGACCTGGTACTCGGTTAGCGCTTTTTCGGGGGTGATACCGGCACGCTTGAACTCCTTCAAAACGCGAAGATCGGTGTCGGCAGTGCCTCGACGGTGGATCTTGATGGCTTTCCATCTTGACGGAGCATTTGCTGGAGGCTTCGTGTCCTCCACTAGCCAGACGGTGCCGTAGGTTCCGTGCCCGAGCTTGTTGATGACATGAAAGATCCGGTCGGCTTTTTTTGCTCCGATCTCCGTGTTGATCTCTACTGGAAATAATTGCCCAGACGTGTAGAAGTCGCGTTCTTCTGTGTGGCGCCCGTACGCTTCGTCTTCGGTGATAAAAGTCACTGAGACTTCGTGAGGACTACTTTCGCGAGCGGTGGACATCGCTTAATGGGGCTAGTACTGGCAGAGTATTTTCATGGTAAGCCAGCCGGCGAGACATAGAGCGGTATGCTAACAGGAACACATGACAGCTCTTCGAATGATTCTAGGCTCAGAGTGCCTTTAAGTCGAGCCCAGACAATAGTTCAGTCGGTACCGAAGCTCCGTTCACGTTCCAGTGATTGCGATACTATATGGCCTGGTATCTTCTCCTAGAAGAGACGTCAGCCTCCAACCTACGGAGACTCCTTCCAGGTCCCTCTGGGACCCCGTCAACAGCCCTCTTTTCGTCCCGGGCACCTTCTCTCACGATCTTCTTTCGACGGGATCCATTGCAGGGAGTTACAAAGGGTTGCCTTTGAGCTGTGATGATTCACGCAAACATCACAGGCTTTGTTGACAATCTCCCTGGTTATCTCGTGGTATCGTAGCCATTGAGATGGACGCTCATCGTCATCCCGTTTCATCCCAACGCTCTTATACCCGACTGACCGACTCTCAACCCAACCTATAGCCTTCAGCCAACAACAACAACACCCGGTTTCTATGATGGTTCCATTCGCTTTGACCTCCCTTTTTGTGGAACTCGACTTACATGAAAGTCACTCCACTAAACATGTCAGCCAAGGTGATCCTGGTGGGAAAGCCAAGGGGCCAAGCTCTTCACCCATCTTGTTGATTCGGACAACATGACGTGAGCCCAGCTAGGAGTTTCGGACGACTCGGTTTGCAGTGAAATCATCGGGCCTGTGGCTACTTAACAAAGGACTGCTTGCTGCTTTGATATTTAATTCGCTTCTACTCGTCACCATGTTTGCCAAAAACCGCGATGACTTACACGGTCGGCCAAGCTATCAATGTTATTTTGATCTCGTCAAACACTGACTAGACACATAAACGACAATAGACACAAATGTGATGTCTCAACATTATGACACCTACCATTCCGTAGAGGTAAGCAACCCTTTGTTTCCTCTATCAATCTCCCCTTTGGCAGCCCAAACTAACCTCCCCATCCTCCCCCAGGACCAGGATGATGCCGCCCACATAAAGCCCCTCCCCAACGCGGACTACGCCGTGCTAGGCGGCATCCCCTCCAGCGCCATCGACATCCCCATCAGCGCCATCTTCATCCTCCTTTTTTCGGTTGCCGCCCTCTGGCACCTCTACACCTATTTTTTCATCGACCGACGCCGCCTCCCCCACCAGCGCCACTTCTTCGCCATGATGCTCTTCGTCTTCTGCACTTTACGCATCGTCTCCCTAATCATGCGCATCATCTGGGCGGCCTCCGTCACTAACCCGCACATATCCGAACAAGTCGTCGCCATTCCCGCCCGCACTTTTACTACCGCGGGCAACACGCTCATTTATATCTTGAATTTTTTGAGTGTCAGACGGCTGAACCGCGATTACGCGCTGTTTGGAACCCACCCGGCTCCGATGAGGGTGTGTCGGCTCCTCATCTTTGCTACCTTGGCCTGTCTGGTCATGGCGGTTACTAGTCTGGTGGATAGCTACAACGTGCACACGGAGGAGGTAGTGCAGCAAGGGCGGGCGGTGCAGCTTGCTGCCTTTACCATTTTAACGGTTCTGGCTTTCAGCCCTGTTATCTTTGCGGGACTCGGACACGCGTTCCGTGATACGAGCAAGACCGATAAGGATGAAGGACATGGAGGAGAAAAAGCGCGGTACAAGGCTAGATTGTCACTGGTGCTTGCGTCGGCGCTGCTGATGACGCTGGACGTAGGGTACGAGTGCGGCGTGGCGTATGCGAGACGGCCGGTCGAAAACCCGGCGTGGTGGCATCATCGTGCTGCGCTGTACTTGTCGGATTATTTGCTGGGGTTGTTGATGGTTTGGATCTTTGCGGTGGCGAGGCTGGATGGACGGTTTAGGGTTCAGAGGGAGAGGTTGGAGAGTCGGGATGGGAGCTTTGTGCAGCAGCATATGGGTATGGGAGGGGAGCACCACTATCGCGGGGAGGGGAATGAACATGATCATGATCACGATCACGATGGGTTTTGGAAGGAGGTGCATTTGGGGGCTCATGGGTTTGTCCACCAAGACCAAGGTTTGAGGAAGAGGAGGTTTGTGGACAGGATTAATACGGATGAGGATATTTTTGGGTCAGGCTGAAAAAGGTGAAGTTCTCGGACAGAAGAAAGGACACCGGTTGCTCGTGTCTCGAATATGACTCGCGGTTAGGCCTTGGGGTGCAGCTTTCCGAGACGTTCTCGGTTCTACAAGTGGTTGGGACATTGAACCTCTCCCATATATCTTGTACGAATGGTCAGGGAGACATATGTATCGAGCTCATGCTAAGACGGTACACATTGTCCTTCCTGAAATGGAACTGTTTGGACTGCGGAGGACTGAAGACATCTTCAATGTCAAGTCCTACCATCTTCTCATCAAAACCATTTGTCTCTTCCAGCTGGCCAAAGAAACCGCGACACAAAAAAAAAAGGAAAAAGGAAAGAAGAAAAAGAGGAGAGCAAGCAGCGAATGATCGGTCAAAAGAAAAAGAGGGGAAAAAAGAAGTTTTGGTGATCATCGTGCGACGTGGGCCTGATTCGAACAGACGCTCCCGAAGGAACAAGATTTCTAGTCTTGCGCATTAGACCACTCTGCCACCACGCCATTGGTTGTTGTCGAAAATTGCGACGGATAATCCACTTTTAGAGTCGGAAGAGAAGCTGCACTTTTTGGTCCCTTGAAGAAAAGGAAGACCGAGTTCTAAACCACTCGAAGGATTCCGACACGGTCGATGTCTGGATATATCTGATAATTATCTGAATAACGGTGTATATATTAACCAAGCTAGATACTATGGCTGCAAGAAATCAAATCAGAGAAACTTGAAATTTTGTAGAGGTCTCTCCTCTCCATAATCGTGTTTAGGTCTGAATGTTCCTGCGTGCATCTCTGCTATTCAATAGTATGTACTGAAAACGAAAGAATTATATACAACGTGCAGCACCTTCACAAAAATTGCTTGACACGTGCGCGCCGTTTTCTAGACCTCCTGGTCTTCAGAACGAAGGGGGAAAAAATGAAAAAGAAGATCATCCTGCCATCAACATCCTTCATATGTACAACTTCCTTCTTTCCCCCGTGGGATGGCATTACTCGGCTGGCCCAGAATCACACGTGGCGACGAGTAGAAACACCACGCAAGGCTTCCAGTTCCAACCCTGAGTTAGAGGTGCCTCCCTCTCAGCAACCAGAAGTCTTAACCGCCGAAGCAGCACAAGCAGTTCCGCTCGGCCCGGACCCAATCTTCTTCGGCTCCTGGCTGTTGTCGCTCGTGCCCTGGTAGATCCAGCAGATACTAGAATCCAGGAGGCACGAGTCCTTGATAGTAGTAGAATCGCCGTAGTTGGCGTTGACGCCGGCAACCACCTTGGCGCCCTCTACCCGGACATTCGTAAAAGTCGACGAGCGAGCGTGCTGCGTGGCGCAGTTGCCGCACGAACGGTACAGCTTGCCGATGTTGGTGGCGTAAAAGTTCTTGACGGCCACGGTTCCGCCGCCGTTGTGCTGGAGCACCTTGTCGTCGGCGTTGCGCGCACCGCCGCCGTTGACGTACGAGGTGCCGGAGGATTGCTTGAATGTGGCGGCGTCTTCGCAGACGTCGGTCCACCAGCTGTTTTTGTTCGCAAAGATAATGATCAGCGCCTGCTTGCGATTGTTTTGTATAAGGAAAAGCGCAGGGAAAGAGATATAAAAACTTACACATTGTTCAAAGTACACTTCCCCAAACAATGCACGCCCTCCCCGTTATTGGGGCCGATGACCACGTTGCTGAGCGTGGCGCCGTCCTCCAGGATGAACACCGCGTCCTTGTCTCCGCCCTCGGACTGGCCGCCGCACGTCGACGGCGACCGGTCCCACTGGTACATGCCGCCATCCAGGCTGCCGCCCGCGGCCACGGTCTTGACGGCCGCCAGGTTGGTCGTGCCCGATGGCTTGGGGAAGGTGGTTTGCAGGTTGGTGTTGGTGGTGGCTGCGGAGGCGAGGGAGGCCACGGCGAGGAGGGAGAGGGATTTGATAGACATGGTGGACATGGTGGACATGGTGGACATGGTGATGGTTGGTTAGTTGTTGGTTGGTAGGTTGCTTAGTTCGTGTAAGTCGGTGAAGGTAGGCGAATTCCTCAAGATGATGATGATGAGCTTGACTGATTCTCAATATCGTGGACAACCACTGCCCCCCCTTCCTTTATATAGAGATAACAATCTGATTTCAGGTCCGATTATCAACACAATAGCTACGTATTCCCATCCCCAGCCCATGTCGAAGATCCTTTCGTATTGTCAAGTGTCGGTGTGTCTGACGTCGTAACCGTTGTGGCATTCTCCGTGTTCGTCTTCGGATAGGTACCTATTCACCACTGCTAGTTCGTCCGTCCGTTTGTTCACTCGGCGGTTTCATGCCTTCCACCAATCCCAGAAAAGGCCATGATCGGGTTTTGGGGTTTTGGGGGTTTGGGGGTGGTTCTCTTCGAAACTTGACCCTGTCTGTTTTTCTTGTCGGGCTTGTCCTTCCCATGGTGGTATCCGCAACGCCTCATGGCCCCCTGGCCCCGGCATCAGAAACTGTAAAGGGAAAGAGTAGCCTACAATTACCTGTAATGGTTTTTTTTTACTCCGTCCGATAGACACATGTCTAGACTTCGACGGCCTAGATCCTTAGGCTGTTAGGACACCAAATTTCATGTCAACCATGAGGAGGACCTCGACTGACCTTGACGGACCTCAACGGACAAAAAGGCCAGTCCACGATCCACCTCTGCCTCTGCTGCTCTGCTGCTCTGCATGAAGACATCACGGAATGACAAGTGCGAGCATCCCAAAAAGCTTAGCTTGCGCATGCACCCCGGATTCCCCTGCGCTTTTCTGCGATTTTAGTCTCGCCTAGACCGGCCACCATCCGCGTACCGGCCACCATCCGCGTAACGGTTGTTCCCGGGAATATGAAGCGAGACTTGACTGAATGGACATTCGCCAAATAGTTTTGACCTTCCGTTGCCGTTCTTGAACTGATATTGCTACCTATTGATCAAAAGCCTTGAGCCTCGAAAATGCACGAGAATCATCGCTTCAAAGTACCAAAAATCTCAAGGGAACTGAACTGGCCTTTACAGCTAGACCCCTAGGTAGTAAGGATGGCTTTCGGGATTTCCCCGGCTCTCCCTAGTGTAGTGACTCTGATGATCTGATCTGATCTGATGCTGTCATGGGTATCGGCAGTTACCGTCCGCGTACTTCGTTTCGCAGTTCGCGGTTTGCGGTGTGGACTTGCGTGACTCCTGGTTCAAGAATTACGTTCGCAGCACCGAAAGGGGTCGCAGCAATTGCAACGTCTTGGCAGCGAGCCCGCGCCGGGTTGGTGGGATTTTTCAAGGAAGGTGGTGAAACTCTGGAACAACCCCTTGACTTGCAGCTTGGCAGATCATGGAAAAGTCTCGGAGGTACGACGGTTTAACGCAATGTGGGAGAGAAGCAAAAGGGTAGAAGTAGGTAACCAAGATCTCAGTGTTGCTATCGTTGCAGTGCCCACATTTCCAAGGTTAGTGGTTACGTGGTTCTGGGTTCTGGAAGTCTGGGTTCTTCCCCCCAGTAGAAGAATCTGAAACCATAACGAGATGACCGACGGAAAAAGTTCGGTTCGTATCTTTTTCCACGAAATGTCCGCGTGGCCAACGTTCGATGGAAGATTGGAATGGAAGATTGGAATGGAAGATTGGAATGGAAGATTGGATGGAAGAGGATATTGTGGGATTTGACTGGTGGATTCTAGGTTGGTAGAGGCACCTTTTACGCAACCCACAAGCGCATGTTTTCTGACGGGACGAGTTCTCAAATCACCATAATTCGACATAACTAGTATCTGTTCCCCGAGTGATGAGTTCGAGTTCCTTTCGTGCTTGGGCACCCGAACTCCTAACATGTTGTATTTTCCTGCCGCAAAATGAACCCAACCCATGCCGTGTGACCTTTTGCCCTAGATGCCGGAGTCTTGCTTGTCCTTTTGTGAAAGAAATACCCTGGAGTAGGAAGCCGGGGACATCAGAAGTGGCTTCGACCATCAAACAATCTCATCGTGTGGCAGATCGGGAGGTGGCCAGTGGGACCACCGACCATGCCCGGCCTGTACGGCACAGAGCAAGCCCATGTGGTTTGTGACCCATAGAATCATAAAATGTAATAACAACAGGGAAACGCTTGTCTTCCAACCCGCAATCGTTCCCGCCCTCCAGTACTGTTCGTCGTCGTAGGCAGGAGCAATGTCAGGAGTGACCCTAACGATGTGCCCATCATGGTCATCCAACTGGCTGTTCTGGTTGTTCGCTTGCTCATTGCTGCTTCCTCGTCTACTCCCGTGGGATACCCCAAGCATGGCATTGCTTCCTCTTCTTGGTTCCGGGCTCCCAACCGGGTGCAGCAGGTCCAGAATCGCCAGGGCAAAAACCGATGTCAGAATGCTAATATTGGAAGCATAGGGCCAGCAGGTCCACGACAGCGAGAAGATTTTGATGCCCAAAAAGGCAAGCCTAAGCAGCACTCCGAGGGAAAGACCATTTGCGTCCAGCCACCTCCCAGTGTGATATCGTGTTAGTACTGCGCGGTGCTTCATCTGCTCAAGCCGGGTGCTGGGCGGGGGCATGAGCAAAGGGGTTGTGATGGCTGGTGGAGATGGGTGCGGGGAGACGACGCTGCCGTTCCTAGAGACTGGGCCGAGTCCAAACACAGGGCTTCGAGGCTCGGGTGACAGCGTCAATGATTGCGGCTGCGTACGCGTGTGGTTGGGACGATGATCGGATGCACCGTTTTGGTGGGTATCGGATACTGGCGTGTAACCATCAACTGACAAAGGAAGATCCTCGTCTGGAGATGAAGACACTTTGGCATGTCTGTGGTCTGTTTGCGGAGGAGTGGTCAGTGAAGGCGCATCTGAGGAGGACGAGGCGGGTGACTGACCTGGCACAGGCGTGCTGGGAGGCATGGGAGAATCTAGGTCCTGTATCCTCCGCCCGGCTAGGCCAATCGATGGGATGGAACCCGTAGAATTCCCTCCCACCCCGTCTAAGCTAGACTCGTTTTTCATGGCACTCAAAACTTCATTTGCACTCGGACGCTCCGCTGGGTTAATAGAGAGAAGCCGCTTGAGCAGCTGGTAAAGCTTTGCGGGGAGGTCGGGGCGCTCGCGTCGTTCGTCCTCGAAACCCTTCCAATCCGTGATCTCAGTACGCAACAGATCAATATCCTCCAGCTCCTCGTGAAGCGAATTAGCATTGGCGTAAGGCAACCTCCCGAAACACATAAAATAGAGAATCATTCCGAGCGAGAAGATATCCGACTTTGTTGTGAAGTTACCGTACTTGCCGCTGGCGTCCTTAATCAACACCTCGGGAGCACAGTAAGAGATGGTGCCAGTCGACCCGGTTGACATTCGTACGGCATTTTCGGGTTGAACCTCGCCAAAATCACTGATGAGACAGCTGGTACGACCACCCTCGCGATGCAAAAGGCAGTTGCTGGGTTTGAGATCCCTGTGAATGTAGTTGGCGGCGTGGAGGTAAGCTAGACCGGAAGTGATGTCCTTGAACAGCGAGAAGATATCCTTAAAGGGCAACTGGCGCTGTGTCAAGGTAGGCCGTTCGATGAACCCCTTGGATCGACGGCGTCTTTGGGCCTTGATATCCTCTATGGTTGGCTCCTTGAGCAGGTCGCCAATAACATACTGCTGCAAATCACCGCCGTTACAGTACTGCTGGAGAATGAAGGCACATGCGACTTTGGGGCCGAACTTGTTGATCTTGACATCCTCGACCCATGAGAAGCGGTACGAGACCAAGTTTGGATGCGACAGCTTGGCGAGCAACTCGACTTCGACAAGCACTTTGCCCAGCCAGGCGTGGTCATCGCCAACGGGCACGCGCTTGCAAGCAAAATGACCCAGGTTGCAACCGTCAATCTCATGGCGCACCAGCATAACGACGCCCTTGCCACCGCGGCCGAGGGTGCGCTCCTCGTGGAAAAAGGTTTCGAAATAGTTTGGGGCAAAAGCCTCCTTCTTGATACGAGTGGTCTCGGGGGGCACAGGCTCGCTGCTGACGAATTCGGCATCCTGTACGCCAACTTCGTTTCCCCGATCATCTATGGCGGGGACAGGACGGACCAAGCGGCGGATGGGGCTCGAGGGCGGGCGTGGGTTGGAGGGACCCTGGCCGGTGTGGCCGTCGCGCAACATACGAAAGTAGTCGGGGTCGACGTAGGACTCGCGTCGGTCCGAGTCATCATCGCCATGGCTCTCGGCAGAAGTTCGCAGGGGCTGATGACAGGTGGGACATTCGTGAAGCTGGAGGCCGCGGATCTCGAGGCGCTGGGTGAGGGGATCGCGGACGACGATGGCATTGCGATGGCGGCTGTTGGAGCGCAAAAAGGGAAAGGCCCGAACATGTCAGCGTCATTGACTCTTTTTTTTTTTTTTTCCAATTGGTGTTCTAGGAGTAAGTCGAGTAAGAGGATGGGTGGGATGACATAACGTACAGCACAATCTCTCGCCCTTCGCGGGGGTGGTATGGGATGAGTGACATGACTGCTGCTGACTTGCTGAGCTCTCTCTGGGTGGTGGTGGTAGTGGTGGTATTGTCCTCAGGACTTGGAGCTCGAGACGGAGACGCCCATTCTGTTGATGGGCTTAAATCGCCGTGGTTGTGACGCAGACGGTTGAGCGTCTTTTCTTCTTATTTTGTGCTCTTTGTCGCTGTTTGTCGTGCTGTTATTGTTGCAGTCTCGGAGCTGTGGAAAGCTCCCGTCTTTTGTTGCTTGGAACTGAATCGCGGGGATGGGATTTGGGAACCTTGCTGGGAGATGCGGAGGTGTCAAAGAAGTGGAAATTCCCTTGAGAGCTGGAGGGTTGACGGGAGGGTCTTGTCAATGTTTGAGGGATTGACAGGGATGCTTGTTTGCAACTGGGCTTTTAGCAGGCAATTTGACTTTTGGCAGCTGCGTTGCACCAACAAGACCCGGTGACGGAACGGGAAGTGGCGTTGAATGCCCTGGTCATCATCCTCTAATGGGTTAGAAGTGGCCAGTGCGTCCGGCAAAAAAGAGCAGCCGGGGCTCACCTGTGTGACATAGCGTTTGAGAACTGGCTATGCCTAAACAATTTCCTTCTTTTCTCTCCCTGACTTCACTTTGTCACATCCAATTCCAAATGTCTCCCAAAAGTCAACATCAACACCAACGCGACACAGACCGAACTTCAACTTTCCTCCTACCGCCAACTCGGCTATATCCAACTGCCTCTACATATGTACTCCTCTAAGTAGGACTATATGTACACTACTGCGCTGCCGGCGAATGGCCCGTCTCTTGGTCTGCAGGTGCAATATCTACCTCTCTACCTTTTCAAGAAATGAAATGGCCTGGTCCCGATGCGGGTAAAGTCATGATCAGAATGGCTCAGCGGGGTGTCCTGATGCCGTCTTGTCCAGTGGCACCACGACCTTTGACAACCCCCTCGACAACCCCCCCGATCTTCCCGCCTTTTGCGCCTCCTTGAACCAGATCGTCAGATGCGCTGTCGCACGACAGAAGCGCCACGATATCCTCTCGTCCTCATCTGCGCCCTCGCCTGTTTGGGTGCCGCCGCATATCCGGTGCCATTGGTCTGGCTTCCCGGTCCAAAGTCAGGCTGTCCTCCCAAGCTGCCAAAGATATCGCCAATATAGTTGGTTGGCTTGATTCCCTTTTGGAACGTGTGCTCCCAGCCCTGCAGAATCCCTCGAACAATCTCGACACCCGCCTTGCCCAGGTTGGCCGTTGCAGCCGGGAAGCCGTTCTGGTCCGCCATCAGGTGCTGATAAGCCGTGACGTTCGGCGGAGGCCTGTCAAAGTCGGATCCGGTTCGAATCACAAGCACACGGCCAAAGTCCACAAGGCCCTGGATGGCTCCGCGGACGAGCACCTCGAGGACGGCGTTGTCTTCCTGCGCCGACATGCAGTACTCGCCCGTCCCGTTCGTCCACACCTTCGAGACCGTCTCAAAGGCTTCGCTTAGCAGAGTGCCCGAGTAGTACACATCGCTGGTAGCCGTGTCGCATTTGACAACACTCGGCACTTTAGTGGCGGCAGCGTACTCAGGCCCGGCCTCCTTGTACTTGGCCCGGTACTCGGCCACTCCTGCCGAATCAGCCAACTTTGCCTTTTGCGCAAACCCATACGCTGCGTCCCGTAGCGCATCGTTGACTTCAAACACCTCAGTGCCATAGATGGTGGTGGGGTACTCGTTCGGTCCCTTTGTGCCGTAGGCAAAGTATCCAGTGCTGAAGTTATCCGGCTTCTCACGAGCATCCAGCTCATACTGCAGAGCGACCTGGATGACATAGCGTGAGAGCGCAACACCGCCAAGTGTCGAGTATTTGGGGTTGACACCTGCGATCCCACCAACGACAAAGTATGTCTGGCGGAGGTCAAACTTATCAGAGAGCACCAGCGCCATGGCACTCGCTGCCGCGTTGATCTCGCTCTCTCCGGCCGTCAACTGGCATACAGACTTGTCCGCCGTGCATAGCACTTGAGGGTACAGCATGGACAGCCCGGGCACGTCGATCTTGTTGTCGGTCAAGTTTCCAGTTCCCGATTCCACCATGCTCGTCTTCCAGGCTTCCGATTCGGGCTCAAACTAGAGCGGGCTCAAATTAGCACGTCATCCAGTTTGTTCCGCCATTGCTCTTCTTCCCGTCACTCACCATGCTGATGATAAAAACCTTGGGTGCTATTATCCCCGTATTCCCGCCGGTGTGATTCCTATGGTGAGGGACGGCCGCAGCCGTAGCCGGGCCTAGGTGGTAAAGCAACTGCAGGGCAGCAGTTGCCCAACACGAGATATGCCGCATGATGAGGGATAATGGCCAAAAAGACAAATTGAATGGTTTCAGAGAAGACAGCTACGTCTTCTTATGTGATCTTATGCCCAACGGGAAGGACAGAATGTGAATGGATGACTGCGTTCCCTAGTCCGCCTTATCTTCCCATGCCACCGGACTGCCAGGTTCGGCCAAATTATGGATATCGACGATCATCACAATACCAAGCATGGTCTACGAAAATAAGAATGCAAGGCGTTCTTACAAAGCCGTCTAAATTCTCGGGATTGCTTCTTATTCACCGGAGGCGTACCCAGAGTTACGCTGGGCCTGTTCTGCATGATGACCGCTTGTGTCTCATCAGTCACGTAGTCATCTGTAAATAGCTTCCAGCCTGTCGTTGTTTCCCCTATTTCTCGCCTCAAGCTTGAGACCAAAGCTCCCACCTAGGTGTTGACTGACTCGACTTAACTCAGGTACGACCCAGCGGTGAGGACGACACGGAGTAAACACGGGAACTAGCCATGCAGAAAATTCAGCCAAAATTTTCCGGGAAGAGACCCGGTAGCGCGGGAATCGCTAGTTGATCGGCGGAGAAACTGGGATGATGCCTACGTTTCATCAAGGGGCTTTCCGAAGTTGCCGATGAACACACGCGACACACTTGTGGGCAAACGTTCGAACACCAAGTGAACTCGACGACAAGCCATCTTTATCAACATCGGTGTGTCTTGAAGTGTGGTTAGTTTTTGATCTTATCAGTCCGTATTAAACACTTTATCTTGTTCAAGTATCTCACCGTTCTCTTATAGTTCTCCATACCGCGTTCACGATGGCTGGAGAAGCGCCACCATCCATCACTCTCATCGCCCACACCATTCAACAACACTAATTTTCACGACCTTTATGTGCCTATCCAATCACGATATCTGTTATTTTGACCTCCGGTTTTTCGACTTGTTCGGGATACTCGGTACTGATCGGTCCAGCTCCCCATTCACTGCAGATACACCAAAAGTGCTTCGGTTGCCTTGACCGAAACGGTAGCCTGGCCACCAGAAACGGGTGTAGTCTCGAACGTCTCGGTCCCGCTTATGGCACAAGATCCATTGTCAAACTGCTGCCCTCCGAACGACGGAGGACTTCCTTGATCCACTCTGGACGTCGCGCTTGCTGCCGTCAGCCTTTTCGCTCTGACCGTCGACGAGGTCAAGCCGGTCAAGATAAAGGACTGGGTAGTCCTCGTCCCGCTGCCGGCGAAATAGTCTGAATTGTACAAGAGCACTCGTAGGGGAAGCCCCTTCGAATCGAACGTGGCATAGGCCGCGTAGTTGGTCGAACCGCTATCCAAGGCCGTCAGGTGGCTCGCGCCGGCCATCAATGCTACCGCTGCGTACGCCCCGTAGTACGGAGCCCCCATGCTGTATCGGCCCCAGAAGCAGTATTGGCAGTTGCCGACAGTCCCATGATGGAAGTACGTCCTCGACATGTTGCTGTAAGTGGCACGGAGAGCGTAGTCCATGGTCCACAGCCCTGCCCCAAATGTTGGGGAGACTCCGGCTGCTCCACCGCCAGATACTGGAAGAAGAATCAGTCAACAAGGCTGCTCCAGGGAAGAGGGGCACGCGCTACATACCCGAATTCGTCTCGCCAAAAACGTACTCCTTCCCGACCCCTCGAGCCGCGGCTATGTCGGCGTCAAATGTGTGGATGTTCTTCGAGATGGTCGAATGGGTCATGAGACTCTGAATGCTTCCGCCCGGATAGTTGTGGTGGGCGTAGTGTCGAACATAGGGCTTCACCGTGGCGTTTTCGGTCGCTATCAGCTGTGCAGCTCCCCATTTGGGCGGCGCGTCATTCCAGTTCCCGGCCTGGATGATGTTGGTTTTGCCAACCGCGCTACCCACTCGAATGTTCCAATTATTCTGCGATGCGGCATCCGTGGCCGGAGTCCAGTTGACGCCGGATGTGATCGGTTGCCCGTCTTTGACCCAGTCTGTTGTACGGAATGTCCTTCGTCAGCACAGCCAATCAGCATCTCCAAGGTGCTTGCTCTCACATTCAGGTTCATTCCCAAGTTCAATCGCCAGCAGATTCTTAACCTCGGAAACAGCAACCTTGGCCGCAGCAATCGTGTTGTCAATATCATTCTTGCCCCTATTCAGCCCAACCACCACACTCCCCCCGTATGTCCCCGCCAGCGTCATGAACTTGGGCCCAAACGTCAAAACGGATGGGGCGTCCTTTGCGTCCGCCACCGAGTACACGACATACGCCGGCGTCTTGGAGTCATATTGCGCTCTGTCTTGCGTCGTTCCGCCGATGCGGATGGGCGGCCAGACTCCCGTCAACGCCTTCCAGTTTGCTAGGCATTGCTGGGTGGCGGTGACGTTGGTGAAGTAAGATGGGAAAGCGAAGAACTCGAATGAGATCCCGATGGGCGAGGGGTCGAGAGGGGCGTAGGCGTAGCCTCCTGTTCCGATTTTGCTGGGGATGTTGAAGGTGACTGCGCCGGAGGCGGGAAGAGCTGCTGTTAGGCAGAGGGCTATGAATCCTGCTTTTCTAAAGTCTTTGGTCATGGTTGGAGAGAGTTCAAGACATGGCATGAAACGGTACGGGATGTTTTCCTAGAGGATCTGTTTGGGGGATCACCTCTATTTACTTTTGGATAAGGTCATCCCGATACGTATCCGAGGTTCGGAATCGGACACCACTCGCCCGCGCAACTGAGGAACTTCGGTGCTTTAACCGGCCGGATGCAACGCAAGACGACCAGGCATATCTGGGGAGTAATTTTTCCGTCTGTCACAATGGAATACCAGGACGATCATCCCCTGGTACAACGAGCGGGATAACACCTTCTCGCATGCTTGGCACTGGACGCGCGCCATGTTCCTTGTTAGTGTACCAGACTTGGTGGTCAAGACTATTCGCAAGCCAGTTGCTACCCCCAGCTTCTTATGTAAGTTCGTTGGCCTTGTTCTTAACTCCGCTTTATAGGCTTTGATCGCAATGCTTGCTTTGCCCTCTCAGGTACGTGGTCACGAGTCACTTAGTCGATTACTTGTAGGTTCTTTTGTCTCATATCCATTGTATTATCCTCTAACAAATGCTTATGTCAGTCTAACCATATTCTAACTAGGATTCTATCAATGGCCCATCCGCACTTCCCTCTACAATCTAGTGCTGGTTTGTTTGTTAGTTGGGTACCTAGGTACTCCTGGTATACTAGACGAAATGTCTTCCGAATTGTCCTAAACCTCTTAAGGACTAAATGAATAGCTAGGTACGGATCCGAAAGGCATCAACAAGATCCAATACGGTGTATTTTATTTTGGAAAAAGCATATTCACAGCATGAAGACGCCTAGGGAAGTTGACCCGAGGTCTCGAGCTAACAATCAAACCAGTATTGGACTGTATGCCTGCTGCCCTGGCTGCATGAAGTTGCTCACAGCCTCTAACAACCGCACCAGCTCTGCCGACAACTCCCTCCCCCTCCTAAGAGGCCCATCACAAACCTCCCTTACAGCCGACGGCGATAACTCCGTCAGATCCTGCCTCGCCTTGCTAATAGGATAAGCACCACTATCAGTAAACTCCTGAAGTGTATCCTTCTTCTCAATAGCAACAAGAAGATCACACATACCCTTATGCCTTTGCAAAAAGGCCTTAAAGTTCTCACAAATCCTATCATCGGCCTCTCTAATCTTCTGGCACAACTCAGCACATTGATTGAGGGGCCCCTCAAACTCCCTGAAGAAAGCCCCTCTCTGCGCCGGCAGGTGGTGTTGAAGCGTCGCTCGAGCGTGCGCAAGCTCTCGAAACAACCGTTCCAAAAGCTCAGATGCTTCGAGTAGATGCTTGTCGATGATCACTTTTTGGGTATGAATCTCGTCTGCAGCAGAGAAAACCGACGTCCTAGCCTGCGACAGGCTTTGGAAGCGTTGCGGCACGACGGACTCACCGTTTTCGTTTTCGGTGCCAATGATCATGCTCAAAGGATGATACTCCCCCGTCACCACCAAATTCGGACAACCCGCTGCATTCACACCACCAAGTTCACCATCACCACCAACGCCGCCTTCCCAATCACCATCGCCTTCACCATAACCAATAACATCCGCAGCAGCAGCAGCAGTAGCAGTAGCATCCTGCCACCCCGCAGAGTGGAACTTTTGCAGGAGGCAGGGCATTGTTTGCTTATAGACTACGCAGCACCCGTTGACGTGCGTGGGGCAGAGGACGAATTGATGTTGCGGCTGGCGTTGGGACAGGAGCTGGTCTTCGGTTAGACGGGGAAGATTGAGCTTGGCGGCGGTGGAGGAGTTGAAGAGATTGCAGTTGCAGCTGGTTACATGTAAGCTGTTGGGGGCTTCGGGGTGGGAGAAGTGGATGATGTTGATGCGGCACATTTCGGGTGTATGTTGTATGTGGGAGTGGGTGTTTGGTTGGGTAAGTGTTTGCTGTCGAGTAAATGGTAAGTTTGGTTTGGTTTGTTCCTGTTGTCTGAACCTGCTGGCGATGATAAGCTTCGAAACCGACAACAGGAGGGGAAGAGGAACGTATAAATACATGATTCCGGTAAGTCCATGATTTCCTGGCATCTGAACAACTTCTCTGGATCTCTGGTGGCTGTCTTTTGTCAAGCGTCAACTATCACCAGCTCATGAGCTCTTGTTGTTTTATTCCTGTTGTTTTTGGTCCCTGTCCTCGGAAGACTTCCGATCCACTCGTTCGAGGGCCCCTTCAGTGAGTTTCTTTGTTCTTTTTCTGATGAGCCTCTCCCGGGAACCGGGGAAGACATCCGAGCGAGGCAGTTGGACACAATCCCATTCTTCGAGATCTCTTTTGAACATTTCTTTGTTAGGGATCTGGCTTCCGAGTTCCGGCCATTGTTCCAGTCACTACCCAGTCCTGGATCGATCGCTTAGGCGGGTTTGGACAGATGGACTGAGCTGTGGCTTCTGATGATCCTCTCCCGGGGAAGATATCCGAGTCAGTTGAGTACAATCCCATTCTTCTCAGTCTCTTTCGAACACTTCTTTGTCAAGTCTCCGGCTTCCGGGTTCCGACCATTGTTCGTCGCCAGTCCGGTCCTGCATGGATCGATCACTCGGTTTTGGACAGATGGAGTGGGCTGTGGCTTGACATCCTCTTCATTCCTTCAATCTCTCATCAGGAACATTGCGAATGGTTTCAGTCATTAGAAGACACCGTACAGTTTCCTGTCCGGCTGGTCGTTGAGTTCCGCTCTTGTTCTGGAATAAGCGGCCGATCATACCACAACACAATCGGCAAAGCAATGCCGACATCAAGCAGACAGGACCCTCCTCCACGCGCAAGTGCCGACCAATTCACACCTTTTTGTGCTAATACTTGAGCACAAAGACCAAGGCTTCACATATTAACCCCACAAAACGGAGAGATGATATGGCCTACTTCATATCTACCCCAGATCATGTGGAACGCTTCATCACTATACACCACTACCATCTTTAATATCTGGAGTCGCATGAAGTCGCATGCACCCCATATACAGCTATTCTCCCAACTGGCTCCTTCCGAGCTTTGGGCCCTTTACCCGGTGGTCACTGTTCAATGTCTGTCTTTAACCGCTTGCGCGGGAGCCAGGAGATACCACGTGCTTGGCACTCGTCTATGATGTTGACACCATGGAAGTGCCGAAAAAGGTTTCCCCTGTGGCCGTGATATAGACGGATTATGGAGAGATATATAAATCTGATGGCCTTCCTTCCGGGTCAAGTGCTTTGGGCGACGACTGTTGTTTCCAGGACTGAATCAAGTTTCTCAACTTGCAAAATCACCGAGTCCAACCCGAAGAGAACGGTTTGCTTTTTGTTTGGCTTTTGATTTAGAGTTCGACTTGGGCCAAAGACAGACGAAATCACGAGTTCCATCAGAACCACGAACCGACGACAAGAAATTCATCCCTGAACGAACGCCAAAGACGGGAGGAAGCAGAACAAAATGAAGCTGAGCACTGCTCTCGCGTTGCTTGTCTCGGCTGTTGCTGAGGGACATTGTGAGTACACTAACATTTCATTCTTCTTTTTACCCACTCCCCAATTTTCTAGGACCTTTCGACAGAGCGATGGCCCTCAACAGGGAGAGAAGTTCAAAGGGGAAGGGTCGGTTGTGATGGATATCCCGAGTGGGGCAATGAGGGATATAAACGCACATGAGGGCTCTTTTGGACATCGAAGCCCGCATGGCTCAGTGGTAGAGCGCATCACTAGTAATGATGAAGTCGTCAGTTCGATTCTGGCTGTGGGCATTCAAGCTCAAGTTTCTTCCTTTTTTCCCTTCTTTTTTCCCTTCTTTTTTCCCTTCTTTTTTCCCTTCTTTTTTCCCTTCTTTTTTCTCTTCTTTTTTCTCTTCTGTTTTTCCTTCTCTTTTTCCTAACATTTTATGAGCTTGTCTGCGAGGTCTTGACTTGCATCGTTTTCTTATTCTTATCTCCTTTTTGTCCCACGTTTGCTTTCAGTGTATCATCTCCCTTCTACCATCCCAATACTAGGGAAAGAACAACCCGATATCACTCCCACCTTCCTCGCCGCCGGCGGCGCCCAGTTCTACGTGTCGTGTGCGCAGATCTCGGTTAGCGGAGGCAGCGGGAGCTATAGCCCGCGGAATCAGGTCTCGTTCCCGGGCGCGTATCAGGCGACGGATCCGGGGATCATGATCAATATTTACTATCCCGTGCCGAAGAGTTATACGCCGCCGGGGCCGGCGGTTGAGAGTTGTTAGGACTGAGGTAGGAGGACTCGGGGGTTTGTTGAAGAAGGAGGGGGTGGATGGCTTCGGATCGGAGGGGGCAAGATGTTGTTGATACTGGAGGACTGTCATTATTTCTCGGTATTGTCCAAAACCGCTGGCACTTTTTGTACATCGCGGGGTTGATCAGGAGAGCAAGGCGAAGATTTGTCAGGCGGAAAGGATGGGGTTGAAGAATGAAGCGGCGATGGGGATGAAGGTTACGCTGCGGCAGGGGATGTTTGGGGGGGGTTGAGTTGAGGGAGATGGCCAGATGGGTAAGGAGGGATAGCACGCGATAACATGATTTCAATGGCCACTCAAAGAAAAAACGGCGATGGAAGAGAAACTATCATCAACAGACATCCATGAGCAAAGAACAACACTGGATTAATATTAAGGTATGTATTCGACTCCTATGCAGAGTCAGAGAGATATATGAATCACGAAGCGCTCAGCGCTTCTCTCCCTTACATCTCAAAGTCCACCAGAGACTCTGACCGTCGACGACTCCCAACCAACCTTCTAACGGAAGTGCTTAACGCAGAGATAAGGCGAAGTCGTTGACTTGGCCCGGTTCTCCGCCAGCAGAAACTCCTCGCAGAACGCATACTTGCCCCGGAGCTTGGCGTAGTCGCATTGCGTGCCGGTACCGTCGATGGGCACGCAGCAGCCGCATTCCATGCGGGAGAATCCGAAGGTGCACATGATGGGTACTGTAGGTTGTTTTGTTGGGTAGAGGAAGGGGAGTAATGCTTGATTGCTGGAGCAGGTTTGAAGTAGTGCAGTTTGTTCTTTGATGTACGCGGGATCGAAGATTGTGATGATGATGCTGTTTATCATGGAGGATGGGGTCAGAAGCTGGCAGACTTATTATACCTTTAGCGTACTATGTATGAACGCAAGAACAGCCCAAGTATATACAGTACATGAACAGAGATTCTGGTGACCTTTCATCCCGTTCTTTAAATGCTGTTTTTCCTCGGTTTCCCAAAGTTCCCTTTTGTTCCGGTCATCTGGAATCGGGACCAGATGCCGGTAAGCTTGTGGGAGTACAAGAATATCCCGTCTTGAGCCATGTTGCAAAGGTCAGCAAGAAGTTTCTTTGTCCAGAATTAATCAACAATGGCTTTATTTGCGGGTTGCCCCAGTCCATAATTCAGTAGCCTTTACATTTCTTTGACTGATCTTAGTAATGTGCTCATTGTTCAGGTATTCACTCACGCTTTCTCGAACGGATATTACTATTCCCGAGTTCCAGCAAAAAGGACTTTGTTCTCATGACAACTTGAAACAGACAGCGGGAATAATTAAATCAAACACGCAAAACCATGTTTGACATTTTCTTCATCGGTTGTTCCGGAAGGCGGCGTCGAGGTTTAATTCATCTTGTTAGAAGTGAAGGAGTACGTCGAGGTTGGACGAATATTCTCGAGGAGCACGACCCGTACCGACTTGTACACACACCCTCATTCTTTCAAGACACTCGCCAGCAACATCGCACCCGCTCGTAGTACCCCTTAGAAATTCTGTATGGGGGTACTCCTGGTAGGCTGATTTCATCGTGCACCAATTCAAGTGTCTTTAGCCATCACATGGCACTTTGCAGGTTTGCGTCTTGAAGGCTTAGTGTATGCAGTTCTATTACTCGACACAAGAGCATAGACTGTTTATCTTCACCTTTCCTATCTCGCAGTATGCAACATCCATCTTTACTACAATCCTCGTATCCAATCTTGCTTGATACATTTCCCGTGTGGCATGTATATTTACCCAAAACACCAAGCTCAGATCTTCTCCCTCCTCCTCACTCTCATCCTCGCCCCCTTCGGAGGAAACTGTGCCTCAGTCAACCAAACACTAGGTGGTCTCTCCCCGTTATACTCCGGCGGCAGCTCCACATCGTAATTCCTAAACAAGTAAACCATCGCCATCTTGATCTCAAAATCAATCAAGAACCTTCCGGGGCAAGCATGCTTGCCATTACTGAATGGCAAATAATCCAACGAAGTCGACACAAACGTAAGCGGCGGCCCCCCTTCCTTGCCCACCTGCTGTTCTCTGATCCTCGAGAACCGGAACGGGTCAAACTTCTTGGCCTGCTCGTACTTGCTCTCGCTGTTCATCGGAGCGTAGCTCAGCACTGATAACGTGCACCCCTTCGGTATTTCGATCCCGGTATCCGTGACGATGCCATCCACAAGTGCCTTGCGGAACAAGACGCGCCCACCGAAGCTGTGCAAGCGAAGCGTCTCGCGCGCAGCGCTGTCGCCGCGAACGAGCTGGGCCATCTTGGCTTTGGTCCACGTGCCCGGGTTCCCGTCCGAGTGGGCGACGCGCTCGAACTCGTCGCGCAGGACCGAGACAGTGTTGAAGTCCTTGTCGGAGCTGAGGATGTTGAGGATCAGGTTGGTCATCAGGAATGCGGACTGGTGCATGGAGCCGAAGTTGGCGACGGCGAGGCGCGTGACGGTGTTGTGGAAGTCGCCGAACTCGTGGGGGCGCTCACGTTGGGCGTAGCGCAGCATGATTTGGAAGTGGTCGCGGGGCTCGTTCGGGTCGCGGTCGGTGTGGGGACGCTTGAGGTACTCGAGGCGTTGGTCGTAGATGGGACGGACAACTTTGCCGAGTTTGCGGAGGTTCAAACGGAGACCGATGGCGGCGAGACGTGTGGTGAAGGGTCGGAGGACGCCCGGGGATGCGAGACCGGTGCCGGCGGCGTTGATGAACTGATCGATTATGTCCAGGGAGGTTTGCAGGTACTCCTTGTTACGGCCTTGAGAGAAGATACGGTGTTAGTGGCACGGCAGACAAAACAACAAGTGATGAGACAACTTACACAAAGGAAGACCAATGGTAAAGCGACTGTTTGCCTGAGCAACGATCCTTTTCATGACATCGTAGATGTTCACCTCAACCCATTCTCCAGGAGCGGTACCCAGATAGGTGTCAAAGGCAACGCCCACCTCGTCATTCAGAGCATCCATGAGGTTGTCCAACGAGGGATTGAGCTCATTCTTGATAGTCGTTCCCTGCCATGGATCCACGATATATCTGTCATCGCCTAGCGAGTGGACAATTTGATCAAATTCGGCAAACGCATGGGAAGCGCTCAAGCGTTCGTCGGCATATGTATTGATCCATTTGTAGGAGCTCGGAGGCAGGATGAGCTCATTGCGAAAGCCAACTCCAGGAATGATGACGGCCTGGCCTTTATCCAAGTACTATCAGGAGTTAGCCACCAAGCTCTTGAGGGATGCTTCAAGTAAGGGCAGGGTGCATGGATAGGATCCAGATCTAAGCTTACCTTCTCATAAGCCTCCTTGTGGAGATTGGCGCAGTCTGTGATATAAGCCCATCGTGTCTTGAGACTGAAGCGAGTAGCTCCCGGCGGCTCTCGGATGAAAGGGACGCCCTTAGGGAGAGGTTGCGCGAAGAAGACTTTCTCGACCACGTAGAGGAGGGCAACAAACCCTAGAGAGAGCAGGCCAATGCCTGTCCAACTCGAGGGCTCGGGAAGAAAGTGGGCTAACGGTGCCATTGGTATGAAGGAGTGATGGATCCCACCTGCTTGCCACCTCATCAGATAGTTGCAGAGTGTCAGTCAACACACAAACGATGTTGGGAAAGAGCGAGCTTTATCAATCCGTCAGGCACCTCATCGAAGGTAGCTGCCTGGACGATGGGGCAGGTACGGCCGCGATTTAGTGCTTACTCCATCTCCACATTGGGCAACATTGTCGGTCTTGTTGGCTCGCTTCAAGTTCAGCCCTCTGCCAAAGAGCGAGGAGGATTCGTTTTAACTAACGCTTTTTTGCGTTGTCAAGAGCGCTATCTAAGTGACGAAGCATTCTGACTCGCTCTCTTAGACGCAACCGCCAGCCGATCCTCCACACCAATCTCCGGCTGCCTCACAGGGCGGCCGATCCCTGCCCTAACTCCTTATCGGACTCTGACTTCGGACTTAACCAGTCAACTAAAAGCTGACACTGCTAACAGCCGAGTTGATGATATACCTCACGCCCTCCCCCTCCGTCACGGTATACAGACGCCCGCCGTTCCTCTTGTCGTAGCTCAGATCCTCGGGGCTCCTGGGATAAAAGCCAGCATTCTGCTTCGCCGCGCCGCCGGGAACCCAGGCCCAGAGATCGCCCTTGGATGCCCCGTTGCTTCGCGAGAGGTAGAACTTGCCGTTCGCCGACACGGCGCCCTGCATGCGCTCGATGTTGACGCAGTAGGCCCAGACGGCCTTGGAAACGCCGCTGCTGTCGGTCTTGAGCCGGCGGGTGGTGTAGTCGAGCTCGTACCGGACCAGACGGATGGGGTCCGAAGTCGAGGTTTGGTACTCGCCGACGATGAGACTGTCGGGGGTGGTGGTGCGGTCCAGGGCCATGTAGGAGTGGCGGGACTCGAAGGAGGAAGACCACTTGTACCATCTGCAGATAGGAGAGGCGAGGTTAGTCCGTGAGCGAGTAAACTATATAGGATGAGACGACTGACCTGATCTGAGGAATCACATATTTGTAGCCAGCAGCCGAGTAGACACCGCTGGAGACCTTGCCAACATCATCGCCATCTCCAACTTGCCAGATGTTGGTCAAGTCAAAGACTCTGATACCGTTGTACGTGTCCAAAACCCACAAAGTGTTTCCATACCACATGATACCGCCTGCATGCACTGGCACCTCTCTAAAGTTGTCCGATGCATGCGGGTACACGAGCAGTGCATGGCGGTACGTATCATCGGCTCGATTCACAAAAGCGACCCTGACGCTTTTGTCATCATCTCGGTGCCAGCTCACAATCCAGCCATTGATACCCTCGTAGGTGCCCGCGTCAAGCGCATCGGCCGTCGAGGTGATACCCTGCGGCACCCACTTGGTTGTGTCCTCATCGTTGAAGTCCGAAGTGTGCTGCCAGAGCTTGCGCCCGGAGGAGTCGGTGGTCATCTGGTGGTTGCCATCGTTGAAGACGTCGGCGACCGAAACCTTCTTGCCGGCCGCGGTGAAGATGTTGGAGAGAGAGGCGACATTGGCGTTGTCCGCTTGCTCGGTGAGCTTGAAGTCTGAACCTGTCTTTTCCTTTGAGGTGGTTGAGCAGTCGCTGGGGTCTGAAGCAAGCGAAAGAGTGGCCGCAGCCAGGGCGAAGATTGCTGATGCGAACCTCATGTTTGGTTGATCAGCTGTAAGAACAAAGAAGTTGGAGCCCCTTGGTTACTGAACAACGTTCCACTTGACATGGTGGCTAACCCTCTTTATAGCTATTTTCTGCAAAGTCATTCCTCAAGAGTTGTCTCACACATGATTGACTGACCTTCCACTTTAGACCTGTACTACCGTTTAAGACCTTGCCACTCATGGTGATTGATCCGCGATAGAGCTTGGTTGTGGGGTAGCAACTCACCACGAGATACTCTTTCAGCTTCCTATTTATTGTTCTGATTAGAGCTCAAGCTGCGCTAAAATGTCGTCAGAGCCGTCCACTTACAAAGGTGGGATGCATCTCGGCCTCCACAACATGCTGCTGTGACACAGTAGCATTGGTCTATAGGGTCTGTTCCTGCGTCTCATTAGCGGCTTTGCTGCTGTAAGAAGGTGGCATTTTTGGCAAGGTGGCACCGGGGAAGAAATGATCTTCAGATGGGGGTCCGTAAGATCGGGTTGTCTTGTCCCCGAACCCAGCCTGCTTGAGACAAATGTCATCGCCGGTCGGTCTGGAACGGTGGTGTTGAATTTTGTTGTAACTTCAAAAAGCCACGAGGCAAGACATGATCCTTGAACGGTGTGATGGGCCACATGGATGTCTTGTTGCTCTCATTTTGGTCATTAGTTCCTTCCCTTTTTTATTCCTCGTGCTTTAAACTTCGTTCTTGCCTCAAACGCAGCCTCCCCTTCCTCAAAATCCCTTGTCATTGTGTCCAGTCTGACTCCTTCCCCTTCCCAACATTTCTTCCCTCACCATTTCTCTTCTCCTTCCACCGACTCAGCCTTTGCGTGACACTGAAAGCCCTCTTCATTTGGTGTCCAGTGTCTTTTGCAGAAACCTCTGCTCTGGATGCATCTACCCCTAGAAACTCACCATTTTGCTCCTTTATCAGCTTTGCAATTTCAACTTCTTCGTTAACATCACCACTCCCTGGCCCCACGACCGTTCCCAAATCCGATATCCCACCTCCTTCATCCTCCTCTTCAATCAGAAACTCGAAGCCCTCAATATCTGTGTCCGTGAACATCAATGACTCGGCTAAAGGCGATGACATACTTTGTTCCGCCTCTATCGCCTCCGTGTTGTCTTCCACCTCTGCCTTGCCCCTTGCGGCTTCGCCGGTCCCGCTGTCATTGGTATCCTCCCCGATTCCCGCAATAGTGGTTCTTAACCGACGTAAACTGTCCACGTCAACCGGGATTTTCATCTCCAGAAACCTCTTTATCGCCTCCTCCCAATTCTCACCATCCTCGTCATCATCATCCTCTTCTTCATTCTCACCTTCGCCTTCCCCATCTTCATCCCCTTGATATTCCTGGTCCTCCACCTCCCCAACAACATCTATCCACAACCCCCCCGTCTCGTCACCCTCAATACCAGGGTCAGCAACCCACGTACTGGCCCTCTGAGCAACGCCCGTGCAAGGCGGGTACCTAGGTAAAGGTTTCCACCTCCTCCACTCGGACATTCTGTTTGTCTTCTTTGACTTCTCCGCCCTCTCCGTGTTTTCACCATTTCTTTTCCCACTCTCCATTCCCTTCCTCGTTTTCTTCTCCTTCACTCGGCATTCCCTTTTCTGTTTTCCCCGCCATTTCCCCGACTCGAACCCTCTCCATAACCTCCTCCTCGCCTCAACATCTATCGGTCCTCCTCCTTCAACCTCACTACCCGAAGAAAAATACCCTCTTTTCCCCGGACCCAAAAAGTGACCCTCAACAAGCGGGTGCTCAAACACGCGCCTGGCCCTGAATGGGCGAGAAACCTCGAGGACGGAGCCGTAGCCGGAGAGGGAGGTGTCCCAGGGGGGTGGGGTGTGCGGTCTCTCTGGTCTTGCTGGTCCCTTTGGTGTCTCTGGGCTTTCTGGTCTTGCTGGTCTGTGGCTGAGGACGGAGCTGGGGCTGGGACAGGGACAGGGACTAGAACTGGGGGAGCGTTGGGGGCGTGGGAGGGGTGGGAGAGGTGAAATTGGGGGTGGGCAGCGATGGAGTGGTGGGAAGTCTGAGTCTGAGGTATCGTGCTCTGTTTCTTCATCGTTCTCTTGCTTCATATGTCCATGAGAGGTACCATTGGCCTGGCTGGCTCTGGATTGGAGTTCGCTACATGTAGAGGTATTGGTTTGCGTTTTCGTTTCCTGCCGGCTACCCCTAGAAGTGTGGTGCACAGGGGCAGGGGCAGGTAGAGGTGGCTCTGGCAACCGTGGTAAGGGTTTCTCCTTGGGAATGCAACAAGGGATCAAGTGTTGGGGCGACTCGGGGGAGCTGTCCGACCTGGTGGGTGAAGTGCCCCTAACACTGGGAGACTTGTTGAGGGAATCAAGGCCAGCGCCTGGGCCTTTTTCTGCCACAGAGTCTGGGGAGGTGGGCACGGCTGAAGAGGATGCGAAGGAGGTGAAGGTGTTGCAGTCAGAGAGGGGAGATTCAGACTCCTCACCCTCGGTGCAACTGCTATCGTAGAGCTTCGACTCGCGGTATTGTCGATGGACATGGTCTGAAGTGGGAAATAGGGCGCGGATTTTTGGATGGGTTCTTTTCCAGCGGATTCGAAATCGAAATCGGAATCTGGGGCGTTTCGACTTGATCTTGATGCTCCTTGAGGGCAAGGGAATGAATGGCTGTGAGAGTGTGGCACCCATGGTTTGTTTGGGAGGCAGTTTAACGTATGTGTTGAGGATCCTGTAAGATCAATTCGCTCATGTTGACTGCTGAATTGTATTCGTTGTCTCCAGTGAGATTATGAATGCAGAAGGCAAGGTCCGTGATACCAAGCGAAGGGTTCCAGCCTCCCCTTTTGTATTAACCTGAGATAGATGATGGCCATACCCAAGTATCGTGGGCATGTATCAGTCAAAGACTCACACAGGCACGCGCGCATGATCTGTGACTCGGGTCAGTTTCTGACCCTAGATTGACAAGAGCCAAAGTCAACACTGAACGTAAACACCACCCCCGGAATAATCAGATCTTCAATCTCACCTTCAATAAGAGAGCCCTCCCCGACGCGAGTGTGTCACGCAAGCCGCGAACAGGCCCCTGTGGGTGCAAAAGCGTTGGCCACTGGCCGTATATTCTATATAAGGAGAAGACATCTGCCATCATCATCGTCATCAAGTATGTACATGACCATCATTACAGTCATAAAACTGGTTCGGAGGGGAGCGCAGCTCCTTCGACCTTCCGTATTTCCACATCTTCATCATCATATCCATCATCTTTCTTGAAGAAACATGTGCATCATCCAACCCGAGCTGAACATTGTTCAACAGCGTCGTTGGTCATTGCCACCACCACCGCCGGACACTTGTTGTAAGCTTCCAGCAGGTGGTAATCGTCGTTCTCGCCGTCCTCCTTCCAACGGCGGCGGCACCTGCGGCACCTGCCAATGCTCCTCCCGTACATGCTCCCAAACCTCACACACGACGTCACATCTTTCCTAGACATACGACCTCGAATGCGACCGCGACCTCCTGCTGCGGCTATGGCTCCCACTGTGGCTCCTGCGATGTCCACTACCACCCCGATGATGATGCGTCGTCGTCTTCCTTGTCGTAATCACCCTCTCGCTCCTCGCCGTATGCCCCCCATGAATCCAAGCCAACAAGCTCGTAATAAAAAAGAAAATACAATTCATGATGCCAAAAGCAAAGCACGCCTTGAGCATCGCGCACGTCTTGTTGATATTAATACGGAAAGTATTAAAGTTCGCGGAACCCACAGCTCCCAAGTCGACGAAATAGGGATTTCCCCGGTCGACGGAGGTGCAGTTCACGGGGCCGATCCACCCGAGATAAAAGACGGCGGCGATGAAGGCGCCGACGAAGGCGAGGTCGACGAAGGAGATGAATTGCGCGTTGGTGGAGGAGCGGTGGTAGGTGAATAAAGTGGCGATGGACCACGCGAGCGCGAGCACGGAGACGATGAAAAGGATTAGGATGTAGGTGGGCGTGAGTTGGTTGGATTTGACGTAGCCGTCTACGAAGTAGGCTAGCATGCCCATGGTTGGTATCTGATGGATGACAAAAGGGTTAGACAGGTGGAACGGGAGGTGAGACATTGCTGGGTTTGAGGGGTTTTGGAGAAGCTTACCAGGGTGATTATTTCGAGGAAGCGCCAGAAGGCGAACATCATTGCGAAGAGCATCTTTGGTTATGTGTTGCTTTTTGACGAGCGGGTTTGCACGGGGATTCCTCAAATTTGGTTAAACGGGTAGAGAAAGAGTTGGCGACTCTGGAATTCCTCGTTATGATGGGATGCGACCGGGTTTTTGTTGCTTTTCGGTGAACGGCGCAAAGTCGAAAGTCGCAAACAGTCGCAGGAGGGTCGGGAATCCAAAGGTGGTACTGGTTGGACGCGCAAAGGTTATGTATGTGTCTGGTGACAGCGCACTCTGCCAATCAGGACAAACTGCTTGAGCCTTGGAGCCTTGAGGGTTGCCCAGTTTCTCTGTCGCTCACGTTGCTGGCTCCGCCTTGTGTCACCCTTCTTTTTCTTTTGCTTATTTTTTCCGGCCTTTTGAAGGTTGCCTCGTCTGGCGGTCAACAGGTCGCGTCAACTGTTAAGGGACCTTGATAGACTGCGATGACGTCGATCCGCAGATGGTTCCTGGTTTCGAAGCTTTGTTGTTGCAACCCAACCACGAGACAAGCGACCGGGAAATAGCTGGAGGAGCCTATCCAAGTCTTTCGACGCCGTTGCCTCTTGCGAGCTCGTCCCTTTTAATTCCTCGAAGAAAACAAAAAGGTGATGGCTGAACAAAACTGGTTGCGCTGAAGAGGATGCGTAAAAGTGGGGTCGCCTGGCCTATGGTGGATCGTGGATAGCTGCGGTGCCTGGGCCGGGTTTGCGCCGTGTACCTTTCCGTGTTGCGTCTCTTCTTCTGTCAAAACAGAGAGAAAAAGTTTCAGGGTCTTCTCCGCAAAGGCAAATCAAAGGGAACCAACGAAGATATAAAAACTTCTCTGCGTCTTTTCTTCACCGCACTTATGTAAGGTACGCAGGACATTCTTGAAGCATCGACTTACATGCACGTTCAGGGCCCACCTGGCATCAGCCCCAAAATCCCCAAAATGCGGGGGGTTGGCCCAATAGAGGCGCTGTGACAAGCTGTAGCGTACCCCACTAGCGAACAGCTCAGCCGGGATGATCAGACGAACGCCGGGTGACGGGTCCCGGGCCCGGGCCTCGTAAGCGCCAGCATCCAACCTCCACTCGTCAGGAACTCGAAGTCTCCGAGATTTCAGCTTCAGTCAAGAAGTCGGGTGGCTGACCAGATCAGCCGTAGAATCTGCGCAGTAGGCATTGCTATGATGTTGAAAGGCGGAGTTTTCCCAGACAGGCCAATACCTACGTCAGCACGCAAGCCCGAGTTTCGTCACATCCATCCGAACTATCAATCACTTCAACCTCAAGAACCCCTCCCAGGGACATCCATCCGGCTTCAGGGAAACGAAACAAACCTTAACCACTGCAACGGCACAATCGGCAACGTCAATTCCCCCAAATCGTGTCCCTACATGGTCCCTGCAGAAAGCCGACCCAGGTAGACCCAGAAAACCAAGCCATCCCAAGACCGAGCCATGTCGTGGAAAACCGGCTCACCGCCCGAAATCTTCAACCACCAAGATCAATACGAGACCAGCTGACGTACATTGTGCAGCGATGAAACAAGTCGAAGCCCACCAAGGCAAGCCTAGAGCTGCAGAGACTTTGTCGATCACTTTTCTCGAAAAAGCCAAAACTTCGTGATGAAACTGACCTTTCCCAGCACAATTGCGCCATGGTTGACCACCGTGGACCCTAACCCTTGGTCATTAATATGTAGGTACTCGGACACACCCAACTCCCATGTCGACTGACCTTCCACTCGCATCATGAGATCTCTCAACACCAAGAAAGCAAAAGGGACAGCAAAAGAACAAAAGGGCTTCCTTCCGCTCTAAGGAAACGTTCCCCTTTCCGGCCCAAAATACCCTCTATCTCTCGGAATCTCCATAATCCCCGTTCCTCTTCCGTCCACCCCCGCCCCACTAACCGTGTTCCCCCACCACTCCAGCTTCTTCGGATTATACCCGACCGCAAAGAAGATGATCAGCCCGCTGATGGCCACCCCAGCCGTCAAAGCAGCCGACAAAACATAATTGTACTTCTCCCACCACGCCAACCGGTGTTTTGGCATCCAGTACATAAACACGTACGAGAGGATGAACCCGGGCGTCTTGTAACTCATGTTGCTCGGCGCCCAGTGCTGCACGCCCTGGATGACCAGGATGGGGTTCAGCCAGAGGAGGGACGCAACAAAGGGGAACAAGGTGCGGTCCAGCATGGCAAACGTGCGTGGAGCCAGACGCTGGCGGAGCTTTTCCTTGACGCCGGGGAGATAGCGGGGGCCGTAGGTTTGCCCAAATAGGAAAGCCAGGGCGATGCAAGTGCCGATGAGGAAACACCACTTGAATAATGGGTAGAGGGAGTTGAACATGCGGTCCGATCCGAGAAGGCCCCACATCAGAGAGCTGGCGTAGAGGGGATTCCCGTCGTTGGCGCAGGTGAAGCGGGAAGGCTGGTTGGGAGTGCAAAGGCCCTTGACATTGTTCATGATAAAGTCTTGAGTCCCGACAGCAACAAAGACGGTAATGATGATGGTCCCGATTTGACTTCTGAACACGGCTCTGGGCGGAATCCGCACATAGTGTCCCATCTTCAGATCTTGGACCATGTTATCGCCATATCCTGCTAGAGCCCAGGACCCGAGTGTCTGCGCAAAGAGAAAGGCGTTGGTGTTTCCGGGTAGCAGAAATCCTGTAATCACCTGGATCAATGCCCCCAAGCCGAGATTCGTGCCAGTGGTCGCTGAGAGAAACGACAACGGCACGGCAAAGACAAGGTTGATTCCAATGACGAGAAATACTAGCCAGACCGGAGTATCGAGCGGGTAGATCTTGAGAAAGATGACCGATACAACAATTGCGCCCACAAGGATGATGAGGAACCACCAGTCCGGAACCTCGGGGTACTGAGCCATGAGTCGGCAATGAACATCCATTGCATTTTCATAGTTGCCCTTTCCGTAACGCAAACCATGGTAGAAGTCGACATAGGCTTGGCCGATAGTCTTCCATTGGTTAATCATGATATAAAGAAAGTATCTATGAGTGAACAATGGTCAGCTCAAGAGAATGGACTGAGTGAAAGGGGTATACTTACACGGGGTAGAAGCAAAAGTTTGCCCCAGCAGTCAGGATATATCCAGCCGAGTAGAACGGTGGTGAGTAGCTCTGGTATTTGTTCTGGTCCAATTGGTTGTTTACCACTACCTTTTGGACCTGATACGGCGTCCCATCATTGGCAAAGGCTGAGCTAGAGTTGATGGGTAGAAAAGCCGTGTAGTTCATGTTCTTGTAGTATATGCCCAGAATGATGAGACCACCGAGAATGCCGCCAAAGTACATGGTACAAGTGGCGAAGAAAGGTTGCGATAGAGCGGCATACGAGCTCGTGGCGACGTTCCAGTCGAACGTGGTGATGGGGTTGAACAATCCMAAGCCTGTGATTGAGCCGGTCAGAAGGGAGAGGACAACGGAATCCGGAGCTATCCAAGTCATCCAGTTGAATGTCGAAAGCGCAGTGAAGAGATAGCCTGGGAACCAGTAGTACATGGCCATTGTGAGGGTGCATATGTAAAAGAAGCGGTAACGTGAAATGGTCCATCCGTAGATGTTTTCCTTCGGTTCCGGTCTTGTCAATGCTCGATTCATAGCGATGGTGGGAAGAATGGTTGGCCACAGCGCCTTGACGGGGTAAACACTGAATCTCCGTAGGTATCCGGCAAATCCCATGCCCATGAGCTGGACGAAAAGTGTTAGCATAAGTTGATATCCGAAGTTGACGAATTTGAGTCCATAATAGGCCTCCATTCTTTGGACCAAGATCTGTCCCTTGAGTTAGCCTATATCAACCTAGTAGCCACCCCGACAACGTACCATTCCATATGAGTTGGTGGTGTAAATGGCAATATTGTAACAAATCGTGGCAAACATCTGCTCCTTGAACGTCCACGGTCCTGGGTTGAGCGAGTGACGAACACCAAAGACTGTAACGCCCCAATCTGGCAGCAACCATTCGAGGAACTTGGCACATGGGAACAGCAAGATCTGGATAACCGACCCACTAAGACCTGCCAGAAACAATCAGTTTCATTTTCGAAGTAGTGGAGGATGAGTGAGTCCCAAAGACAAGTTTAACCTACCGATAGACGGAAATCTGCTGTTGAAGAAGGTAGACATAAAAGTCCCAATAACCGCCCACGCCACTCCCAAGAAGTACGCCCTGATGGTCTCAATCGGCACAGTCGGATCGTCCTTCAACTCCTGGACCGCGCGAACTCCGGGATAGGGGGACGAGTAGCGCATCAAGGTGGCATCGACTCGCAAGTCCCGGTCGTAAAACTCCCCGTACGCCTTGGGGCCTTCGAGCAGGCGCTTCATACGCTCCCGCATTTCTGAGGGGAAGTTCCAGTCATCGGCATGGAACCTCACGGATTCTTGAACGATGGCGATGGCCTCCTCCTCGGTAATGCTGTCGACCTTTTCGCAGATGTAGTCGCCCTCGCCGTTGGGAGCCAGTTCTTCGAGCATCTCATGTGGGATCTGTTCGCTGAATCTTTGGGTTGTGCCGGCGCTCGATTGGATCTTTTCTGGGTCATGACTCGACACGCGTCGGGTGGTGCCGCCGTCGAGATCCTCGGCGATCTCAACGGTTGGTCTTGGGGGTTGCATGGTTGTTGCAGCAACTGGGCATCAGGTGTTCGGGAACTTTGTTGGCCACAGCTTGACAGCAGCTAATGGTAGCGGGCAAAGGCATTAATTAGATCACAGGTTAATATGAGGGTATCGTCGAGTGATGATCGAACTCACATATGTCTGCTTGTCTGCACTCTTGCTTGAGGGAGTACCTACTTTTTAAGAACCGCGCAAGGGAGAAGAACAAATGCGGGGGGCGTAAATAGAGACATCATTCTCGATGAACCCATTCCCCGCAAATGGAGGGAAGCCAATATCTCCTTCCCCGGCCATCTTGAACACAGTCTGTGTTATGTCCTACGTTACATGCATTCGAAGTCTGGAACGGATAGATGATCAGCAACGGCCTGGATTTTTGTGAATGGTGGAAGGCAAATCTGGTAAAGTGCGGGGAAGCAAGGGCGGGATTGGGAAGGAGCAGAACACTACCTTATCGTGACTTCGTACGGTACGACATGTTAGCGATTGAAAGTTGGAGATCCGGCAATTGCTTCATCCATTTCCGGGAATATAAAACCGTTGCCACCTCGGTGGTAATTCATGAGATTTTCCGACGAAATCCGAGTGTTGGCGTCGAGAATCACAAACTGAATATCATGGACATGAGGAGCCAGTGCTCGGTACTGTATCCGACGTCCTCACCTGCGAGTGTCGATCAAGACGATGTTCTATTTGTCAAGAAACGGAAGGTGCAAGACAAGACTGTCATGCTTACGCATAAGAGGAAAGAGCGAGAGACCTGACCTTTGCAATGATCAAAACCTCTCATCCTTCAATGCATCATCCTTCAACTCCCTCCACTATCATCACTCACCCTCATCCCTTTTCACCTTTCTCACTCTCGTCTCTCTCACCACCCGCGGCAGGCGGAGTGTGTCTCTGCAGCTGAACTCACACCTGCCTGCCTCCATCCATCCAGCTTTGCGCAAGATGCATCTGACGCTGATACAATGAATGACTCTGCGCTCAACAAACAACCTCAAAATGTTAAGGGAAAAAGAAGCAAAAAAAAAAAGATGCCAACAGATAGCACAACCAAGTTGCTCGGTTCAACTGGCCCAGTAGCCCGGTCAGTATACAAACAAATCCCGCGGTGTACGACATGGATGGCACGCTGTCGGCCTTTGTCTTTGTTGAAAAGAACCTCATGATCTGCCCCGTCCGAGAATCGAACTCGAAGTCGGACGGGGTGGGAGATGCAGAGCTGGAACCGGTCGTTTAAACCCGACGGTACTACTGACTGCGCTATCCGACCCAAACGAAGGTCGTTGGCTGGGGGTGTTGGAAGGAGGTATGGGACGGGAGCTTATATGGCACGGGTATTGATTGTGAGGAGGAATGGGTTGAGATGGAAGGTGCGGCTGCCGGCTGGGAGGGAGAGGCAGGCAGGGAGGCAGGCACTCATTCACCTTTACCCATTTCACCACCCTCAGGCCCTTCAACTTCAACTCAGCGGCTTCGCAAAAACCGCCTCAACCCTCTCTATATACCCATCCTCCTCCAACAGCTTCCTAATAATCGGCTGGCGATTATGCGCCTCAAACGCTTCCCTTCCCGTGTACCTCTCAAAGAAGTGGAAGACCCTTGAACCTCCTTCTCCCCTTTCCCTTATCCCATCACCACCGTCTGCGTCGGTGGCGGACTCTGACGAGTCCGACGGTGATTCTCTCGATATGCAGTAGTAAATCACACCCGGCTCGGAGGCGGAGATACGGGTGGTTTCTTCATAGACGAGGGCGAGGGCAGAGGCGTGTTGGGGGTGGGCGTAGACCTGTGTTGGTAAGGGAGGGTTAATGGTGTTGGCGCTTGGGTTGATATTTATACGAAAGTCGAAAATGATGCGAGAGGTTAAATCGTAAGTCCGCCAACGCTGTTGCCTAGGCTAGAAGCGGGTGTGCCAAAAAGGACAGTCTTACAAGTAGACCTAGAGATAGGAAGCTAAAACCCATTAACAAGGTATCAAAATGTCAGCACAAGACTAGGTAGGTATGTAGCTAGTAAGTTTAGTTGTAGATCACTCAAAGTAGTTGGCGGTCTTACCTCTAAGCTTGTTCGGTTAGTCAAGGAATTTGCTGGTGTTCCCCTTTTGCGTGGGAACAACTCGATTCGCAACAAATACACATTAAACACTACTATGAAATCACACTGAAACTTAAGAAAGTAAACAAAGGAAACGCATGAATAGCCCGTATATAGACGTCTTCGAGTCATTTGCCCCCCTAATAACCAGTCCAAACCGCAACTGGGTTCCATCGTATAGTCGCTAACCCCAGGTCCAACGAAGAAAAAGGGAAAATAACTGACGCTGGTCAATGTAGCCGCCCATTCGAACTTCGCAGTCTATTCATCTTCACTCTTGTCCTTCAACCATTTCACCCCCATCGTTACCCCCTCCGTTGCTCGCCTCGCCCTCCTGTCCGTCACCGTTAAACCCCCACTCGAAGCCCATTCGAACTTCCCACTCTACGAGCCCTGAACGCGAGTACTACTCATCCCCCACCAACGCCTTCGGATCCGGTCCATGATTATGCATAGCCGGCTGCTGATCCGGCCCCACCATAGTCCAGCGGACCTCAAACGTCGAGCTATGCTTCGCCGTCTCCCTCAGCACGAACCTAAAAGGGCAATTACACTTATCCGTCCCGATCCTCCGCTGATAAGGCTTCCTTTGCCCATTGCGTCTCGCCTCCTCGATCTGCTCCTGCGTGGGGCCTGGAACGGGTCGGTACTTGTTCCCGCTGAGCGCGCACGACATGGTCAGGTGGTACCGGTCGTTCTTGATCTTGGACCGGCGTGTGATGACGCGGTAGCCGTGCTGGCGCGTCCAGTTGTTGACTATGACCGAGGCCCCGTTGGGACCGCCGCCGACGTAGTTCTTGCCGCCTGCGGAGGTGGAAAGTTGGATGTGGAAGATGTGCCCTTGGGGTGGGTAGGCCATGTCGAAACCTGCTGCCCCTGATCCGGAAGAGGCGCCGCCGTTGTCCCCGACCCCCCAGGAGACGGAGGGGAGGGATTGGTCGCCTACTAGGTTTGCGGAGAGGAGTTGGAGTTGGCGGGATTCTTCGTCGTCGTCGTCCACGTCGTTGTCCATGTCGTCTTGGTGGTGGGTGACGACATTGGCGCTGCCGTCATCATGATGATGATGATGGTCGCCGTTGACGAGACCGCCTACGCCGCCGACGCCGCTCGCGCTACTTTCACCACCACCGCCATCGTGAGAAGGGCCGGCTTGTAGAAGAGCATTAAAGTTGATGGTGTTGTTGGTTGCTGCGTTTGCAGTGGCCCCTCCTAGGGTGGAAGTCCCGGCTGCGGAGACTGGGACGGCGTGCTGTTGCGGAAGAAGAAGGGGTGCATGATGTCCACCAGGAAGGGATGGGACACCGTAGGCATCGAGGCGATGGATGATACCTTGAACAAGCTGGTGAAGTTGACCAACCTCGGCTTGGAGTTGAGCAAAACGTTGGGCGTCAATTGAGACCAGAGGTTGCTGCTGGGCGGCCACCTGTTGTTGGACCTGCTGTTGCTGCTGCTGTTGCTGTTGAGCTTGTTTTCTTGGCTGGCGGGGCTTACGGGGTTGCTTCTGCCGCGGTTGACTTTGCTGAGGCTGAGCAGCTTGTTGTTGTAAGATCGAGGAAAGGTAGGGGGGGTTAGGTGCAGCCATGGTGAGCTGGGGTAGAGGTATTTCCACCGGGCTGGATTGCTGTCGCATTCAACAGTGAATCCCCGATCAATCCCAAGGGGTCTGGAGAAATGCCAGCCAATGTAAATAGACGTAACGGACCCCGAAAGCGAAGCTCGTCAACTTGCTGAATTGGCCGATGCGCAATTGCCAGGGCTTGGGGGGTTTGCAAACTCCCAGACTCTCTCGCACGTGATACAATGGCAGGCAAAGAGAACAGCAAGTGTAAGCTTTACAAGGGTTAGGGTTATATATGATGTCTCGATACAAAGAAGACGGCAAGGAGGAAAGATGATTCAAAGAAGGCAATCATTGAACCAGGGAGCTTGACCACAGCGGGAGAATGGGTGGTGCGGAATGGAATATACTAGGGGGGTTAATACTTTCCTCCACTTATGCTGTCTCGTACTTTCGATCACTTGATCATTGTCAAGTAGAAGGCGCGATGACTTCAAACTGCTCGAGATAAAGACCCTGAGAAGTAAGGAATAATGTGAGTTCCAGTTTTGATTCCCGCTTACTCTACAGTCCAATGCTGGTTTGTTTGTTAGCTTGGTACCTACTCCTGGTACACTGGACGATATCTATCCCGAATTGTCCCAAACCTTATAAGGATAAAATGAATGGCTAGGTACGGATTGGAAATGCATTAATAAGATCCAATATGGTATACTAAATTTCGGAAATAGCATATTCAAAGGCAGATTACGCTTTGGCCAAAGAACGAAACGAATCAATTAGATATAAAAACGCCTAGGGAAGTTGACCCGAGGTCTCGAGCTAACAAACAAACCAGTATTGGATTGTATGTTATATGTACCACGATCCCGAAAAGTATCTGAAAAAAACCTTTATCCAGAGAGTCCCACTTGACTACCAATTTCCCTCGAGTACAATAACTCCTGCATCTAGACCTCTAGCCACCGTGACGTCCTCAACCTATCAACTTCGCCCTCTTTTTAGTATCATATTCGATTCCAGACTCAATTTCTCACCCCCGCCCTCTCCTGATCTTCCGGGTTGTCGATAAGACACATCCTCAGTCTTTCCCGATGCGCCAAAGCATTTGAAGGTGCCGTTTTCGTACTTTAGTTGCTCGTCTAGTACTTGCATTAGCTTTTGTTCGACGCAACGTGAAAGCTTCCAGTAAGGTAGGTACCGTCCTCCGTTGGAACGAGGGACGTTCATCAGGTGAGATCACAAGAGAACGGGTATAGGAGGGGGGAAAAAACTCACTGAGGTTAACGCTTGATATCTTCTTGTTGCCCCCGTCATCTGGACACTGGCACTCAATCACAAGAGGAGTGTTTCTCTTGCTTCTGCACTCGCAGTTACTGATTCCGTCTCCACTAAACAATTGAACGGAGTTAGTGACTGGTCAATCTAGTCGTATCTTTCTCTCTCTTCGTCGTTCATGTCCCAAGTGTGGTGTGGAGATGAAGATGCGCAGTGAAACAAATCGAGTTATTAGTGACGAAACAAAGAAGAAAAAAACTTACTTCTCCTTCCACTGAATCTGCCCATTCACGTTTTCCAAACATTGGTTGAGGTCAATGTCGGTAGAAACTTCGTAACCTTTCAACCCACAGAATCCATGAAAGACGTTCTTCAGGGCGTTGTTACCCAGGCGGTCTTGGCTTGGGTAAAGAAACGCAGCCGAACACCAGATTGAAGGGCGTAGATCGTCATTTGAAGCGGCTGCTACTTGTATGCTCAGAGCTGCAACCAGACAAAAGATATTGGGCCTCATTGTGGGAATTTAGGTGTATGAACACACGTCCCGGCAACAACTAGACGTATGGAGGGGTTGGTGGGACAGGTCTGCATGAAGCTGATCGAAGCTCCGAGTGTACCAGTGTAGCACTGGAGGTAGGTAAGAATTGTACGTTGAAAACTGACAGGGCTGGCTTCCAGAACAGTTACAACCTTATATATCTGTACTGCGTCAGTGCGGTGTTGCGCTCAACTCAGATGGGCAGTGCAAGTTTAACAAAGAAAAATCGAAAAGCAAGTGACAAGAAACAGCGAGGAGGGCCGACAGCCACACACAGTCTGGTCTTTCATTGCTTTGTATAAGAACTCGTACCTTGAACGGAACTGCAATGACGGGAAGAAGCCACGCGCGTGAAACATCGGCCAAGCATTTCAGCTTTAGCTGTGTCTATCCGAGCTTGTATACCCCCGTCGAGCGGCACGAATATCAGTCGAGGAGGGCCAAATAAGTCTGGTGAAACATATTGCATGGCTTGTGCAAAAATTCCGCGTTGGACAACGTTCAAGGGGTCTATAAATTGGTGCCGGGTCGGGGGGCAAGGGCAAGCCGCAGGGCTGAGTAAACAGGAAAAGCGATCATGGAAAGGAAACGCCGAAGACGTGAAAGTGACAAACATGCTCTTTCTGCACATATGGTTCAGAGAAAGGTCATTGCAGACCTCTCAGACGGACCTTCAATAAAACCTCCCGTTTCTGGTAGCAGACTCCACAAAGTCGTCAAGAAAGACACAATATTACTCTCGAAAGAACCGAGTGCAATTGCATCTCTTGCTCATGACCGTTTTATCTTCCATACTCATGGTGGAATACGGGAATCAGGTGTTTGTAAAGCTCTGGTGCTTTAACGGGCCGTTCCCTGTAACAGAACCCTCATCAGCAAACAAAACAGTCAAGCTAGGCTGGAATGTGTTTGTGACTTTTCTTGAAACCCAGCACTGGCCTCCCCCAAGGTTCAACGGTATGAAGCAGTAATAAAGGGATTGCACTTGCGAATCTTTGCACTTACCCAGTTGTGCAACGCATCCTCTTCTCTCTGTATGCGTAAAGAGTTCATCCGGCACAAGAGAAACACCTGGAAAGAAGCGTTGCGTGGTACAGCAACATGGCGAAGCACAAGCCGAGTGGTTACCGTCAAGTTGGTAGGCACCGATTGTGAGAATCCTGGCTCACACATTGCTCTGTGCCAGCTTAAAGTCGATGGTAGTCGTTGTGTACATGGTAGCCATGTTCTGCGTAGGAAGACCTGCCAAATCTGGATGGGAGATGAACGAGGTCCAAGGCAAGGCTTCCTGTCCCAGGCAGGCTTGGCAGGTAAGGATCTAGGGACGAACGGGCTGTAGCCAGCCGTATATTGGTCGCTGAAACCGATAGACCGTTGCTGTGGCGTGAAGTGATGAACAGGTTCATGATATGTTGAGTAGGTGAACAGTCTGTGGATTTATCCCCGCGTCGACAGCCCTCGTTGTGTTCTAGGAGCGTGTTTCTTATAAAAGGGACGTGGGGTCCGCTAGATTTGTGGTATATTGCATGGGAACTGAACTCATAGAGCAGGTCCTTCCCAAGATTCTCTCCTCAACCGACCAAACCATGCCTGTTTGTGCGGGAACGTCACCTCCTTTTCTTTGGTGAACCCAGCATACTCGAGATGTTGGATGAACCTGAGTATTGGCGATTAGCTTCCATGATTCGTTAAGAGCAGCGAGCCTTCACTGACACGATATCGACTTACCTGGTGTTGTCCACCCTGGGTTCGACACACACGCTCATGGTCCTGTATTCTACCATGAACGCATAGGCCACCAAACTGCTAAGCCAAGCTTGTACTCTCCCACGCGCCCATTCCTCTCCTATCAGGACATGGACGCCACGGTCCCAGTCATTCGCTGACTCCCCTCCAATGTAGCGACCCAACAAATCCTCCTTGACCCAGTAAAGTTCGAAATAACCGAAGGGCACACCATCCCACATGCCGATGACGGGGTAGCTGTGTCGACTCTCGAGGGCATTGGTCAAGAAGTTGACCGAATACTCACCCCAAAAAGCAGAGACGCGTGGGCTTTGATGCCAGGCTTGTATCAGGGCCACGTCCGTCATCTGGGTGAGATGGTTCTGTCCTTGAGGTGGGTTCGGGCCAACTGGGCCCAAATAGGGCACTGGTTTCGGAGAAAGAGAAGCCACACGGAAGGCGAGATACTGGCCGACGGAAGGCACAAAGCGGGTGTAGAAGACCTCACCCATACGAGGAGGCTTTGGTCGCAAGGGGTGACGCACATGGTTGGTGATTGTGTACTGCAGGGGCGCAGCAGGATAGTAGGTCGGAAGATAGGAGGCGCTGAAGAAGGGACCGATGGGGTAGGATGGCATGGAACAAGGAGGCAAGGAAGCGTGGGATTCGGATACGTCCGTGATCTGGGATTGCTGAACTTGGGCGCCGTGCTGGGCTGGGGACCCAGGCCTACTGACGGCCGGCGAGCCGGGGTAGGACTTGAGGTTCTTCAAGTTTGGCTGGAGGGTGAAGAGGAAGAGACGGCCGGGTATCTGCCAGAACATTTTGCGCGAGACAAACATGTTGGCCCACGGCTCGTCCGAGTCATCGAGGGCAGTGCCGACAGTGGAATCGGCGCTGGCTATGAGACCCATGCGTTCGAGTTTTGGTATGAGATTTCTCCCGCGCAGGACGCCGTCCCTCTTGATGCGAATCTTCCAGTCACCACGCGGGCGGCCGGCAGTGGGCGTGGACTTGGAAGCCTCGGTTTGTAGGATGGGCGAAGGGGCGGGCTGGTGGAAGTACCAGTACAGGGTAACCCACAGCATCATGGCGATCTGTCGCGTCGGGCTGGCGGCCGGTTTAAAGTCGCTGTTAGCAGGCATCGAAACCGAGGAGATGAAGAGGCTGTCATTCTGGAGCGTGGGCTTGGTATACGAGTGTATGGCTGGTTTCGACTCGGCGCCGTGTTCATCGCCCTCCTTGGCGTCGTGGCTGGAAGAATCGCCGGGCTTGCGATCATCTTCGGTCTGTATGACGATGCTCCAGCCGGCGGGAATAGCGTGTTGAGGAGTACTGAGTTCGTGTGATTTGAAGAAGAGGCCCGCGAATACGGGAGTGACGCTGATGAGCTGCCCGTCGGGCAATCGGACGACTTCGGGTCCCATCGGACCGAAAGTGTCTGTCTCTGGATGTAAGAGGTAGAGATGTCAGTGTTTCGCAAGACAAGATGGAAGGCTGCCGTGAGGATTGCAGTCAAAAAGTGAAGCCTGCGAGGTGATTCGAAAGGCCGTCTGTTCGCGGGGGAGGAGGGAGCAACGAATAAAGACAAACGTTGGACGCTCTCAATTGTTGAGGTAATCGGCGCGATCAGCGCAATCAGCGGAGCAAGCGGGCAGGGCAGCAGTTAAAATAGTGTGGGGTAAAGATGGGATAGGTATGGGGACGGGAATGGAGACCATGGCACGGATCGTGACACGGAGTAGCCGATCCGGCGATAGAAGTCTGGACATGATCACGCACCTTATATGACCAGATATGAAGAATTAAGCGAGTATAAGAAGAAGCGTTCTAGAAGGAGATTCGGTATCACTCCATGCCGGCTTGGATTAGGACATGGCGAGATGGCACGAGATATGTGGCATCATGGCCTGGTTTTGTGTATGGGAGCGACATCCCATTGTCGTGGTTTCCTCATTTATTTCATTACGTCGTCGTTCATTGCCGGATTTGGGATGGCGATCAGAGGGGCAAGAGGGGCGCCGTTGTAATTTGTAAAGCTCCATCCTGGTCATGACATCCAAGCTTACCTTAGTGTAAGCCCCACTGTTAAGGAGCTACTTCCGATAAGGTGAGATGATAGGGACGGACGGGCCTCAGCAAAATCAGTAGCTGTCTAACTGAGCCACAGGGACAGCTGGGTCAGACCACATCGCACACGTCATGGCGTGGTTGATGCTTTTTTTTATCCGACACATTTTGCGCCTGGCATTCAGCCATAATTGTATCAGATTATTTCAACTAAATCAACATCCCGTCCAATCCGACCGTGTGTGACTCCAATGTCCGCTTGCTTCTAGGTATAGACGGGTAACCGAGCGAAATGTCGCCCTGGTTTATGAATCTCCCGAGTCCTTGGACTCTTTCTCCTTCTTGCGTTTCCTCTTTTCATCCTCGGTAAACTTCTCGTCCTTCTCCTTCTCGATAGACCGATTTTCGTCGTCTTTCCTGGTCGTTTCTTCGTCGAGAACTTCCTTTACGTCTTCACCTACGTCGCGCGTCTCATCCCAGTCAACGTCGTATTCGACCGCGATCACTCTGATCTCCCTCCTCAGCGCATTTGCGTCCTGCACCAACTGCTCCCACCGGTCGATGTCGAAGCCCTTCATCTCGTACAAGGCGTGCTGCCTTCTCGAAACCGTCACATTCATGGCGGCCTTGTAGCTAAGGTCCTTGTTGATGTAGAGGAACCACAGGTAACCGCCCATGATGGTCGTCAGTCCCGCCAAATACGTCACCGGCTCGACCAAGTCCCAGCCGAACTCGGTATGGAACGTCACATAGTACACCACTCCCCACCACCCAGCAAGCAGGCCAAAGCCGCCCTTGGCTAGGCGATGTGCGCTTCGGTGTGCCAAAAGATCGCACTCGTGCTTGATCTTGGCCAACCCATCGATCTCGCTGCTCATCTTGCGCAAACGCTGGCGCATGTAATATGTCCGGTCTCCGAACGAGGGGACGCTCACGCGCATCTCGATGTGATATCCTTCGATTTCAATCGCAAACTCTCGGCCGCGCGCCGCGTCCCGGATGAAGTCGCCCATCTCGGTACTACTGCTCCACCGCACCCATTTCTTGTCTTCGGAACTCCGCTTCGGGCCTCGGTGGCCAAGTCCGGAATATGAGGCCACGTGTGACATGTTGGTATTGTACTCGCTAGGCTCTCCGCCACCTTCCTTGGATCTCGCTTCGGAGCGACTCGTGGGCTTCTGGTCGCCTTGTCCTGAATCTTCGGCTCGGAAATAAACGTTGGGGATTTTCTCTTTGCCATTTTCTACCACTGGCGGAAGCTCGGCTTGGATCAGACGTTCGACGTAGGAAAGCGGCTGTTGCGGGTGTATAAGGAGAGCGAGTGGCTGGATTTCACTGTTGAGTGATATCGAACGGCCGTACTCATTACTATGGCTATTGTTCTCTTGGTCTTTTTCGACGCGAAGGGGTAGAGGAAGTATGAGTTTGAGGAGTCGAGTTGGTGTTGTTAGGAGCTTGCCTAGCGACAAAGATGGTCAGTAAGAAGCACTTGGGTTTCTGAATAAGGCGTTTTTCTCAGTACGGGTAATGTCTGCGATTGCTTACCTTTTGCGATGGGTTCGGCACTGTCTCCATTGCCTTCGACTGGAGGCTTATCGGCACCTTCGCGATGCCATGGGCGTCTTACTTGTTGCTCGCGCGCCCTAACCCCCTCTTCGTGTTCATCCAGCCGCTTCTGGTCCAACTTGTTGGCTTTTGCTTCGGTTTCTGTTTCCCTGGTCTTCTGCGACACCGAGGTAGAGGCTTGTCTCAGTGCGACAATGGATATCCTAGGACGGTGGAAAGTGAGATTTTTCTGCGGTGATTCAAGGCACCAGCGGGCCAGAGTGTTGGGAGATGGCATCAAGCGGCATTGCAGCCGCATGCGCACGCAGTTCATAGTCGCAGTTGGTGTGTATGTTATGTGCAAGCAAAGGTCGTTAAATGTTGGTTTGCATAGGTAGGTGCGAGAGACTACTTAGGATATCGGCAACGGCAATTGAGTTGTCGCAAGGCGAGTGTGGTAATGATGGTGATAAGGTAGGACATAAACTACTAAGAAAAGTCTAAAGCGAGAAGAAGGGAGTAGGTGGGAGAATACTAGTTGGGACGAACACGGACAGACGGGATCAATGTCGGGACAAGAAAATCAGGTAGAAAGACTCCTCCTTTCCTCCAAATCCGAGCCCTGTTCAAGCAAGGACCTTGGATTCAGCAACCGACACAACGGTCCTCACTGCCCTGAAAGCTGGCTCGACCAGGAATGGATGCAGTGACGTCATTGCGTCTGCCACTCACAAAGCTAATCGATGTACCCCTGCCGAGCCCGCTGTAAGTGATGTTCCAGACTCTGCCCCACTACAGCGTATCTCTAATCACGCTAAACGACGACGTGCTGCTTCATTTATCACCCGCCAACTCACAACATTCTTCTCAACATCTACACCCCGAACTCTTTGGTGGACGCGATTGTCCCCCGGAAACCACGGTGTCGCAAGTGTATTAACTCTTCGAGTTCCACACACTTATGTGATACCAAACGATCCGGGATGCCCGGTGTCCCCGAAGCCCGACCCCGGCAAGTGAAGCGAAGGTGCTCAACGACACTTTAGAGTCAAGAAGGACGACATGAATTGCCAAACACCTGACGCTTCGGAGTACCAATTTCAGCCATACAGCAACCAGTCTGATATTCTTCTTGGCACAACAGACTTCCAAAGACGATGATAAGCCCGATCCATAAACGTTGCTCTCGAGCGGGAGTGCGCGTTCGCGTGTCACAGGCCGTGGGCCGTGGCCGTTGAGAATAGGCAGATCAAGATCTGCACTCCGCGTTGATCACCTCCGAACCCATGGCTTCACGTGCTGGCCACGCTTATAGTGTAGGGCCCACCTCCTACTACGCATCTGCCCGACGATATCAGACGAAAAAGCTCGGCGGAAACAACTCCGAGTAACGGGGAATGTCATGCCCGGGAATCTATCCTCCTCGTATTATCATAGGCACACTGTCATGATGGTTGTCCGAGACTCCCACGGGGTATTATTGGCCTAGAGGACAACCGGTTGCCTAATTTGGTTGTCAGTGGCCGAGCTTGCCAAGCAGTTCTCATACTGTCAACGAACTCTTCTTCAAACGAAAAGCAAGCAAACTTCCACTATCAGTCCAGACGGAGGGTAGTCCCTCGCACATTCGTGATACCATAACCCAGCATCTCTCCTCCTGGCCACTGGCATTATGTGCAAGATTCCTCGTGAGACACAGATTATCCTCAATAGGGCCCCGTGCCAATGAGCCATGCCTAGTTTATCACTCGAGATTCAACTCTTAGTCTAGTAACTGGGCAAGGCACCAGTACTGACTCCCCCATCTAGCACACTTCCTAAAGCGCTGTCTTAGGCCTTGGTCAAAATATCCCAATATGGCACTCCCAAATACCTCTCACCACACGATGCCTATCTTTGAGAGGCAGAACTTCCGATTCGGCCGGTCAGAGAGCAACGAAGGCTGTCTCACGGTATCTGTAGGGCCGGAAATCATCATTACCGACTGGTTGCTGGTCTGCGTGTCGGCCTTGTTCTTCGGCCTCCGCATTTACAGCAAGTTTCTGCGGAAAACATCTCTGTGGTGGGACGATCATGTTCTCGTTGCCGCTTGGGTAAGCTAATTACGTGCCCCTACACTTGCACCCTCAATGCCTGGAACACTTCTTGGAGGTCTTGTTACCCACTGACCTCTCTAACCTCCTTTCCATGATACATAGCTTTGCCTCATACTCGATGCCATCGTCAACACCATCAACATTCGTCTTGGCTTCGGGAAACACAGCTGGAACATACAGAAGGACCACCTCCAGCATATCAACACTCTCACGCGCCTCTCCACCACGGCAATGATGCTGGGCGCCGTCTGGAGCAAGACTTCATTTGCCCTGACTGTTTTACGCCTTATACGGGACAGGGCAAAGGTTCGGACACTGGTCCTGGTCATCATTGCGACCATGAACTCGTTCATGATCTTCACCGTGATGGCGGTATGGGTACAGTGCCACGGACTTGATGAAAATGGGAATGTAAAAGATGATCCCAAGTGCTTGAGCATGAGATTTACGGCTTCTTCTATGATGTTCGCTGGCAGTGAGTATCAAGCCCCCTAAAAGGTGGCCAGGTGTTCTCGGCTCCGTCATGCTAATTCTTTTGTGTAGTTTACTCGGGTCTAATGGATGTTGTGCTTGCAGTCTTGCCCTGGTGTCTAATATGGAGCCTGCACATGCAACGAAAGGAGAAGATTGGAATCGGTATTGCCATGAGCATGGGTCTCTTGTAAGAGCGAACTCACAACCCCCCATCCCCATGCCAGTTCCAAATCTAACCGCAGTGTCTCTCCCGGCCGGCAGTGCAGCATGCACAGCGTTCGTCAAATGCTCCATGATTCCGGAGATGATAGACGGTGACTTCTCTTGTTAGTGGCTCTTTCGCTTAAACCCCCCACAGTCCCTGTCAAATACCTCTCCTCTCCCCTTCTGCCATAACTTCTACACTTTGATACTCATACGTCGTCTCCTGAATATTTTAGACCACGGGTACAGACTCATCATCTGGGGCGCCGCCGAAGTAGCCACGACCATCTGCGCAGCCTCCATCCCACAACTCCGCGTGTTAGCCCGCGAAGTCGTCATCATCACGCATCGAAGGCACGAAGAAAACACCCACGGGCATCAGCTGCAGCAGCACCACCAGCAGCATCACATAATCGAAGCAAAACACACTGAAGCAAGCCATGATTCTGGCTCTGGTTCTGGTTCTGGTTCTGGTGTTGGTGATGGCACCGGTGCGGGCAATACCCCAGCGGCAGTGCCACTCCAGCCACGGCCATCAATGACAACAGTTCAAGTGACGTCGTCCGGGTACGCACCCACATCCACGGTCACCACGGCTGATAATCGGTCAAACAACTCGAGCGTTAGCAGTTATACCGGGCTGCTTGGGGGCTTCCTTTGGGTCGAGCGGACGCAGAGCAAGAGTAAAAACCAGGAACGGCAGGAACGGGAGCGGGTAAGACATCCACATGCCCATGCCCATGCCCAAACCCCTCGAGAGGGGATATTGCAGACGCAGGAGGTTAGGGTTCAAGTACATGATAGGGATGTGGACTTGCGCGAATTGGAAATCGGACACGCTGTTAAGGGATCAAATTCTGGCAAGATGGGAGATTTTAACCAGGAGTAATGGGGAGAAAAGGTTTGGGTATTGTTGGGCTGGAGGGGAAGGATGTATGTATGATATATACAGCACGAGTCCATTTCATAGGTAGACGTTGGGACTCAAGTAAGAAAGAGACTGTCTTGATTCCGTTCACATTCTGGCCATTGACTTCCTTAGCCTTTAGAGTCTCTTCAAGTGTAAACTGTTACAAGCCATACGCTACTCAACATGCTTACCTACCTAGAGGTAGTTTCCGTCATCACCGGACGAGAAGATCCTTGCGCCACATCAGCTACCGGCCTTCGCTACCTAGCCCGAGGTGCACACCTAGTCTCACCCACCGGCTACCTTAGTCTTCCAAACTGAACTTCTCCCCCACAATCTCCTCACTGAGCTTCCAAAGTCTTTCCGCGGCCACTTCGTCTTTAGCATGCGGGTGAGGGTCCGAAATCTGACAGTCTACCAGATATAATCCTTTGTTTGGTTCTGTGTTGATGTTATGGTCAACAAACATACCTAACCCGCTTTGCACTTGCACACTCCAAATTGAGGTAGGTGGACAACAACAGAAAAAGAAACTTACCACTCAAAGCCGGATCCAGCGCCGCAACCATCGTCGTCGAACAACCCTCATCTTGTGACTTCCAGTACAACCCCATCTTGTGGAACTGTTCCTGGATATCAGGGTCCTGATCTCTACCCAGTTCCGTATCGATAGCTATTAAAACCAAAACCAATAATGTCAGTCGTTGTATCTCATCCAGTTTTCACTAAAGAATTTTCGTATCCAGAGCCGGACTGAAGGGACAAAACATACTCCCAGGATGCAACGTATAAGCCCCCACCCCCTGCCCAGCCAAGTGTTTCTGCAGATACATCGTAAACAGTATATTAGCCGTCTTCGACTGTCCGTACGTCACCATCCCATTATACCCATCCTCCGTACACCTAGCAAAGGAGCCAGGGAGGGGTTTGAAGTGGTCCTCTTCAGGCGGGACTTCCTTGGGAGTAAAATTATAATCGCTAAACCGGATAGGAGAGAGACGATGTCCGGCACTCGACAGACTGACGATGCGCGTTGCACCTTTTTGTCCAGGTACCGGGTTACTCTTGGCCGCAGCGTTCCGCAGTAGCGGAAGCAGTAGGTTAGTAAACAAAAAGGTGCCGATGTGGTTGGTGCCAAAAGTCATCTCGAGACCTTCGGGCGTGGCCTGCCGAGTTGTAGCGTTGATGGCGGCATTGTTGACCAAGATGTCCAGTTTGTCGGTCAGGCTGGTGATTTCTGTCACTGCTTGACGGATGGCTTTCTGGGAGCTAAGATCCAAGGCAACCAGCTCCACCCTCGTATCAGGAAACTTTTTAGAGATCTGCTCTCCAACAGCTTCGAGCTTGGATTTGGTTCGTGATGCGAGGATCAGGAGATCAGGCGCTTGCGATGCAAAGGCAAAGGCGGTGGCAGCCCCGATCCCTTTGGGACTGACACCTGTCACGAGGACTGTTGCGGGTAACTGTCAGCTTCAATGATTCGGTCGAAATAAGGGGTCGGGGATTGTTTACTTGTCCTTCCTCGAATTCGGTCGGCAAACACGCTGGCGACCTCGATGCCGGTTGTCCGCTCGTTGAACTCCGGGTGGGAAGTCATTTTGAGCTGATGATGGATGTGTTTGACGATGATTTTGGACTTGTTGCTCAGGAGATAGATAGGCCGTTAAGTCCTCGGGAAGTTCAATCTCGACGGGGGCGGAGGGGTTGACTGGACACTATGTAACATTCAATGGAGGAGGCACCGGATGAAGTCGTCAACCCCTCATTGCTACCGGCAATATTTGTTCAGCCGGGCGTAGGCTTCCCCTGTTCTTTGTCCATTTTGCTGTGACGGTTCATTGGAATGGTTCAAGTGAATGCCATTACCAGAGTTGGTCGCGCTTAAGCAGCTTCGTGCCTACTGTGAGATGAGCGTTGATCGTCTGGTCCATCGTGAGTTTGCTTGTGAGCTGTGAGCAGTGGTGAAGTAATCACAGTCAATCTTCAATGCGACGGGTAGGACTCAAGTGGAATTTGATGTCTGACTGTGCGTTGAAGATGTCTTTGGTGTTGGGGAAGCTGGTCAAGATAAAGATAATCTCAAGTGTCAGGTTCAATACATGGGTAGAAGTGAGTGTGAGATTGGTATGTCTGCTTACCGTCAGTATCAGTTTAAACTACCTGGACCTGACCACCTGTATCGTCCTTTCTTAAAACAACCGATACAGGCTAGTGCATATGGGCCTGGTTATAAAGTGTCCTTGCCTTTAAAACGGGTAAGACGAACAGAAAACGGAGATCACATCTTACCGGTAGTTGTAGTTAGACTCACCCCTTGTCTTTTCTCGGTAGACTGCTTCCGTCCGTTTTGAGCTTCGACTCAGTTCCGTCCCGGCTTCCAGTGCGGCCGCTTCAGTGATCACCCGGATACCTTAGGGCCGCAAGTGAGTGTAATCCGATCTTACATGCATCAGTCCGCTCTCCATAAAGTACACACTGTTTTAAGTACACAGGTCGTACCGTAGAGCTTGCCGTTGACGGTAATAAACCAGAGTTGCGAATGGCGAGGGCCTCTTTGGTACACCCGTCGTTGGTTGTATGACTGTCCGCCTTGCCTGCCTACCCCAGGACCATGTGTCCTCAAATCATCAGCCAGCCTCATAGCGAGAATGTAAGCACTAGTTCTGCGACCATGAAGACGGCCGCAAGACTGTGACTGCGATATGAAGCTGCCGCTGGCCGAACTTGGTCGTCTTACCGACTGTATCAATGGCTGACGGATGGGATGGCGCTCCCAGGTTACCATTCTTCGCTTCCATGACGATCACATCATTCTTGGGCCGTCAACTGAGTGACTCCGAAGAAATTCGGACGGCCAACATCTCCAAGTGTGGCTAATACGATACGAGAAGGGGCCTACATACACGAATCAGTGACAGACTATGAAGCATTTGGCATGCAGGACATGGTCTAACCTCTGGATCAGTTGTCTTCCTATCTTCCTCTCACTGGTCTTCTACGGGGCATGGCTGGCTCACCGGCTTCCTGGCTACCCCTTCCCAGCCGAAGTGCCAGCTCCTGAATTGTACCCAAACATAGCCAACGGACTCGACACCTTGCTTCCCGAATCGGTGCCGCTCCAATGCCACCCGTGACCCTGCCACCGATCTACGGACGGGAAAGGATTTGCACATTCCGCATGTAAGGACGCTTCATGTCTGTCAGCAACTGCAACAAAGCGGCGCAGCGGAAGACCGAACGAACCATAGACTGACTGAACGGCAATCAGATGAGAGCCAAGGGTTGTTTCCATGCCTGGCAACGGCACAGCACAGCACAGTCCACCGCAGAACAACAAATCATGGGCATAGGGCATGTAGACGGGAAGTGTTCTTTATCTGTACCCGTCCGTCCTGTTGTTGCAAGCGGGGGATCGGCAGCTCAAGGAGGGTATATGGGCGCGGCTGGAGGGAGACCATGGTTGCAAGGTACAGTGGTGAGAATGGAGCCGAGACTGACTGGTCGTATAGAACCGTGGTTAGGTGCTTTGAGCTTTGGTTGGTGCCCCAGGGTTGTCATACGTTGGTGAGAAAGATTTCCGAGTATGGGATTTTTGAATCGTTGTACCACCCACCACATGCCGTCATCCATCGCAGGGCTGATCCTGCTAGCTTGATCGAGGTCAACCTTGCGAGACAGTTTAGTGTAATGTAATGGGCGTGGTGAAGTTGAATTTCACTGTGCGTTGAACGGCGGTGCAAGATGCAGATGGACTTTGTTGCTCATTGTCCTCAAAACGGACCCTTTCGGCTCGTTGTAACGTATTGTAATCTTTCTGTATGGTTCATTGTGTTGCGACACCGAGGTTGGTAACTTTGGTGTTGATGCTGCTTGATTGACGCTTCAACTAGAGAGTAATTCAAGAACAAAGGCCAAAGAGTATCAACAAAGGATGTCTGTCCGTCTGAGCAGCCAATGTCAACAAGATGACCCTCGCTTTAGTGTTATTCAAGGGCAAAATACCTGAAATATATCTGGTAGCGTGAGAGGACGTAATCATGGAAGATTCTTGGGAACCGATGGGAAGAAGGTTGGATCTTGCAGTCTTTCGCGGTTGCGCTTTGCGATCTCAGCCTGCCTCTTCTTCAACAGGCGTTGTTGGTAAAAGGTGCTGTGATGAACGGATCAGTGAGATGGACTGGGGAGTTAAGGTTAAGGGAGAATAAAACGAACGGCTTGAGTTCAAATACCCTTGGCTCTTCTTCCACGGGAGGAGATTTGGTCCCTTCTCTACTTGTGCTCTGCGATAATGTCACCCGGTAAGTATGAGACGGCAAAACACATTGGCTGGCCATAGGAGGCTGTATGGTGTACAAACCCTAGAGTCCTTGGATTTTTCCTGGTCTTTCTCATTCTTCTTTTCGTCTTTGTCTTTGCTCTTTTCATCATCTTTCTGGTCCTTCTCTTTATCCTTCTCCGCTTCCTTCCCCTTCTCCTTCTTTTTATTCTGCTTCTCCTCGTACTCCTTCTTCACTCTCTCAATCTCTTCTTCTAGCTCCTTTTTCTTCCGGGCCTCAATAGCTTCAGTGTCAATCTTTGGTGTGCAGTATGCTGGCTCCTTGAGATGGCTTGGACAGATATAAAAGAAGTCCTTGTTGTCTGGGGTAATGAGGACGCTGGTGCTGAGCCGGTAGCAGATGTCGCATGACTTTGCCTTTGTCTCGGCCACCTTGCGGTGTGTATAAAGGTTTGGGAATGATATGCTCGCCATGATCACTTGGTAGCAACAGATAATGATGATGGCGGTTGTCTTTCGTGTTGAGTCGACAAGGCAGTTGACATGGACGGCTGATAGTGACGCGGGGTTCAACATCCAGCCAAGGATATCATCTCAGCCACTTGTCAACACTCGGCACTCAACAGGGGACTGGACTAATCGGGGGTTAGGGTTAAAAGTGCACCGGTGATAAGATAGAGCTCCAATCCCCGCGCCTCCACTGTGACTGGACCTGAGTGGAATCACCCACAGCTCTCCCGCTCCACCGCGGGGAAGCTTTCAATCGCGCTAGGCCGTTGCCGTGGCCCCTGTGCCTCGCGCCGTAGGGCTGATGCGGGAGCTTCAGTGGGCGTTATCGCTGTCGGAAGGTACCGGTCCAGTGAAAGAGCTCCCCTCTACAGTGCCAACGCTTGCGCGATTGAGTCATCCTGCGATATTCGGCGGGTACAAACCCGACGTAGAGGTACCTTGCTGTGTTGACAAACCTTTTTTTGTGTTGTCGTTTGTTGCTCTTTTTTCTCCAGTCTTCTCCTGCATTTGTCAAACTCACGTCTCCCCTTTCCATTGCATACCGTCCCGCAGCTCGGCTTTCAAGCTACGGCAAGCTCGTATCCACCGACCTCATCCCAATTGACAGCCACGATCCGGTCCAAAGTCGCGCAACCATGAGTGGACAGGCCAAGCCCACCGAGAACATGCTCTGGGGAGGTCGCTTTACCGGTATGCCTCGATAGCACTCCTCTCTTCTCCTTTCCTCTATGTATAGCACCAGCTTTATCAAGCTGTTGTGATCGCATTGCGCGGACACGAGACAATGGTGGAGGTCATAGGTTAATATTCGCTCGCAGGCGGCCTCGACCCCCTCATGGTCCAGTACAACGAGTCCATCCACTTCGACCGTGCCCTCTTCGCCCAGGATATCACCGGCAGCATTGCCTTTGCGCGCGCCAACGCCAAGGCCGGCATCATCACCCAGGACGAGTTCAGCAAGCTGGAGCAGGGTCTCCTGGCTGTCAAGAAGGAGTGGGAGGACGGTACCTTCAAGATCGTCCCCGGTGTCGACGAGGATATCCACACTGCCAACGAGCGTCGTCTCGGCGAGATCATCGGAAAGGATGTTGCTGGAAAGCTTCACACCGGTCGCTCTCGTAACGAGCAGGTTGCTACCGATATGCGCATGTGGCTCCGCGACGAGCTTCGCAAGATCGAGAAGCACCTCCAGGACTTCCTGAACGTCACTGCTGCCCGCGCCGAGCAGGAGATCGATGTCATCATGCCCGGATACACCCACTTGCAGCGCGCTCAGCCCGTCCGTTGGAGCCACTGGATGCTCTCGTACGGTTTCGCTTTCGCTAGCGATCTCGAGCGTCTCCGCGAGGTTATCAAGCGCGTCAACCGCAGCGCTCTTGGTTGCGGTGCGCTCGCCGGTAACCCCTTCGGCATTGATCGTGAGATGATGTCCAAGGAGCTTGGCTTCGACGGCCTCCTCTGGAACTCCATGGGCGCTGTCGCCGATCGTGACTTTGTTGCCGAGACCCTCCAGTGGGGCGCCATGTTGATGCAGCACATCTCTCGCTGGTCCGAGGATCTCATCATCTACTCTACTAGCGAGTTCGGTTTTGTCAGGCTGGCGGATGCCTACTCTACCGGCAGCTCGCTTATGCCCCAGAAGAAGAACCCTGACAGTCTCGAGCTGCTTAGGGGCAAGGCCGGAAGAGCTTTCGGTCACATGGCTGGCTTCATGATGACCCAGAAGGGCATTCCTAGCACTTACAACAAGGATCTCCAGGAGAGCTGGGAGCCCATGCTCGACCACGTCAAGACTGTTTCCGACAGCATCCAGATCGCCAACGGTGTCTTGGCTACCCTCAGCATCCAGCCCGAGAAGATGAAGGAGTCCCTTGACCCCTTCATGCTCGCCACTGATCTTGCTGACTACCTGGTCCGCAAGGGTGTTCCTTTCCGCGAGACTCACCACATCTCTGGCCGCTGCGTTGCCCTCTCGGAGCAGACTGGTATTCCCATGGACAAGCTCTCATATGAGCAGCTCAAGGGTATCGATGCCCGCTTCGAGGAGGATATTTCCAAGGTGTTCGACTATGAGAAGAGCGTTGAGATGCGTTCTGCCAAGGGTGGCACCAGCAAGGCTTGCGTCCTGGAGCAAATCCAGGTTCTCAAGTCCATGCTTGCCTAGATGTTGAGTCTGGGCAGTCCGTATATGACGTGTATGAGGGATCTAATGGAGTTTTGCACGCAGCCGGACAAGGTGCTGCGATTTTACGATGTACAATAGCTATGAACTGGGACATATGATGCGTTATGGGTGTATGGGTCTTGACATACCGGCAACTTGTAGCGTGGGATTAAGATGCGCTATGCTGTTGGGCATAAACCTTTGGTTATACAATTCAAAACCATCTCTTTGGCGTTTAAACACTTTGATCGTCCCCGAGTCCGTCCGGGTAGGATCTAGGGAGATTAGCATCATACATATGATGATGAAGCAGTGTACCCTAACCCTTGTAGCGGCTGAAGTAACACCAGCCTGCAGGGAAGAGAGCAAGTCATTAACGCGTCAAAAGCTGACGTGACGAACACCAAATCCGAATCCCAGAATACAGGAAACATACACCTTCCACCCAGACACACTACACAATCTATTCTCGCCATTGCATCGCCAATTCTGCACAACTTCGCATAGTCAAGCGGTTGAACTTTGCGCAATCATTTTTTCGACGACACCCCTGATTGGCCTTTTCCACACCCAGACGACTTCTATAACCGCTGCCATGGCAGCCAAGCTCGACTCCCAGACGCTGGGGCTCGTTTTTCAGAGCCGACCCGACATTTTGAAGGGCATCCAAGAAGCTGCTGGTGAGTTTTTCTTTCTTGCGACACCTGTTCAGACTTATAGCCGGCACTCTGCGACCAATCTCTTACAATGGTACCTGCTGGCTAACCTGGATGGCACCTTGTCTGATGTAGACTCTCCCGCGCGCATCGATCTTTTCAACAACATCGCATCTTTTGTGTACGAGAGGATAGCGAACAGCACATCCGAAGAGCCAGCCACGAAGAGGAGACGTGTCGAAGCACAAACAAGCGGTTCCAATGGCGCAGCCCACCCGATTGCGGGCTCACAAGCGGCAGTTCTCGGTGCAGACGCCGCCGCCGCCGAGCCAGTACTCCTAGAGATCAAGGACATTTCCATCTCCGTACCCCAGCGCAAGAAGTACGACTTGTGCTTTACCAAGAACTTTCTCTACGCCCGCGCTTCAGGCTCTCCGGTGCCTGTACAAGGCATCGTGTATCCCTGGAAAGACATTGGTCCGTATTTCGACCCAATCCAACAGAGAATGACGATTTGGCTAACACCTTTTCAAAAACAGAACACGCCTTCTACCTCCCCGTCCCCGACAAGTCCCAAGTCCAACACAACTATGTCCTCCTACCGCGCAACAGCTACCTACCGACTACCAAGTCCCAACAACCCGCCGACCAGCAAACCCAACAAGCCACCGCGCCGCTCGAGCCGCTCGTGTTCACCATCCCCTCCACCGCGCCTAAGCCAGGCACCATCACCGGCCCGTCAGCCGCCGCCGCCGCTCCCGTCTCGGACAGCTACGCGACGCTCTTCCACTGGGCCTTGACCACGTCGCTGCGCGCGGCGGGCAACCACGCGTGCGAGCTCGTGTCGTCCGACCCGAAGGTGTTCCACTCGGTGGCGCGCCAGGCGTACCGCCCGCAGGAGAAGGCGGTGCACGTCAAGGCGTTCCGCGGCAGCAAGGACGGGTTCCTGTTTTTCCTGCCGACGGGCATCCTGTGGGGATTCAAGAAGCCGTTGCTTTTCTTGCCGCTTGACAAGATTGTGGCGGTTAGTTATACGAGCGTGTTGCAAAGGACTTTCAATATTGTGGTGGAGCTGGAAGGAGTGGAGGGGAGTGAAGAGGGAGGGCAGGAGATCGAGTTCAGCATGCTGGACCAGGAGGATTATGCTGGGATTGATCAGAGTTATGTGAGGAGACACGGGCTGGCGGATCGAAGCATGGCGGAGCAGAGGAAGGCCAAGAAGCAGCTGGCGGAGAATGCAAAGAGGGCTGCGGCTGGTGGGGAAGAGGGAGAGGGTGGTGAGGCCGGTGAGGCTGATGATGGGTTGACGGAGCTGGAGAGGGCGCAGAAGGAAGAGGAGCAGAGGTTACAGGATGAGGAGGATGAGGAGGAAGAGGATTATGATCCGGGTAGTGATGGGGAGAGTGAGGGCTCGGGGTCGAGTTCGGAGGAGGAGGATGAAGATGGTGAAGGAGAGGGTGATGAGGATGACGATGAGGATATGGGCGAGGGATTGGAAGGTGAAGAATAGTTTGCTCGGATTTTCAAGCGTTTCTGTCTTCTCTGGGAGGGTTTATCAAAAAGATATTTCATTACGAAGCCAAATTAGAGTTTCTTTTGGTTCACATGCCATCAAATCCGTCTTTACTTGCAAATAGGGAGTTTGATATTGTGATACTGTGTACGGAGTCTTTGGGATATATAAATACACAAGATTACAACGGGCGTCTGGTGTATTCTTTTGGTTTGGACTGGTAAATCATGCTTCATCAAAACAAAATCCCGTTGGAGGTGGCATGAGATAGCAGGAGCAAGTATCATCGCCTTGGAAGCTGTTCGGGGTGTCTCCCAATTTGGTATCCCGACGCCGTGCAGTATCCTGCTGTCATATCCTGATAAGCGAGTCTTACACCGTTTACAATACAACTGCAACATCTTCACCGTTACTACTACTGTCCATGGCCACCGTTTGACGATTCCATCACGCCATGCCCCCGGGTCCTAAGACTCTGTGTCGTTGTGGGCGGAGGCCGCCAACATCAGATTTTCCACTTCTTTCTCCGTTCTAAATGCCACACTGCACTGAAAGCCTACCTTGGGTGCTTGGCCCGGTCACCCACATTCCGGTTTACCCCTATTGGCTGGATGACGGTTTTCTTTGAGTATAGCAGGATGTGTGTATGTATGGGTGGGTGTATAAGTGTAAGTATGGGTGTAAGTAACTACCTAAGTATTGGTGTAGTTAGGTAAGTGGCTGCTCTGCTCTACCCTCGACGAACTCAAAGGAAGAAGAGCCGAACGAGAAGTTCTTGTTCGGTTTGGGGGTCACGGGAGGATGGAAGAACGAAGGGACGAAGAAATATTCTCTCACATTAACTTCATGCATGGCCATGCATTGTGTTAAGCGAGCGTCGATCTGGATCGCGGGGGGAGAAGGGGGAGGGGGGTATCTAGTGGGAGGTAAACATTGCAGTCCCCATCCTGCCATCATGAGAATCTGAAGAAGGTATGGAGATCGTTGGTGGTCGTTCGTTCGTTCGGGCTTTTTCACCGGATTTCACTTTGTCCCCCGATACTGTTGTGTCTCTCGTCTGTTTAATATTGTGTGTCGGTGCCATGCAACTCCATAACCCCATCCCCTTCAAACCAAATTTGTTGCCTTGGACGGATGTCGGATATGAATAAAATTTGATCTGACCAACGGACGATAGAAAAAAGGTTTGTTGGTCCTAGCCGGCCGATCAACCCCAGCGCTGACGATGAAGAAGGTGCTGATGATGATGCAGTGAACTTTTTAGTTTCATGAGTGCCTGCCTGATGCCTGGCTAACCTAATTTCCCGACGGAAAGTTCTGTCCTTGTAAGGCTGACCAACAACGATGACGGCGCCGACAAAAGTTTTGCCTCGGATATTCTTGCCCTTACCCATGCTTTTATCCAGTCTGGTTGCAGGTTGACGACCAACACAGTTCGGATGCTGATGATCCCGGCCTTGTTAGGGATACTTACCTTGGAAGGAATCCTTTCGGTCTGCGGACCGTTTTGTTTCCTGGACCGTGATGTATGCTAATACGGTGGTGTTAGTTCATGCTCACTGATCGTTAGGACGAATTCCTCCAGTTCCGTCAGTTTCGCGGCCATGACCGGATTGATGCCATGTGTCCAAGCTTGCAACCTTGGCATCAAGTCCGGCGTCCGGGATCGGTGTGTTGTCGTTCTTCATCACCGCCGGCGCTGTCGTCGTGGTCATCGGCGGAGCAGATAGCCATCTTGAACTAGCGCACCGGTCCGAAGTGAGGTGTGCTGGTCAAGACGACGAGGACCACGATGCCTTGTCCCGGTTTTTGGTGGTGCCGAGTAAGGTCCGAGCACTTGCACCGTTCAAGTACTGTAGGTACTTTGCGCATACACACCGCTGAAAATTTCACCAACTTCATGCCAGCATTCATCCGGGTTGTACAGCGTGGTGCAGCGTCAATGCAATGTAGCCTGGAGTGATTTTTGGGAGCATTCGACGTTTCCTCGAAATGAAAATCTCCACAAAGCTCACCGCCAAACAGCCCGACACAGACAACGGTCACGGACACGGAGTGGTATGTAAGCGAAAGAACAAACTTCTTCGAACCAGCCCTACGAGGGAGGCAGGTATAAGGCCAGCCAATGGAAAGAAAGCAATAGCCCTATTGTGGAGCCTGTGCTGCGACATCCGAGGTACCGTGGCCTGTGTGGATTCCAACGGGCATCCGAGGGTCGGCCGAAAAACACGCAGTTGTACTGAATGTTACATGGAAAGTTTCGTTGTTATTTATCATACCAAACAGTCATTGTAAAGTCGTTACGTGAAAATGGAATTTCAAATGTAAGTTTGACCGTTACGGACGCCCCCGCAAACCGAAATAAAAGCAACTTTCAACTTCGATGGAAAGGAAGCTATCCAGACAACACACTACTTTTAGGACAACCAGGTAGTGCTTGGGAAAGCTAACGACAACATTTCGTACGGAAGAATAGCACTTGGTTTTTGCTAGAGTGAGCAGGTCCCCGAAAGATATTTCCACCAATTGTTCTCCCATCACGGGCTTGAAGCTAGCCGCGAGCCTACGCTTGAAACATCGATCTTCACCAAAGTGGACCGGTGCGGTGTTTCACCTCCCCTCATCCCATGTTCCCTCGTCCATTTCCATCGGCATCATCCTCATTACCGGGCAGAACGTTAACAGGATGCCGGTACTGGTGTTATCAAATACCTTTGCCCTATGAGTACAGGAGGGCAGAGCTTTATTCCTCTTAAGAGTACTTCTATTTACGCCATCATTAACCTTTCTTCAGCTCCTCAACAGCTTCCATTTTTCTCTCTCGATGCCGAGGCAAGTGTGGGTATCATCTACGCGTCCGGAACTCTGACAAGGGAAACAAGAAACCGGTGAAACAGGAATCAGGAAGATGAGACGAGACGAAGCAGACGGATGGTGTGGAGGAAAATGGCAGGATGGCATGGTCTCCTCGTGGACTTTCCATGAATCCATCTTCAATATCAAATAACCGTTGACCTTAACGCCCATCCCCGGCTTAACAACCCGGAAGGAGCTCCCGAATCGAGTGACCAAGCCGAGTGGAGCTGGGATGCGGCTCTATTAGGCTCGGGAGGGAACAGAAAGAAGGAACGAAAGCATGGCGTTTCTCCGGTCTCCTTTCAACCCCCTTTTTTTGCGACGCAAAAGAGGGCTGACGAATCATTCAGGGGTTCATACACGTGCAAGACACGAGACAATTTACCTGCTCTGGGCTGCTGTGGTATCGCCAGTCAGGGGTAGGGGTGTTGAAGCCAATGCGCCATGAATGAATGGACCACACAATTCCATTGAACTCCAACCCCAGCTGCCGCCAGGCACTTCAGACACTTCTCTGTGACACCACCATCACCAGTCCACCACGCGGTTACGTCTGCATCACAACCGGCCGCCTTGCTAGGCACCATCCAACCACCAGCCCAGCCGCAGCCAAGGTCTTATACCACTACCGGTCCGATTGCCACCCTACCACTATATATCTCGGCTTTACTGCCTTGGCCTGGCGGCGAGCCGCCCTGCCATGCTGAACACAGCCACACTTGACGACCTGAAGTTGACGACGATGCAGAAGATCTTTTCGGTTTTCTGTGGACTCAGTGGTTGCATTGGAAGACGGGCTGTATGAAGCTTACGCAGCGGATGAGATTTTTCTTGGATATCTTTGCCACTGCCAGGCAGTAGAGGTAGCTTTTCCACCACGTTTGTTGTCGCAGAGAGGCTGAGAGAGACTTACTCGTTCCATGGCCTGTGTCTGTTTCCGTGCTGTTTTCAGTATCCCTAAGGGGGTGTTCTGGGGGTTTCTCGGCAACTTCAAACTCGTGGTCCATTGGCTTCAGTTGGTGGGGGTTGAGTTGCAGCGCTGGCAAGCAGCTAATGAGCCAAGCAATTGCTCGTTAGCGAGACATGAAGCTGGGACGGGATGAATGGTGGAAAAAGTACCTAAAAAGTGAGGAATTATCCCCACAGACTTGGACACCAGGAAGGGGTTACGCGGGGTTGAGCAATGCAGTGATAACTCATAAGGAGACGAGAGACAAGATCCTGTTTTTCAGCCTCATCTTCAATGTAAATGCACGGCACCGTTCCCGCGATGCTTGTGATGCGTGGAGGTAGCTCAGCTCGCGAACACAAGTCATCCCAGATTCCCAGATCGAAGTAGTTTCATGCAGAGATGCCATGCTTCCCTTGCACGGCTTCCCGCCCTGGAAGACCGACGTTTGCCAGGGCTGAAAGACGGAAAGGGTTTCATGCATCGACTGGATACGAGCGAGCTGTTGCTGCTGCCCCTGGAGGTAAGCGTCGAGATGTTTCTCGCTCATGGGGAAATGAATCGGGGGGCCAAAGAGGCGGTCTGTAAGAAATACCTAGCTGGTAGGCCAAGGTACGCGAGCTTTTAGCTTTTGAACCAAGGTCAGTCACGCGATGCACCCCTATAGGGTCGCGAAGGTTGCCAATGCCGATTCAGAGCCCCGGGGCATTTCCCGAGAGATAAGATCGTCATTGTCGATCTGGCTTTTGTTGAACGCGAGATCCAGCCGACCCAGATGGTGTTCTGTACGCGAACCTTTAGGGCGCTCGCTCGGTGACTTTTGTTTTCAGCTGCCTCGCTCGACCCTGAATAATGACCTTGGGCTCCCGGTGGCAGTCGTTCCGAATTCCGATGCTCGGGCAATGCTCCGGTCGACAATGACCAATGAATACTTCCACATTGCATGGGCCAATGCTCGAACACCAAGATCCGATACTGTAATCAACGCCGTTTCATCTCATCTTAAGATGAACACGTGCTGGGCGTCTTGGGAGTTGGGATGAGAGAATTCCGTCCGAATTCCGCTCTCATTCCGCAGTAAGACGTGTTTTCCGGGATTGAAACTTCAATCCATGTCTGTAGCCCTATTTGATCCCTATCAATTCCTTACGTACCGCTAACTGTAAGGCTGATGACCGGTGGGTCACCGGAAATGAGAATAACGCTTAGCGGATAATTACACCGTTTGTTCGAAGCGTACGGTCTCCTGTAATTGTTCACGGCGTACGTGTATGTACCGTAGGTATGTTTTCGTGTACATTACACTCCACAGGGGCCGGCCGGTATTTCTTGCCTAGGAAGCTCTCACGTCAGTCATGTTATGCATTTATTCCATTGTAATCGCCCTGTAAGGCAAGGGGAAGGGGAAAAGGCAGAAGGTCACGCTCGGCAGAGCCATGTTTCGGGCTTTTCATTTCCATCATAGACAATGACAACTCACTCGGAGCATGGCATCGGATAGCGGGACGGGGGTGGGAGTTCCGCCAAGCCGTCTCACAGTGCAGCATTCTTTGTTTTTGTCTTTGTGGGTTCCCCGTCGTAGAGGTGCCCGGGCCCGGCAGCGGCGGCGGTCAGAGACACGGAGTCACCTCCGAAATCACCTGGGAATTTGGAAGTCTAAAACCCCAGGATTACCTTCCTGCTTCAGCAATTCACAACTGCGAGAATACTAATCCCGGTTTTTGTCAATAGTACGATCCTGTTTTGACCCCAACGAGTAGTCCTAACCGAAGTGTAGCTGATTCTTTGCGCAGACTATACCTCCTACACTGCTAGCGCAACACCGCAGATGAACACCACATTAAGGTCGCCGATTTAAACCAGGAGCATCCCGGTGGGCAATGCCCACTAAGATCTCAATATTACAGTACGCTAGAGGTAGCATGAGACGTCGGGAAATCGTTGGAAATGGAAAGGATCGATGCACTAGCATCTTGCTCTTTTGCATCTCAAGAACCCTTCTCCCTTTTACAACCTCGTGCAAGTGAAGAAGCAGTGGGGGGGATTCTGTCTCAGAGGTAATGAGGAGCAATCTCAGGGATCTGTAAGTAATAAGGGGAAGGGCGTGCTCAATATCTTCAACCCACTGAGCTCCGTGAAGACAAAGGCGTGGAAAACGGAAAGGAATGTCATATATCGCTTGGTTTGCGGTTGGTCAGGTAGCCACATATGGCTCGGCAGTTGATGTGGCACGTACCGCAAGAGCCGGTACCTGAAGACTTCGCCGCTTACCTATTGATCGGCTTCAACACATAACCGTACCATATTGATGGTTCCGTCTCGCCTTACTAGGAAGGTGACGCAGCATTCAACTGCCACCGCTTGATCGCATCCGCTCGGTGTGTTTCATTATGTTAGACGGAGCAAAGCAGCGCATATCAAGGGTGGTAGTCAGCGGCGGTTAACTGGCGTTATTGGCTCACTGTCGACAGATGCGCGCTTGTTGGGTAGGGGAAGATTCGATATAGGGAGAAAGCTACCACGGCACAATAGTAATTCGGAGATACACAATGGTGCCGAGGCTGATGATGGTCGGGATTAATACTATAAAACCCGTCGTCAGGATTGCGTGCATGGTACAGTATGTACGACTACTCGAGTAATACTAACTGACCTCGAAAGCCATTTCAGCAAGTTGGCACAGCATCCGGGCCGATGTCAACAATTGGCTGTGCTGTAGTGGGTGTCGAGGTCGGCTAAACCTGCGATGGCCACACGAAGAGGTAGATTCCGTGATGACTGAATTAATACCGCACTCATCTACACGCCATATACTGTATTGATGATGACAAGATATAAAGACCGAAGGTAGATCCGTAGAGGTAGTAAGGTATGGACAAAACTCAACTTTCGTAGGATAGTCCATTTGCCAATGTAGCATAGGGCGCTGAAGGTGACACCTTGGGTCTCAACGGCCAGCATCTGCAAAGGACTTTGCTGCCTCCAACTCTGCAGTACGTTGTTTGTGCGCATCGCGGACTTTTCGACGTTCCCAGACATCTTGATCACTTGCGCTTTTTATCTGGTGGTTGCATCTGGTTTTTGGAACCAGAGCATGCAACAAGATCAACTTTTGAACGTAGCATGCCAGTGGTGGCTTGTTTGTTACATGGCATCGACCGCCTCAAGAAGGGCGATGAAGAAGTGTTCCTTGGTTGGACATGCGAATGTGAACGGTGGTACAAGCTGCTGAAAAAGTCAACAGAGCCTTCAACGGAGAACCCCGCCTTCCTCGGAGAAAGGCTTCGCTTCAAAATGGGCAGGACTGCCGCGGCCTGCATTGCGCCTTTTCAGGCTCTCGGGAATATGGGCATGGGACAGCCGAGCGAATCGTTGGGATATTCAGACCTCCAAGATGTCCTCCATAAGTATCTAGTGTATGTCGTGACCAGAAACACCAACGGCGAGATGGATGGCACACCTTATAGGGCTGAGACCCGAAAGTCAGCATAATATGTAGCTAGGATCTTCATCACACAAGAACTGGGCTCAGGGCAAAAACTTGTTAGATGGGTATTGTGCATCACGCCTTGAAGAAGCACACGAGATCGACGTTCCTTGATGTCGAGGAAAAGGTTTGAGAGGCCTCCCACCTCAGTGTTCCGGAGGTTAGGTAGGGCGGATGAAAATACCTAGTTGTACGGGTATAAGATCGGCCAGTCGCAGGTTTTACAGGGCTCATGTTACGATGCGGTTCTTTAACAAGAAGAAAAAAACAATCTTTCCAAGGCTTCCAAGGGTTCGCTGACCAAGCAGATTGCATAGGTACCTGCCCTCTGTTACCGGCCGACTGTCATCTGCCTTACGGGGCATGCTTTCGATCGTGACGTTGGCGGGAAAGGCTGCGCCCCAAAAAGCCTAAAAAAGGGGTCCAACCAAGCCAAACAGCCAGCCAGCCTGGTAAGGCTGGACGTTGTGGTATCAAACTTGACTCCCGTCATTTCCACCTTTGACCAAAGACGGCCACTGGTCGGGATTCTTCATGCAAAGTGCCTCCAGTACCGATCTGCATACCTCTACCGTGTAGTGTACTGTGTATGAATCTTGAATTCAACAATACCATCATGTTTATACACCGGAAATAAGGACACACCATAACTGCGTGCTAGCGGGTACCGACGATCCCGAGCGCTCCGCTCTACGCCCGATAGTCGGTCGAGTACGGACATGGAGAAGGACGGTACGATAAAGCGTTGGTCAGCATGTTAATCCACACAGGCAGACAGGCTGTTGATTCCGCACAAAGATCGACCGAAGGGGGGCCACCAAGCGTCTACGACTCATTGGGGAGGCTCGGGAGGCTTTAATAATTTGTAAGGTGCCCGATTCCAGTCGGCGAAGACCAGCCCTGCCAGTGCCGGCCCTCGTCAAGATCGGCCGACTATGTCGGTGAACAACTATCAAGCAGCTCTGAAACCGTTCGGGGACTGGTCATCCATTTCTTCGTTTGGCATATAGCCGATAGAATGAATCGCACTGTTCGCTTTCCATTTCTCCGGCGCTTGTGTGTTGATCAGCTTTAGCCCTATCCCCATGTGACTGTAGACGATGAGACACAAAATGTGGGTTTTTGGGATTGCTTGTCTTACGACCGGCGAAGCTAGATGGATGGCGGTGGAAGAAGCGATCTTGACAAAGACTTGGAGTTTGACTTGTCGTCGTGGACCGAATCATGTACCGGGGAGATTCATCGGGGAGGAAAATTTGACCGGGAAAGCTGTCGGTCGGCCGCCTCCAGTTGCAACTGAAGTTGCAGAAGGTGATGCACGTTTAATAAGCAGAAATTAAGAGACGGCAGCGGAGAGTTCCGTGTACAAAACGGTTAAGGCTGCCGTTGAGATGGGTCACCGGTTTACGACTAAACTCGGTATGTTACCTGCAAGAATTACACGTATAGTATGCGTACCTCGACTTCAAGGAAATGACATACCTACCGGCCAAGCGACAGCGCTTTATCGAGAAGACGAAACATGAGGATCGATTAGCAAGATTATTGGATCAAAAGCAGCCCTAAGAGCAGAGATTCTTCCATCTTCACGACTTTTCTCACTGTCGATCACTGAGGCTGTACACTAGAAAAGATGGACGTGAAAAAGGGATCGGAAACTTTTCCGTTCTCCTAGCAGGTCAGGCACACATTATGATTGGTTTTACAAAACAATACGGCGAACCGTAAATGTATCAGGGGTCGAGAGCACCACCCCAGTAGGGCAAGCCGTACTTTGTACGTAAAATGTGTATTCCGTACAGCGGGATGTAACTAACACTGTCCGAGCCTCTTAGGGCGTGCGGGATCCATTTATGGAACTAGCGAGTGTAAAGTGGAGTAGGTGCGAGCGAACCGAAAGAAAATGGCGCGGAAAGGGTGTGCTTGGATGCCACGCTGGAAAGCGCTAACAAATGGAAACCCTGTAATGTTACGTTCGATACTCCTGTCCAGGGCTGAAAGCTGCAGACAGAGCAGCTGGGGTTTGCACTTTGCAGTGCGGAAGAATGCGTGGGAATGCCCGCGTCAAGGGTGCGCAGATACACCTCTGCAGTCTGCATCTCCTTGTGCGGGGGACTCATAATAATTTAGGTTCAGGACACAGTTCTTGATTCAAAGTCCTCCCACACTTTCCGACATGTTTCTTGAGGTTCCGCTTTCTTACCCCTCCCTTTTCCCTTCGCTTCGACGTTATGTTCTGGCCAAGATATCATGCTTGACTGTCTGCACCTCACGCATAAGAAAGCTTGACCTTGAGTCCTCAACAGGCTCGATTACGTCCAACTTAGCGGTCTCCTCACCGTCCCAAGCAGTCGGGTAACGCGGCCATCCTGCAAGGTAACGGGCCATTGTACTTTTGGCTTTACCATGTCCACCGAGAGAATCCACACTTGAACTTGAGCAAGTTATTACACGTAAATACCTGCCTTACGCTAGTGCATTCCGGATAATACCGCGCAATACACGCTGTACGCTCAGGTACTCGACCCTTGGCTCCCCTAGCAGGCTAGCTGGTACGGCCCCAGGGGCAACGACGACTGACCAACCAGAAGCAACTGCCAGCAACGGCGACTGCAACCGTCCCAAGAGGTATCCACAGCTTCTTCGTAATCCGACTCCTCTCTTTACAAGTATGGCCTCGGGCCTCTTCCACCAGAAACTCGTCTCCGCCAAATCTTTTTCTATGGGCTGAGCCCCCCCAATCCACTTGAATCCTCCCGTCGCCAGTCCTCCCGCTCCAGAGTTCAGTCATCTATCGCCTCAGCCAGACCACCACCGCCTCTCTTGTGTCTCCAGCCTGAGGTAGGTGCAGTTACTCACAGAGTCAAGCGCGCGCATTACCTGTCAACTGTACATCACGCATTCGACTTGTCTGTTGCTGTCTGGTGTCTTGCCGCCGCCGCCAACCCTACAGTCTACTTCTACAGTCTCCAACCTCAATCATCGACCATTCAGAACCACTCAACTGCCAAACGAGGTACCTGTCGTGCTTGGCATTTACGGTTCCGACGACGACTGTCCCCAAGGACTGCAACTTCGCCCACCACCCGGACCATAACCAACCTATTATATCGCCAAGCACCCTGTTAGCTACACCCACTGACCGTCTCGACGAGGTGGAGTTGGTCTTCCTGGTCTGTTTTGTCATCCTTAATCCTGTCTTCCCCCCGAAGGCGATTCTTCCTGCAATCTACCGTACCTAGTGTACTTGTCGGGGAACCCAATCGCCCGCTACCTACGCATCCGTTCAACACCAGCTGCATCGGCAACACCGATCCAATTCCAACGCCTCTTTCTTGGCCAACACTTGTCATTGTACCGCGCCTGTCTGGTCCAGGGCTGAGACTTTGGATTCGCGAAACGTCACATTTGTTTATACGGCTTGGTTTCCGCATTACAGCCGCATCTGCAGTTGCTTTCTTGCCTGGCCTTGGCTCGAGCTGGCTCGTATATAGTGGTGGCAACGACGCGGCTACATCGCCCCGTACTTCAGCTTCCCGGTTGCGGCATCAGCAGTTCCTGTGCATAGTTGCGCGATCGCAACGTATCCTCTGCCATTCGCCATGGCAGCACGGGCAGTACCAATGCAGACGCAGCCCCGGTATACCAGCGCCGCGAGGGATTTTGACGATGGGCCCCTTCCTTCTATATCAAGCCGCGATGGTGGCTTCCGGGAGCACTTTGCGAGTCGTCCGTTTGGTATCCCATTGAACGATAATCTCTCGCCTTCGACCGCTTCGAACCCTATGGCGATCCACGGCTCAGACGGGAACGGGATAAATGCGCCTCCTCCGCTACCTCCTCCTCGTCTTGCCCCCGTCGAGGGCCCCGTCGATCCGAATGTACAGCACTACAGAGACTCCGAGTTCATGCGCAATGACGGCCCCAATAGCCTTGAGAGCGAATCATTCAAGTTTGAACGGCGAGCGCTTCCGAACAAGCGCGAAAGTCCCCATGATGAGGGCTATCAGAGTTTTGATAGTGTCAGGTACTGCGATCCCTTTGGTTCTCTATGATCGTCGCTTACCATTGCCTCGAAACTAACTTGTCTGTGACTCTCCTAGATCATCGCAGTTCTCGTCTCCCTTCGGCCTCCACGCCATGAAAGGGTTTCGTCCCAGTACCGCAGCGATCGATCAGACAATGTTGAGCAGGTTAAATAAAAGCGGGGGATTCAGCAACTCGTTGAATGACCCGCACAGCTCCCGTCCAAGCCACGCCAGTCTTCCCCAGCTTTCTCTCCCACATCGATCAAAGGCAGGCTTCTTCACATCGGGGTTTGCCTCGTCGCCCACTGCGGCATCTCCACTTCCCAGCCCGTTCTCTCAAACAAGCCAACCAAGTCCCGCTATTGTCGGGTTTCGTCCTAGTGATGGGTTTGACAAGAACAGTTTCAATCGTGCTCAACCGCCGAGAGCGCGCAGGACGAAGAGCACGTTGATGCAGGATGACGGTTTTCTGAATAATGAAGACGACGAGGACAATGACTTTGCAATGGAGGAGACGACACGCATGCGGACTCTGAAGATCGAAGACCCGTGGAGGGAAAGGCATAGGGAGAATGAAAGAGAAATGGAGAGCGGATCTTGGCAGCGAGGAAACAAGACCGGATCATCCCACTATTCGCCATCGCAGCTGTATTCTGCGGGGAGGGACGTAGGCGGAGACAGAAGCTACTATCAATCGGGTCAGAAGCGTCCGGCCTCGCCCACGCCGATCGATAGATGTAGTGATGCATCAGGCTTGAATAGGGGATCACCTACCCCTAGGCTGACTGTCGTTTCTCAAGGGTCTGTCTCTAGCTTGTCGGCTGCTAGTCGCAGCGGAAGTTATATTGGCAATCTGACTGCTAGCAGCATGACAAGTAACAGTTCGCTTGGCCGTCTGTCTCCCAATGGTGTATCTCCCGGTGGGGTGTCGCCGACGGACGGGATGGGTGGTGGGAGCCCGTATGCCACACCCATCAGCCTCACCGCTTCACCAAGATCGTCGATCAGCCGGGCAGGTGCGGCACAGTCGCCACATCCTAGGATTTCGGGTGATTATACGCAAAGATCGGTTGAGCAGTCCAATAGGACGCTAGGGATTCCCAGGAAACTTGCAGAGATTCCTAAAAATGCTAGCAATATCGTGGCGGCTAAGCTAAAGGGCCCATACATGTGCGAATGCTGCCCGAAAAAGCCCAAGAAGTTCGACACCGAAGAGGACTTGAAGTAGGTCTTGCAATATTTTACATCCTTCAACACGCGTCACTAACCTAGACACTTTCAACCAGGCTACACGAAGCAGAGAAACAGTACGGGTGCTCGTTTTGTGGGAACAGGTTCAAAAACAAGAACGAGGCGGAACGCCATCAAAACTCCCTGCACGTCCGTCGCCACAGCTGGTCATGCTCAGCGCTTCAGACTTACGATCGTGCATTCCACGATAGCGGCACGAGGCCGGGCGAGGCCGATACGTGTGGTTATTGCGGTGAAGAATTTGCCCGTACAGGACGCAATGCCGCGGGCATCTTTGCCAGCGAGCAAGATTGGGAGGACCGTATCCGGCATTTACAGGACGTGCACAAGTTCCGCGAGTGCAATGCCAGCAAGAAGTTCTTCCGGGCAGACCACTTCCGGCAACACCTCAAACACAGCCATGCCGGCACGAGTGGGAAGTGGACCAACATGCTGGAAAACGCTTGCATGATGGACGAAGGACCAGCGGTCCCTCGATGAAGCGGTCAAGCGGGAAGGCGCAATGTTGATTTTGGATATATGGAACTGGGCCTTGTTATTGTGGAGGGATGGGTTGTGTGGTGATGGCTGGTATCATTATGGTTGTGACATGTTGGTCAGCCCAGATATCGACATCCAGAGCGGTATCAGTTCAAGATCATGCGGCACAAGGGGCCGTGGAAGGAAAGACGTCATCTAATTGGAGCATTTACGATTTTGAGGATTTTGTCGGCGTTTGGGTGTGGAGTTTTCAGCTGTATGGTTGCGGCGTTGACGTGCGGGAACAGCTTTGAAAGCGCGGGCCAAAGTTGACACATCGTCTTTGGTGTTGGTCATGGTCAGGAGCAGCGGTAGATGTACTGGAATGGAAGAGTTGAAAGCGGCGGCTGAATAGTATTCTGAGAGAAGAATTGTGGTAGCCAAAAAGCGATTTTCTCAAGAATCATTTAGAGGAACAATACCATCAGTCTGGAATGACTATGGAAATGCTCTTTCAGAGACGGTTGGGTACATTGTCTGCTTCTATTTGTTGTTGTGGGCGGAAATGTGAGACGACTTGCATGTCTTTCAGCCCTACAAGGAAGCGGGCGCCGTCAAATTACCCCACTGCCACAGCCCTACCAAAATGTCTGATCGATTTGAAATTGGGGGGTTGGTTGGTTGGTTCATTCGTGCAGGGCAGTCGCTTTTGTTTGTTCTTTGCCTCTGGGCCATGTTTCCAGCCGTCTGTCCTCTGACACCCAGGGTTTCTGTTTGTCACAATTGTGTCGGCACACAACAATCCAAGGTACCCGCATGACGGTACGACTGCCTGGGCCTTGGGCAGTGCCTGTATCGACTGTTGAATGACCAAGGTCGTCTGTAAGTATACACGTGCGGTATTGGATGCGTGAAACGGTCATGGTATGTGTAATGTTCCCGCGTTCATACCGTGTGGAGGGTACAATACATAGTGGCTGTAAGTTACGCACGTTCAATACATACTTTCCTGTAACCAGAATTACGTATTGCAATACGGCCGCTGTACGGTACAACGTTCCAGCTCTTCACGTAATGGTACGTACTCCGTATCCACGGTTACCTAACCATTTCGGGCATCCCTCCCGCAGCGATGAGGGGCAACAACAATCGATGTTTTCGAAATTTACTGCTGCGCGACAGAGGATGGACAAGCAACTCGTCTTGCGACAGCTTCACAAAGTTCACTGCTGGATTGTTTGGTGTCGCCAGATCGAACACAACCTCCAAGCGACTCAAACATCAGACTGAAGTCCAAAACACTGGTCACAATGGCGCTAAATCGCATCAATGGGCGCGAAGATGTCTTCGTAGGAGGGTAAGTCGCACACATACACATCTCTGTCGGCCTCCCCGTCCATCCTCCCGCCGCGCAAAAAGCTTACGATGCTTCAATTTTTCTCAAGAAGTGGAATGAGAACTAACACAGCCTTTTCCGAAACAGCATCTTCGGTGTCAACCGCGCCCGACTAATCGAAGAAAACAAGATCACGCACATCCTATCCGTCATCAACTACACCCTGCCCGCTGACCCCGCGTTTCGCAATGTTCAACATCTCAGCATCGACATCGACGATGTGGAGGAGGCCGACATACTCGTTCATTTCCCCAAGATGGTCCGCTTTATCGAGCGCGGACTGTACGGCGACGAGGCGGCTTCGATAACCCTTGGAGGGAATGCGCCCCCGACCACGAACACGAGCGCAAAGATCGACGACGATGAAATAACCGCCGCGCCACCCACCACCACCGAAACCAGCTCCTCCGTAACATCACAACAAACACAAAAACCCGGCGCAGTCCTAGTCCACTGCGCCATGGGCAAATCCCGCTCCGTCTCCGCCATCGTCGCCTACCTCCTCTGGAAACACCCGCACCGCTTCGGGCGATCCGACCCATCCACGCCCGCGCGCCGCGCCGTCACGCAGGCCGTCAACTGGGTGCGGCAGACGCGGCCCATCGCCGAGCCCAACGATGGGTTCATGGAGCAGCTGGAGCTGTGGTGGACCATGGGGTGCCCCACCGAAAATGACGACGCGGTCGAGAACCACCCGGCTTATCAAAGGTGGCTGTACAAGCGCGAGGTGGAGGACGCGACGAGGATCGGGCGGGTGCCGGATTGGATTCGCTTTGAGGATGAGGAGGCTGCTAAGCTAGCAGACCAAACGGGGACGGAGGGAGGTGCGGGGCTGAGTCTGAGATGCAAAAAGTGTCGAAGGACGCTGGCGACGAAGCCGTTTATCGTTCCCCACCAGGGGAAAGGAAACAAGGAACAGACGAGAGACTGCGGACATTACTTCGTCGAAGCGCTGTCGTGGATGCGCCCGACGCTGGAGCAGGGCGAGCTGGAAGGGAGACTGACGTGTCCGAACCAAAAGTGTTTGGCGTCCGTGGGGAGGTACACGTGGCAAGGGTTTAGGTGTAGCTGTGGCGACTGGATCGCGCCGGCGTTCTCGCTGCAGAAGAGCAAAGTGGACGAGGCGACGTCGGCGCCGCATCCGGGAGGGAGGGGGCCGGGTGGTGGGGCGGCTGCCGTGGCGGCGAGGATGGCGGCGTTGGGGATTAGGATGCCGCCTGGTGGTCTGGGTGGTCAGGGTGGACAGGTTGGACAGAAAGCTGGGGAGGGCACAGCGACGGCGGGTGGGCCTAAGGAGAACCTCTGAACGGGCTTTGGGGTGGGAGTCCATGGCTAGAGGTATGTTTTGCGTGGTGATAATGCCATCGATTCTGGCTTCATGAACCGCGATCAGAGCAGAGCAATTTGGAGCAGAAGCAAGCAAGCCCAAGAGGAGGAGTTTCTGACTGCGCCTTTCACGAAAGGTATCCGTCCCTTGGTTTGCTGTTGGGTCCTCGCGGCTCATCAACCGACATGTTAGGGCATCCCCTGCGTCAGGGGTAAACACCCGGCAACATGCCCAAGTGCGGTCTGCAGCAAGTCTTGTCTGTTGAGTGAACGAAGATATCACCCTGGATATTCAAGTGCGGCCGTATACACTGCGTTACGCCTACACGAGGCATGGTGATGAGGCTGTCCATATACCTCTAGGCCTTTGGATTCCTCAGACTTCTGGTTACCTGGGGCGTGGTAACAACCTCAAAACCTCGCCCGCCGAGTGATATGGAGTTTGTGGGGGATGTTCAGTTGTTCTTTTGGAAGGTTCATGGCAGCAGGACCTTCAGCAGGAAGTTCAGCAGGAGCGTTGGATGTCACCTAGTCTGTTAGCTGGGTAGGCACTTTAATGTTCCATCTTCCCTTTCGTGGCATACTCGCGTCTGGGAATAGCTCATCCCTTGCTTATATACCTGAAAGCAGTCCGCAACTGGATGGCCTGGGAGGGGCTGTGGGTTGCCAATCCTCCTAACACGGGAATTGTCCTCATTGCAAAGGGATCTGCTGGCTTGATACTTGGAAATATAGTAATTTGAAGCCAATGGCAAGAACCTGAAGTGCAGCCAGGCGACCATCAAGGTTCCCACCGGCCCTGAGCTCGATGTTGACAGTGCTGAAGCTCCAGTAGCACCTTCCCCAGTAAAAGCACTGTCCTCAGTGGAGGAGTGCAACTGAACCGTGCACCACCCCGGCAGAACTCCATGCATTCACTGTATTTTACTGTACGGACCCCTACCAACGCTCCGGCAGGCTCCGTTTTCAGGGATTTTTAAGCTTTCAGATCTGACTGGGGCTCCACCTGCACGAGTATCTCTTTTGCTGCACGCCTGCTGCACCAACACCGAATCCCGTTTCCATATCAACAACCACTCACTAACGACCTCAGCTTCAGTCTTCACATTCCACAACAACATCCAGGACATCAACACGACGAAGAAACAAACAACGCGCGCCACTGTTGTCCGACGGTTAGGGCTATTCGAAAATGGCTACCGACTCCTCGTCGGATGAATCCGACCATCAAGATCATCACTCTGACCAAGAGGAACACAATTCTGACGCGAGCAATGACAGCGAGTCTGGATCCGACTCCGGCTCTGATTCGGGATCCAATTCGGAAGCCTCTTCAGACTCGGACGACTCCAGCGATGAGGCATCTTCCTCAGAAGTTTTGACACGTAACAGCAGGGGTATCCAGCTTCTGGCATCGATGCTCGACCTCGAAGCAAGTGAGTCCCACTCAAGCGAGGATGAAGATGAAGACGACGACGACCTTGAAGAACACATCCACGAATATCCGAACTCTCGCCAAGCCAGGCGCAACGATCACCAGTCTTTCCCAAAGTTTTCCCTCTTGCCTTATGAACTTCGCCAGCGCATCTGGGAGATGTTCTGCCCCGATCTGACGGCAAAGTCACGCGTTTATGAGTTCCGCATCATCCCTCCCCCAGAACATGACAGACCGTGCGAGGTCTGGGAAAACCACATCCTCGAGCAGCAAACGGCTCCCGTCCGTGTCATGTTGGCTGTCCATCAAGAAAGCCGCGAGCACGTGCTCAAAAAATTTCCGGACGTCCTCACTTTCCGCAATGGCCGGAACATGATCCGTTGGAACTGCAAGAACGACGTCGTGGTTCTGTGCGGCAGAGTAGACCCCCCTTATCCACCAATACCGGGCTTTTCTGACCAGATTCGGAACTTGGCACTCGATGTCGACTTTGCCCGCCACCTGGACTATCACATCAACTTGGCCCTTCCCGAAACAGAGCGTCCCAATTATGCACAAATACTTGGAACGTTTTGCCCTAATATGAGAAGGGCATTTTACGTGGTGGACGATAGCGATTGTATGTTGAAGTCATTGCGCTGGTGTGCGTCCAAAGACGATCGCCATTATTCTGTCCAGACCGAAGAGGAGGAGCCAGGCGTGGGAGAGGATGCCGAGTACATGTACTGCTGGCCCAACTCAACCAGAACACGCGAGTTCGTTGCCGACCACTTCTTGCTTGGGACTTTGGGCGACCAATCTTGGCGGTCGCCTGAGAGCGCCAGAATGTGGCTCGAGGACGGTGATGATGATTTCCAGCCCCTTGTACGCTTCTCTTTCGAAACTGGCCTTCGGCGCTTTGAGAAGCTCGTCAAAAGACACAATGACGACACTGACTGGACTTTCTCCGACATTGAGTCAGACGACGAGCATGAGGATGAGGAGCCGGATGAATACGAGAGCTCAGGAATCGATGATTCGGAAATCAGCGAGGATGAGGTAGGGGGGTCAGAAAGCGAAGATGATCTTGTCGTCGTAGCAGATGACAGCGACCAAGAGGAGGAAGATTCGAGCGATGAAGAAGGAGGACCAACCCATGCAGCACACTCAGTTGATATTCACGATGGCCCGATCGAAATCACTGACGACTCGGATGACGAGTCACATTCTGGGAACGACACCCATCATCACCCCCCTGGTCCAAGCGTCGTTGCCCGCTTCTCCAGCATAGAGCCATCGGATTCCTCGACGATGGATGAAGAGTCATCCTCACCACCCAGAGCTGGACCCTCTCGCTCTGGCTCTGGTAGGAAACGAGTATTGGAGTCGGATTCGGAAGAGGACGAGGAGCACGATGGCCCGCCCAGAAAAGCAGCGCGCATTAGCAAGGAGAGTCGCCGCCGTGCCCGCGCTACTGTTGTGCTTTCAGATGATGAGGATGAGGATGAGGACGAGGAGATGGAATACGAGTCGACTGAAAAGCAGAGAGAAAGTCCTCAGAGCGCTACAGGTGGTGAAAGTCCTGAACACCCCGTGGTCATCTCGGATAGCGATGAGGATGATGAAGAAGAAGAGGTGGCGAGGCGGCGACTCAAGCGGAAAGCCATGCGTGGATACAAAGTCGTGTCAGACGAGGAAGAGGAGGACGAAGAAGAGGAGGAGGAGGTACCAATGCCCAGGAAAATCAGATCTCGTCGCGGGTTGCGGCCCCCGGCTTCCGACACTGATGATGACGAGGACGAGGACGGAGAAAGCGAATCATCCGCGAGCGGTAGTGATGACTCCTCGGAAGAAGAAGAAGACGCCCCCGCCAGGCCTTTGACTCTCGCGGAGAAGCTGGAACTCCATCGCCGTAATAATCCTATCCCGGACTCGGATGATGATAATGACGACGACGACGGCAGTGTCAGCGGGGATGATTACGATGCGCGGAACTATGCGGATTTCCAGGATGACGAAGAGGGTAACGAGATCTCGGGTGAGGATGATGATGAGGATGGAGATGAAGGCGAAGGTGGGCTCATTATGGATATGGCGGACGAGGAGGACGAGGAGGATGAAGACGATGAGTATTAGTTCATACTTGATCAAGGGTTTACCGCGAAGGGGCTGCGTTGATGTTCGTCACCTCCACGTTTGTTTTATGGGGGAGCATGGAGTTTTTTAATATGACATAACATGCCGAAGATGCATTTTATTCCTTCTTGAGATGACCTGTGGTGGATGTTGTGATTCTATGAACGTCTGCTAGAGGTGGTTGGAACGGCGCATACACTTTCCCGGGCGGGCATCATCGCATTTGTTTTGGTATGTCTACAGTGAAAGGAATTCAGTTGGATGGACAGAAAACATACAGGTCGGTAATCCAAGATAAAATCCTAGAAGATTGAACACGGGTTGATGTTAAGTTTCTCATGGGGGAAGCCCTTTTAGTGTGAAGCTGGTAATGTAAGTCTTGGCTACCCGTCATTCAGGATCTACACTACGGTTTTGGTGGTGAGATCACGGTAAGCCGAGGTTCCCCTCTCGACTTCCACGAATCTTACCAATCACCACCACCACCACCCAGACTACTACTGTTGACGGCATATAAGAAGCCGTCTCACCCCCATACCATAGCCTTCGGCTCATAAAATAGCATCAACAACTACAAGTCAATCGTCCACAATGACCGAGCCTCTCGAAACCCGCAATTTCTTCCCCGCCCTCCAGCGGAACGTGACGCCCACTGCTTCCGGCTCGGAAGTGGTGAGCTACACCTCTGACCTGGGCAACGGCGGTCCCATCTTGACTCTGATTCACGGATATCCTCAATCCGCATTCATGTAAATACTTACTAACCACCAAGTCCCTTACCCTGATCATGGCCCTGAGATGACATGACCTACCTTACCATTCAATTCACCATGATGGTTTCAGTCCATCCCACAATCCCAGCCAACGTAGCTAACATTCTCACAGCTGGCGCCACCTCGTCCCCCTCCTCCAGTCCAAAGTCTCCCTCTTCATCCCCGAACTCCCCGGCTACGGCATCAGTACGCCCATCTCCGCCGGCACAGGCGACCACACTAAGCGCGCCGTCGGCCGGGCCTTGCTCGATGCTCTTGCCCAGGTTTTCGGCACCAACACCAACACCACCACCTCATCCTCTTCCTCGTCGTCTTCGCAAGCTCGACGACCAATAATCCTAGCCGGCCACGACCGCGGCGCCCGCATCTGCCACCGTCTGGCCGTCGACGCCAGCCATGACTCAGACAACGACAATTTCTTCGCTCAACTCAACCTGTCTGTGCAGGGGGTAATCATGCTCGACATCATCCCCACCAAATCCCAATGGGACTTCTTCTCCTCCCCCTCCGTTTCCCAGGGATACTTCCACTGGCCCTTGCTAGCCAACGTCGAGCTAGCCGTGCCCATGATCCAAGCATTCGGCGTGGCGAACTGGGTGCGCGGTGCGCATTTACGGTTGGCTGGCTCAGCGGAGGATTCCTCTCAAAGAATCATGGCTGATGATGCTGTCGAAGTGCATGTCAAGTTGTTTGAAGGGGGAGAAACGCTGAGGTGGACGTGTGAGGATTATAAAGCTGGTGCGGCCAAAGAGGTGGACGAGCAAAAGGAAGACCTAAAAAGGGGGAGGAGGGTGGAGGTGCCGACGTTGGTGATGTTTAGTAGGGAGAAGTTGGGGCAGGGTGGGAGGTTGGATGTTGAGGGGGTTTGGAGGGGGACGGTCGGGGGCAAGGAGGAGGGGGATAGGTGGGTGGGAGAGAAGGCGCAGTTGGAGGTGGTGGGTGTTGAAGGCGGGAGGGGACATTATTTGCCGGAGGAGGCGTATGATGTGGTTGGGGAGAGGGTGGTGAGGTTTTTGGAGAGGGTTGGGTTGTAGGTGGATGAAGTCATAGTGGAAGAGATTTGAAGATGGGGGAATTTGGGCGGGCGTTGATGAGAGTGGTGGTGGTGGGAGTCGAGCGGGGAAGTGGAATTTCATTCAGTTTGTGAGGCGCGCGTTGCGTGAGGGCATTCCGAGTTTTGGGCGAGGCGAGCAGTTGTCGATTGGAGGTGGTTGTCGTCGATGAAAGATCCCGTATCTTGAAAACGGAGTTTAGAATACTCCGCCATTTGATCCGCGCTGCAGATAATGTTTCCGGCATGATGGATGAATTGCCCGCTTTCAGATCATTCACATGCTTGATGCGGAGGAGGAGATTGGATATCCAAGTGGGCTACAGAAAAGAAGGAGATCAGACCACTTACACGACAATTATGGCTCGGTAAAACCCGCTTTGCTCCGTATCACTGGCTTTAGACAGGCTATATTAGCAAAGTGGAATGTATTTTTACTTGTCGCGTCTACTGAAGGCGCGAAGTCCGCCCTGGACTTGGACTGTGAGCAAGTGTTTATGGCTCTGGTGTTTGGTGTTTGACAATTTTTGTACAGAGCCCCTCTTGGCATGGTGCGTGGGGTTGATTGCAGTGATTGATCGACGGCTTCAATGGTAATGGAGGGGCACATGATGCCGTGAAATGCAGCACTGTTGCAGCCCTAAAAACTGACCCGCCACAAGTGCCGAACGAATTTGATTGCAGAGAGAGATCTCAATCTGAGTTAAGATCACAAACCTCTTTCTCTCAATGATTGATGTTGTGGACTGTTGACTTTGAGCCATCCCTTCCAGTTTGGCTGCGAGAGCTCTTTGAACTTTCGGCAGAGAGTCCCGCCACTTGCCAAGGTACACTAAAAATCGGGTACACTAACATCGCCATCTCGAAGTGGACGGACGCAAGTGAGCAAACGAAAATCTTTATCGGGAGGGTCGCTTGTGAGTCTTCACCGAAAAATATGAAGCTCCGAAGCTTTTCCGACTGCAACAATGCAAAGCTTGAACTCCCACAGGTCGAGATCTGCGCGCCCTGGCAAAAAACACCCCGGCCGGAAACAAACCGGATGACAGGGATGGACGATGCCGCCATCAATGCCATGGTCCATGGATGGATGCCCCGCTCCGCCTGGTCGTCAACGTCGACGCATCCATCAGCGCATCCAGATCAAGGCGATGCATGTACCAGACCAGAAATCATCATGCGATATCTTTTTCAGGATGAAGATGATGGGCGGTCAAGACACTAGATGTGTCATGGGAGCAACACGCCATCCAGCGTTGCAGGAGACAACGTCACCGTCGCCATGTACCGCTCGCGGGTCGGCACTCGTCCAGGCAGATGATCGGCTTTTGTGAGAATGGGCATCACCGCGATAACGGCAGTGTAGGGCGGCGTGATGTGCTTGCTCTACACCCCTGCTATTAAAAAAGAATGACAAGGCGAGCTCGCGAGTAAAAGCGAGGAAAAGGTGATCGATGCCGCAACCGATCGCGACTATTGGTCAGTTGGTTGTGAGGTAAGCAAAAGCAAAGAAGTTTTACGGTTTGATCACTGTCCAAGCAGGGCGCAAGACGATGAGAAAGATCCAAGCGGAAAGGGGGTGGCCTTTTCCATCCTCTTCGACACTCAGTCACTGTCAGCAAAAAGCGCCGGCCGTGGTCGGCACAGTTGGGTCCATGATTCCATCTACATGACACAGTCACAGACGAGCTAAAGCAGCCAACAGGGTGCATCAATGCCAACATCCGCCGCGTATTGTACGGCTTGGCATCACCTTGACGACTTGACCATCCTGACCACCCACCCACCTCCGCTCCTCGCTCGAGGGTGATGGGATCACCGAGGCGGCATGAACAAAGCTAGCAACGCCGCCTCAGGGACCCATTGGAGATCAAGCTCTCGTTTGCCTTTTTTTTCAAGATCCCTGATGCCGATCCAGTCCCAGTGGACAAGGGTGACAGCTCACTCAGTTCAAGTGCCCCCCATGTCAGGCAGTCTCGGACTTCATGCAAACTCTCACGACAAACTTTTTTTTTCTTATCTCCGCCGTTGGTTCATAAAAGCTCTTCGGCCCTCGTTTTCGGCCCTGTTATCCCGTCTTCCCATTTTCTCTCTTTGTCACCTGTTTTCGTCACCCAGCCATCTACGCACTCGTCAAAGCAGATCGCCTCCAACCCAAAAATAATCCCACCCAACGGCTCTAGCCGCACGAGTAACCAACTGCCGATCCACCAACCAACTGTGTCGTCAATATAGATACATCCATTTTCTATATCAACAAGGCATCTCGTCCACAATTTCAACACAACTCATCATTGACTTCATCTCGACGAGGCTCGATCATCTCAAGTCATGTCAGACCTACCCGGATCCCTCAGAACTCGCCAAAAGTCCTTCCTCCGAAGCATCTGCGCTCGACGAAGTTACATCCCTGCACCATCACAAAATTACAACGACGACGCCATAACTCCGTGCCCGGTCGAATCATCATCATCACACGACGAACACACGCCGCTTTCCAGGTCATCTTCGTCAAGCTCACTACGAAGCACGAGATCCTTGAGATCCAGCATCGAAGACATGAGAGACTACAACGACATCGACACCCAGCTCCTCTGGCGACGTATGCTTGCCATTCAACGCACCTTCGGCTGCTATAACTCGGCACGGATGAACATTGCGATTGACATGGGCGAGCAGAACGCTTCTGTCCGTATGTATACCAGTGGAATTCTGAACTTTCTGAGTTGATAGTCTAACTAACACCTTTTTTTTTAGCGTCACGAGTATGTCTAGATTTACTCAATGACAGCATTGACAAACTTCCCAACGATATCAAGCAGCGAATCGAAGACTTCCTTGCATGCGAAGACGTCTCTAGGTCGTCAGCGTCTTGCGGGAGGAAATGGAGTTGGAGACATCTTTTACATACTTGATTCTTCTTTTCGGGCTACCAACTAGGGTCGGACCCGAGATCCTTTTCGGGGTCTGTATTCGTTCCTTTGTTGAGAATCATTTTGGGTCGGTTGGTTGGTTGGTTGGTTGGTCGGGCTTTTTGCTTTCATGGTATATACCCCTTTAGAGAAACGCGGGATGCACGGGAATGGCGCAAAACGGTGGCTTTTTTTTCAGACGCATCATGTTGGAGGTTGGACTGGTTGGTCGGAAGTTTGCGGGCAAGGGCTCTCTCTGCTTGCGGGAAACGGTCGTCAAAGAAAGTTCACGAGCATTAGATCAGGATTTTGGGGGAACGACAAATACACCGAAGTTGCGCCTGTCTTTGTTCAACGGGTGCTTCACGATAGCCTACTCAAAAATCATCACTATTTTCAATCTCAAAAAAGAAAGCAAACCACAAGTGAGGTGCCAAGCGCGTTGTGGTTGGTCCTATACACATACAGCTGTTATCTCAATTTTGTGGCGTTTAATAGTTCTCAGCTAGCTTTGTGACAGCAAAGGCAAAAATAGCTGAACACGAGGTGTTTAGGCCCCCAATTCCAGAAGCAATCCAGAAAGCGATCGATGGTGTTGGTCAAGCCAAGCATCCCCTCCCCCAATGTGCTGCTTTTCGACCAACTCGAAGTTTTGGAACAATTGTCTCCAATCTCCAACAAACTCGATTCGATCTCGACCTCCAACAAAAACAAAACTTCTCGTGAAAACATCCTAATGCAACCAACCGAAAGAAGTGTGTTTCGCATTGCCGTCAAACCCAAACCCAACGGTTGTGTGCCATTCTCGGCTTTCCCCGATTCGTAACGAATCAATCCAACAGCCTGGTACCAACACCAACCTCAACCATCACGATCCATGGATCCCTGGCCCCTGACCCAGGCATAAAAACTCCCTTGGAAAAGAAAACAAACCCACAGTTTAAACCCAAGAATCGATCAAACAGGATACATAGTTTATAGAAAACACCCCATTACAACCGCCTTTGTTTGTTATTCCATTCCATCACCATTAGCTTCCTTTTCAGCCAGGGGTGATCATTTTCTGATCCAACCCCATTCCAACACTCATCTACCCGTCCATTTGTCCATCCATCCATACCATTTTCCTCTCGTTTCCCTCCCATCATCCTCCCATTTTCCTCCCATCACCACCCCTCAACAACACCCTCATCAACACCCCCCCAACTCAACCCACACTCACGTCTCAATCTTAGGACTATCCTCATAATAACTCCTCACCCACCCCTCCTCCCTCCCCTCCCTTCCCTCCCTTCCCTCCCTTCCCTCCCTTCCCTCCATTCCCCTTCTTCTCCCAATCTTCTTCCCAAACCGCTCCCTAGCCCCTTCCACCGTCCTAACCGCCACACAATAATTCTCCCCCGTACTCGCCACCGCATGAATAAGCACATCTTCTCCAAACGGCCATTGCTGCCTGTCTTCTTCGTTCGTCGGGAGAGAGCGCGGTTGTTCCCGCTCATCATACTGCACAAACATGCCCGAGTCCTTTTTGTTATTGAGCCACTTCCTGGCAAAATCGATAGCGTCGCTCTTGTGAGGGAAACAACCCTCGATTTCGCAGGCTTGGAAGAGCCGGGTGATGGAGGAGCGCCGGCGCGGGCGCGCGGTGGGTTCGGGTTGGCCGGGGGCGAGGGCTTGGTTGTAATCGGTTTTGGTTTGGATTACGTAGGAGAGTTCTGTGTCGGAGGATTCGTCTTCTTCCTCGTCCTTTTCAATCGATTGTGCGTAGCCACCGAGTGGCTGTTTTGATTTGGATTTGGATTTGGGGGAGGTGGATTTGGTAGATTTGGGCAACAACGGGGTATTCCCATACACCGGCCCTCCCGAAGCCAGATGCTCCGTGTTAGGCGCCTCGACGACGCCAATGAGGAATTCCTGACCGGCGCGGGCTTTGGCGTAGACTAGGACTTCATCGCCGTAGGGCCAGATGGGAGGGCCGCCGGTTTCAGTGTCGGAGGCGGAGGTGGTGCCTTCTGTGTCTGTGGAGTAACCACTTTCGTATGCCGAGCTTTCCTCCGCAAGTTTCGCTGCTGCTGTTGTTGGCTTTGGTGTTGTTGCGGATGCTGCTGCTGTTGCTGCTGCTTCTTCTGGTTGCCCCTGAGGTGACATGCCGAAGCTCTCGCGGGTGGCGTAGATGCTAAAGTCGTAGGGTTGGTAGTTAAGGGATCGGAGGGCGTCGTGGTAGGCAAAGGCCTTGGCGGCGTCTAAGTTGGTGTGCGTGCCGAGGACGTGCAGACAGTTGATGGCGCCGCAGGTGGTGGCGTGGTGGTCGATTACGGTCAGGGTCGTGTGGTAGAGGTTTTCGGGAACCACACCGGCACCTTGACCGGCGGGTTTTGTTGATGGAGAGGGGACGGCGGGGGTGCTGTTGGCCTTTTGTTGCCCGGCCATGATGATAATGTGTGTAGGATGATTTTCGATTCGGTGGTTCTTTGATGATCGTGTTCAGCAGGTTTTACACAGCTCGTGATGGTGTTGATGGGATATGCTGACGATGTCTTGCTGTTTCGAGGAAAGTGCCGGGCCTGGCTGTTCTGCCTTTCAACGGGATATATTCTGCTGGCAAGCGGCGATTCGGATGGGATCTGGAGGCAATTAGAATAGCAGTTCTGTGATGCGGCGAAGGACGTATGTCTCGTGGAAAACGCTCAAGCGTTTGTGATTTCGCTGTCTCTCCAGCCTGATCAATAGGAAGGAATCGGATCACTGAGAAAATACCAGACAGAATTGAAGTTGGCGACTATCGTTGGGAATAAACAGTCCCAATCATGAGCTATTGTCCTCGTGATGTTTTTGAAACAGTCGAGTTAGATACCACGTCGACCGTTGATATGGGGAGTATTCTATGTTTTAAGCTCGGTGATGAACGGGCGGTGACTAGAAGATGACGCATGGACTACTACTCCCCTCATAACGTCACCGGCTTTCTGCCACGCACAGACTTCCATATATAATGGGGCAAGAGGAGAAGACTCCGCCATCGGTGGTGTGATTGTTGTTCAACCCTTCCATATTCTCCTCATTCAAGCTTCAGTCATGCTCGCCGCAAGTGAGGGCAACACTAGCCAAGGTCCTTTGACTTACTGATGTTCCCAGGTCAGAGTCCCGGTCCGAGCCCGAGACATGTCTCTTCAGGCATATGAACTGCGGAATTATTAGATTCACGAATGGACAAAGAAAAAAAAAAGGGCCAAGAAAACCATGGAGAAATTTTATTCTCGATCAACCCCCTCTTGGATATCCCTTGCCCACTCACCATCTGTCCGTTCATCCCCTCCGCTCGTAAACATCAACAAACCACCCCATCCCCACCTCCCTACCACCCTCTCATTTCTTCCCAAAAACAAACCACCTCCTCCCCTCCGTATCATACGTCGAATTAGTCGTCACCGTCCTCCCCCTCTGCAAACTCCCAAACTCCACCTTCCCATCCACACTCGCCACCATCTCCTCTCCATATCTCCGCAACCTATTCTCCCCATCCCTAACCGTAAAGTTCGCCAGACTCACCTCAAACCCGTTCCTCGTCCTAATATCCGGCGACCCATAAAAACTAGCATTCACCCCTTCATACCCAATACTCAACTCATAGTACCCCCTATAATACAGATCCGTCCACTGCAGCTCCTTATTAACGCTCGTCAACAACTTCGTGCTCGCCTCCGCTTTTTTCATCGTGGTATTCTGCCCCAGCGAGCTAGGGCTCGTGACCGCGCTGCCGGCGAACTCGACGCCGATCGACCCGCGGCCCGTGATGGGGTCGTACTCCTGCTGGTTTGTAGGTCCGTCGAGCCAGACAAGATCGGAAACCCATGAGGCGTGCGAGTCGCCTGCTAGCATGATGTTGTTGGTGATGTTGTTCTCGTACAGAGTAGCAAAGGTGCGGTTGCGGTTGGCCACGTAGCCGTCCCAGGCGTCGTAGTTGAAGGGCAGGTCCATGTCGTCGCTGACGATCAGCTGGCTGAAGACGGCCTGGTTGCCGATGAGCCGCCACTTGGTGCCGCGCTTGGAGGATTGCTTGAGGGTGCGGTAGAACCAGGCTTCTTGGCGGGGACCCATGAGGGAGCGGGAGGTGTCGTTGGAGATGGCTTTGATGTATTCGACGTTCTAGAGGGCAAAATGAAGAATGTCAGTAGGGTTGACGAGGCAGAAGTAGGACTGGTGCGGAAGAGTGGCTTACAGCGTATAAATCGGTGATGGACCGGTCGTATTGCCGCGTGTCCAACATGATGAGGTCGAATAGGTCGCCGAACTTGAAGTCTCTCCAGATGCGCAGGTTGTCATCCATATCTACCTGACGGATGGGCATCCATTCGAAATAGGCTCGGACGGCGTTTGCCTTACGGCTGTCTGTAGAGACACCGCCGTCTCTGATGAAAGAGTCCTCTGTATTCTGGAGAAAAGAGCTTCCATCACGCCACGTATTGTCCGCCACCTGCGATTCACAGTTGTTGTTAGCAGGCTGTGCTCCGAAGCAATGATCACACTCACATACCTCGTGATCATCCCACACCTGAATCCAAGGAAACTTCATGTGGTTGGCAACCAAGTCCAAGTCCGTACGGTAGGTTGCAATTCTCCTTCGGTAGTCGTAGAGGCTAGGTCGATGTCAATATAACTCGTGGACAAGTATAGAGGATGAAGCGCCAACATACGTCAATGTCAACCGGTCCGGCTGCGGGATGCGGCCGAGAGCATCACCCCAACCATACTGTCCGTTCTTATACTCGTAGATATAGTCACCGAGAAAGACAATGAAGTCTACCGAATCCTTTCTCACGGTGTTTCCGAACACGTTGAAGAAACCCTGGGCTGAACAAACGGTTAGCTGAGTTACTGAACCAACCCTCTGATAGACTTACGATAATTGTTGCACGAGTACACAGCAAGTTTGATATCTGAAGGTACTTTCTTGCCCCTTGCCGGGAGTGTTTTGGTCCGACCGACGGGCGAGCTCTTATCCGAATCGCAAATGTTGAATTGATAGTAGTATGTAGTGAACGGGTAAAGCCTCTTCGCCTCGACCTGTTGAGTTTTGTTAGCATCACGGCTGTGAGTGTGACATGCCTTCCCCAGTGCTTCTCACCTTGACAGTAAAGTCAATGTCCGAACTTGTCCACACACGTCCCTCATCTGCAACTTTCTCGAGCTTCTCATCCGTGGCAATCTTCCAGTCCACACACACAGTAGCCTTGCTCAGTTTCACAAACTCTTCGGTCTCATGGCTGAATAGCCCTGTCGTTCCGCTGACGGTGGTGTTGGAGTGGTCATTGTCCATCGTTGGTGCCGCCCGGGTCCAAAGAATAACGCTGTCATCGTATGGGTCTCCGGAAGCAACGCCATGCGTGAAGTTGAGCTGCTCAGGCTTCCATGGTGAGCTCTCATACGTCCTTGCCGCAACCTTGGGAATCGAAATGCCCAGGGATGGGTGATGGAGTGATGGCGAGAAGTAGTTGATATTGCCTGCGTAGAAAGCCGAAGCCCCCGTAGCGAACAAAAGAACGCCTGTCGTCCGCTTCATGGCCGTTGCTCGAGAAGGGGCGTGAAGTGACGCTCGTACTTGGTAGACTGGGAAAGAGAACGGTCACATTTGACGGATGACAACATGGAGCATCCTGTTTATACATGTTCTCCTCTCACGAGCTTCGAACGTGTTGGTGCTAATGCCTAGGCAAAAACTCGCAACCGGTTAGCAAGCTTCTATGCAGGATCTACTGCTGCTGCAGCCAACTCGAGGGGCTGGATTACGTACCTTATTGGTCAATTGGAGAACAATCCTCGGCCAAAGGTACATCGCCTTGGAGCGAGCCTCGTTGCCAAGCAAAAGTGTTGCTTACCTACCTAGATTGGTGAAGGATCAAAGGCATCTCCAAGTTCGTTGACAGGGGCATCTTGACGGATGCGGCTATGCACGGTCCGGTGATTGAGTGAGCAGCAGATAACTTTGCGGGGTAACATCAGGAACAACAATACCGTCACAGGCCAAAAACATCCACCTATGCTTTGCAATTCACCGGCAAGGGTAAGCGAGCCTTGACCTTCTTTGACATGATGCATATATTGAGGGCTAATGAAAAACTACTTCCCGTAGCTGATATTCCCTAAGCATACATCCGTCGAACCACCGCAACGACGGCGTTATTTGTGAATCTCTCTTTCATCCAGCATACCTCCCAGATGATGTCCTATATTACGCGGACCAACACACGAGCTAGATAGCCCCTCATCTTTCGTACCACAAAGGCGAGTATGTCGGAGCAGTTATCGATTGCTCCATAAGGGCTTGCAGTGAGCATTGTTGTCGTGGCTTATCTGCCAGTCGTTTCCTTGTGGGCGTGCTCCTCAAAGCCAATCTTCTCTTCTGACGAGAGAGTATCGTTGTGCTCCTGCTTGAGCGTAAGATTGCGTGTGTTTTTTGTCTTCCAAGCGGGCGTGCCGATGTACTTGATGGCTGCAAGAAAGGAGTAAGGTTAACGTTTGATCAACATAAGAGGGACTCTCAAAAATGGAGTGATAACTTACCTCCGGGCTTGGTATCGTCGAAGATCTCCTCGACCTCCTCAAGGGGCTTGTTGGCGGTCTCGGGGAACATGAAAAAGACGTGGATGAACATGGCCGCGCAGAAAGTAGCGAAGATGACATAGACTTTCCAGGTAATGTTAGCAAAAGCAGGAGGAACAAAGTAAGCAAGGGCAAAGTTGAAGGCCCAGTTGGCGGAAGTGCAGAGGGCGACAGCCTTTCCGCGGAGACGAAGCGGGTACAGCTCCGGGGGATAGGTCCACGAGACAGGACCCCAAGTGGGCGCAAAAGATGCGACGAAGAGATAGGTTGAAGCAATGATGGCTTTTGCTGGAGCGCCAGTAATAGCCATGGATTCGGCCGGGGAAGTGAACTCGCCAGGGCGGGCAGGTCGTGAATAGACAGCAAACAAGCCGGCATTGACACAGAGCCAGAGGCACATGAAGAATGCACCAACCAACAGGGTCGGACGACGGCCCCAACGATCCATCCAAAGAAGAGCCGGTATCGTCATGACGACGTTAATGACGAACTGGATACCGCTAGGGAGAAGGACGGCATTCTCGCTTCCATCGGCAAGACCGGCCATTGTGAAGACGTAGGTTATGTAGTACATCTGCTGGTGGTTAGTGACGATTCTCGTGAGACCTAGAGCGGGATCGGAAAGACTTACCATCACATTCATACCAGTCAACTGAGACCATATCTGAGTAAAGACGCCAATTGAGGTCCGGTTGATCATGTTGGGCTTGAGCAGTTCGAAGTAGCTGACATCAGCATTGGCGCGCTCGAACTCGACCATCTCGCGAATCTCTTGCATTTCACGGTGCACCCACGGAGAGTTGGGGTTCCCTTTTCCGTGAACCAGGGTAAGCACATCCTTTGCCTCGTCCCATCTGTCCTTCTTGCAAAGCCAGCGAGGCGACTCGGGGAGGAAGACAAGACCGAGGAAAAGGAGGGCGGCGGGGATGGCCTGAAGACCCCAAGGAACTCTGAAGGCGGCCGTTCCTTTTATGAACGAGCAGCCATAGCAGATGAAGAACATGATCAAAATGCCCCAGGTGATAGCCCATTGCTGGAAACCGACAAGACGACCGCGTTTCGAAGGAAGGGCGAGCTCGGAGATGTAAACAGGGACCTGGGCAGAGCATATTCCGACCGAGAATCCGTTGATGATGCGGCCCACAACCAACATGGGAATGTTGACAGACGCGCAGACGATGATCGAACCAATAATCCTGCAAGAAGGGGTTAGTTCCTTGGTTCCTGTGAGGTAGTAATTCGGAGACCACGTACCAAATCAGGGAACCTATCTGAATGGAGCGTTTGCGACCGAAAGTATCGGAGACAAAACCAGAGCAGAGAGCACCGAGCCACGAACCACCAGGCATGGCGGCTGTGATACCACCCTGAACATCGTTGGTAGGACCGAGGCACAAGCCCTTTTCGTTGTGGCCGAGCTGGTTGAACTGGCAAAGGTACGGCTGTGTCGAGATGATAGCTGACATGGAAGAAATATCGAAGCCAAATAGCGCGCCGCCTTTGGTGTCCTCGATGTTAGCTTGGGCTTCGGCCAGCTGGGAGGGGATGGCATAGAAATGGTGACGGAGATGGACTTACCGATGACGGCGACGGCGGCGATGAAATATATGTTGCCGATTTTGTACATCGTGTCGTGGGTTTGCCCAAGGCAAGGTCCAAAATCGTATGTAGGATTCGGGTGCTATGGAGGCATATACCACGAGGGCCGAGGAGGTGGTCGGTTATCAAGGTTGGAGGAAAGCTAGTATTGATGCTTTGTAGGCGTCGATAGGGAATGTTTTGGCAACCAAAAGGGGAGTGTCAAAAACAGAGGTGAAGGAGAGGGAGTGAAAGCCAGGATTGACTTGCGGTAGAAAAAAGGTGGAAGAGGGAGAGGGGGAAAAGCAAAGGAGCTTTAAGAATAACCTGAAGAAGCAGACGAAATACGGAAGCAAGTGAAGCCTGGACACCGAGGCTGGAGGGTCCACCTGAACTTGATGCCGCTGTACGTACGGAGTCCCGACAAACCTGGAAGTGAAGGGGCAAGTGAAGGGCAGGAGGAAGGTGGGTTGCTTCAAAACTGGAAGGAATCAGTCGGGCATTCACTGCACCCGTCTGGTGGGTCTGGTGTACGCGTGGTTCAAGGTCTCCTGAGAAGCGGCACTGCAACGGGGAAGGAGCGAGGCTGCGAGCGGCGATGTTGTTGACGGGCAGATAAGGATAAGGCCGACCGTGTCCGGTAACTCGGAGACTCGGACCTCAGTGCAGCTGTACAACGGGCATAAAGGCAAGAAAGGAAAGCAATGCAGGTGTTATTGATAAATACCACCGGTGGTTCTCTCCCATAAGCCAAAAGACGGAAAAGACGAGAAATGAGCTACACGTTAAAGGAGGGAGCAACTGATATGATCCAGTTGATCTTGACTCAAGACTTCGGTTGGCTCATTTCTTTAAGTTGAGTTGGAGGGTAAGGGCTTCCTCGACATTCGGAGTTCTGCCACTCTGCAGCAGCTCACCTCACTTGGTAGCCAGTCTCGGGCATCGAGCCAACGGCCTTGACCACTGCCGCCGGATGCTGCACTGCAGCCGATCGTGACCGAAGAAGGAAGTTAGGGGAGGCATAACCGTTCACATAAATTAAATGCAGTAGGGGTGCATCGACCCCATGACCATGGAAGGGAAGGGACATATGAATGTTCAAGAAACCATTGGGTCTCATCAACTCTCCAGCTTCGGGTTGAGTAGACCGACTTCGAGTCTGGCGGCAATCTTCCACTTGGGATGAACTTGTCTCGAACCTCAAGGGCCTTCCATGTTGCTGACTGTACACCTTTCTTTCATTCCTCTTTCGTTCCATACCTATTGCAAGAACAACCTCGACAGCTCACGCTTGTGACTAGTCTTCCACATTGTCTAAGGCAGCTTTTTCTGCAAAGGGAAGGCTGTTTCGGAACTCTGCAGCGCAGCTATTCGCAACCTCACGGTCGGCATGGGTTGGCTGACTTGGAGGCTACTAGGTTCCCCAGAACGGCTCAAGCCATCCAAGCCATCCCTTGTCATCCCCATGGGGTTTCTCACCCACCAAACCGAATATCAGTGCTGGTCCACTGCCTGGTTCTGCCCCGAACTCCCGTTTCCCGTTACAGCTGCGGTTCCTTCATTGCTACCCCATCACACTACCCAAGCTTTGGTCGGTTGACCTGATGCAGGAGACAAAAGCACCTTTCCCGAGTGGCCGGATATGGCTGGTTCCACTTGGACACTTAACCATAACCTGATGTTCTTGCATCGATGCTGTGTATCGGAGGGTGGAGGGTAGAGTCTCTTCAGTGCTGGTATAGAGATCCTTCCGTACTCGATAGCCCTCAGACCAGATGTCCACCTCTAGACCGGAAGAGAGCCATATCGCATCTAGCCATGGTTGATGCGTTCCTTTCCTCCGCAATGTACCCCGGATTCGTCGCGCTTGCAATGAAGAGGCACCCCGGCGCGGCGGATCCCATAACTCGGGATATTGTATTTCTAGCTCCGTTCGAGAAAAAGCCAAGATGACGGGCCGCCGTCAGGACGTAGTCGTTGGACGGAAGAGAGTGCCCAACCGTCGTGAGCCAGCAGCTGATGAAGAAACGAAACAACAAAAAGATGGAGAACCAAGATGCCAAGAAAGCTTAACGAGGTAGGGGTCCTTGTGTGACGTCATATTTCCGCCAACGGGGGGGTGTTGTGTCGTCCTCCTCCAGACTTCAGATATCTCGAGTTGCGCATCCATCAGCGAGATCAGCGAGACCACAAACCGAGATTAGCCGTCTGAATGGGTGAGCTGAAACGAAAGGGCCGAATCAGACAGCCAACGGTTTGCACCACCATCAAGCTGTTGCGTAAACAAGCGCAACATATGGCCGTTTCTGGGTGCTGTGGATGGTGAATTGTGACGGCAGGGTAGTAATCCCGATGGCACACGACACGTTACAGTTGTAGATCCTTTGGCGAAGTGGTCGTGAGGACGGTGGGCTTGAGATTTCGCTGGTTCGGTAGAGGYAACGTCAAGACAGTGAGCGATCCGCCAACCCCGGGTTTCGATGTGCCGAGCAGAAGACTGTCGACATCCCATTCCACCAACGGTAATATCGCTGACAGGGAGGTGGTGCACCTACTCCTCCCTCCTCCTCGTCTGGTCTGGCACACCGACAAGTTTCACGACGTTTATTGGTCGGTCCTTTTTATCCTCTTTCTGGCCCGAACTTCTGTGCGCCGTTGTACCCCATGATCTCTGCATATAAAAGTTTATGCTTGTACCCGCGCGCGTGAGTTTTCGAAACGGCACCGATTTGCTGCCTTACGAGGTGCGACTCGTTCGGACACACGTCTGTTCGGCAATGCTCTCTCCCGGGACCAAGTCGCAGGGCTCAGGATTGGAATGGGGGTAGCTGACGGAAGCCTGGCGGTGTATAAGGCCCTACAACTGAGGGTGGACAAGGTGATGGTGCTCAGTCGCACTGGTAAGCATGTTTGCCTCTAGAAGGTTGTTCTTTCATGATCCTTCTGCCGTGGGAACCTGAAGCTTTTAGCACGCTCCATCTCTCCGGTTTTCCGGTGCTGGTCTGGCTGCGACCAGGCGCTATTATTGCAGACAGGGACTTTGAACCAACTATGGGAGATAGCTGCGTGTAACAAAAGCTGGGTGGCAATAATCTGCAGTCGCGAGCAGGGTGGTGTTGGCGATTAATGTCATGAAAGCGATGCGGAAGTGTGGTGTTGACGTTGTACAGGGGAAGGAGGGGCTGGTTATGGTAGTTGCGAACAGGCCATCCTAGGTGCGCTTGCCAGCGATATACTACAAAATAAGACCTTGCCGGGCAGGGCCAAAGCAGGCCGTGTCTCCATTTCTCGTAGTACCCGCCATGCACCACTAACAGTTCGCCCTAAAGACAGGACGCAGCTCGTCACATGGTTTCGCTCCTGGCGACCCCTGTTCGAGCTTGCGCAGGCGCGTCTCTCAATCGCCCATGGGACAACTCACGATCCCTCGACGCGTCTGCCTAGGCTCGATCACTTCCCCTCGTCTGTCAACACACCATCTTCTTGGACGATCATTCTCTACAGATCAAAAGGTCATGGCACCAACAAAACGTTTTGCAGCGGAAGGCGACCGCTCGATTTCTCCTCCGCCCTTGAAGCGAAAAGCCCAAACCGCCATCTCAAGTTCGTTCCAGCGCCATTGTGATGCTTCCGCCGTGCAGTGAGTGCATGCGCTAACAGTTTCTGCGTACACATACAGAGAGCGCGGTCGCAAGCTTCTTCACCCCCGTATCCCAGAAACCAAAGGACCGAACAACTTGGGCAGAGAGAAGCCCCGATGCCAACTCGCCTGCCACCCTTCTCGTAGCCAAGTACGTCCCGGAACGAGCGCCGACGAGCGATGAGTCAGGGAAAGCAACAGTCAAGAGGAGGAAGATCGCAGCCTTCGATCTTGTAGGAGCCTAACTTTTCCCGCGACAACTCAACTTACAAAAATTCTGATGATTTTTTTCGGACAGGACTCGACCTTGATCACCTCCGCCTCCGGCAAGAAACACTCCCACGACGCAGCCGACTGGAAATGGTGGCACCACTCGGTCCCTGATCGCCTACGAAAGCTTTACGATGAAGAAGGGTACATTCTCAACGCCCCCACATCCCCACTCCTTATTATCACCTTTAACCAACGGGACAACTTGCTAACGGGCCAGCTAAACCTTCAGTTACCAAGTCATAATCTTCACCAACCAAGGCGGCCTAACCCTCCACGCCTCACCCTCCTCATCCAAAACCAAGACCCCCAAAGTCCAACTCGACCGAGTCCCCCAATTCAAGCAAAAATGCTCCGTCGTGCTCTCCCAGCTCGACATCCCCACGACCCTCTACGCCGCCACAGGCAAGGACATCTACCGCAAGCCGCGGCCGGGCATGTGGCAGGAGATGAAGGCCGATTATAGTCTCCAAGACTCGGAGATCGACCTCGAGAACAGCATCTTCGTCGGCGACGCGGGCGGTCGACAGTCAGAGCTGACAGAGGGTAGTGGGAGTAAAGGTAAAGCTACCGCAACTCCCAAAGACTTCAGCTGCTCAGACCGCAACCTAGCGGATAACGTGGGCATCAAGTACCAAACGCCCGAGGAGTTCTTTCTGGGGGAGGAGCCGAGGAATTTTACTAGGGATTTTGATCTCGTCAAATACCCTTATCCCTCGACTTCTTCTACTACTACCACCGCAGAAGAAGAAAAAGAAGTCATCTTCACCAAAACCTCTCCCCAAGAACTAATCCTCTTTGTCGGTCCTCCGGGCGCCGGCAAGTCTACCTTCTACTGGCGGCACCTCAAACCCCTTGGTTACGAGCGGGTCAACCAGGACGTGCTCAAGAGCAAAGACAAGTGCTTCAAGGCGGCGACGGAGTATTTGAAGGAGGGCGACTCGGTGGTGGTGGACAACACCAACCCCGATCCGGATACACGCAAGCAGTGGGTCGAGCTGGCGAGGAAACAAGGGGTGCCGGTTCGGTGTGTCTGGTTTAGGACGCCGTTGGTGGTTTGTGAGCATAATGATGCTGTTAGGGCGTTGAATAAACCGGTTAGTTCTCCTCGTCCCCCTTTCCCCTTTCCTTCTGCTTTTGCTTCTGCCCTTGCTTCTGCTCTTTGCTTCCTGGAGCGAGTATTTCTGGTCTGTGTCCAGTAGTCAATCGCTAACATCTCCCCGCCGATCATAGCTTAACCCCGAATCCCGAACATCACTCCCCAAGCTTGCGTTCAACGGCTTCAATGCTCGGTTCAAGGAGCCCAAAGTCAAAGAAGGCTTTCAAGACGTTACGGAGGTGGACTTCAAGTTCAGAGGAACCAAGGAGGAATATGAGATATGGGGGAAATATTGGATTTAGGGTTTAGGAATAAGTGTTGTTGTTGCGCACGTTGGAGAATACCCGAGGTTTCCACTTCTTCTTCCTCGTTTTGATACTGGCTTTTCTTGCTTGACAGTCCAGCATCCAGCATCTTGAGCTTCGATCTGTTTGGCAAAGTCTCTGCTTTCTCATCATGCCAAGTAAGGCACGTCTGGAATTTGAAGTGATGACGTGGCTACCTACCCTTGGCCTAGCCTAGTTTATCATGATTTTTCCGTCTTTCCCTATCCTTCCTCAGTGCCCTCCTTCATCTGTCGCTGTGGGAAGAAGAAAAAGAGAAAGTCTGTACGTCTCCTGCCGCCATGTCTGTGTGAAAAAAAGCCAACCTGACCCTCTTGACGGATCACCCTGTACCCCTTCCTTGCCCGAGACACCTCGCTCCGGCCCCCTTTCCTTTTTTCCCTCGTCCCATCATGTAAAGCGTGTGCCCACGCCCGGTTGTTTTCCCTTCTTTTTGATATCATGTCATACCCCCCTGTCATTTCCTTTGTTCCCTCTTTCTCCCTTTCGTGTTACATTAGAATTTTTGGGTCATAAAAGTCGTTCGGTCGTTTGCACATTCGTTCATTTGCCCCGTGTCCTTGTTCGTCCATCCCTTGGCTTGGTGGGATCAGGTGCAGCGCACCCGCATCCACCTGCAGCATTTCCTGCTTTTCGTTTCGAATCCCTCTTTCGCTGTGAATTTCTCTCCTCCTTCCCCCAGTTTTTGCAAGCTGCAAATCAGCCTCGCCGAGCCCTCTTGCTGTTTGGCATTGCAAATCCCCGCTCGTCTTCACCTTCCTCATCATCCACATCCAAATATCCTCGGCTTCCATTGCGCGCGTTCTGCATCATCGCCATCCGACTGTACTGATCCTTCATCGACATCAGAACCGGCACGGACTTGGAGTGTTGGTGGTGGGGGTGCTGCATGACTCCGCGAACGCTTTCCCTGCCGCCACCGACACCGACACCTCCGACGCCTGCAGCGACCATCGATCTGGGGACTCCGCTCGGAACAGACGGGTGTTGCTGCAACGACAAAGACGACGACGACGGTCTGGTGGTCGAAGACGCAAACGAGGCAGTAGTCGCCGCCGCCGCAGCAGAAGGTTGCCGAGCATCGAACCAATCCCTGCTGCAGAAACTGCCGCCTCCAACTACGACGCTGCCGTGGGTGCTGCTGAAGCTGCTATCAGCGGAGGTGGGCGCTTCGTCGTCGTCGTACTGATCGTCGTCGTCGTACTCGTACTCGGCCGCACCGTGTTGTTGTTGGCCTTGGGTTTGGACCCGGTATTGGTCTTGACGTTGTTGTTGGGAAGAAAGGGCGAATAGTTGTGAGCTGGTCGGGTGGTGGCCGGAACTAGTGTTGGGCCGGGATGTGGGGCTGGGACCGGATGTAGGTGAAGAAGTCCGGAAAGCCGAGGAAGGGTCGGGGCCGGTGGCAATCACGCCACGGAGAATCAGGGTCGCTGCCTTTGCGCTTATCATGTGGTCCCGGTTGGGACCGTGGAACTCGGAGGAGTGCGGGAGACCATGACCGTGGCCGAAGCCGGGTCCGAGGCCATGCTGGTTTTGGTGGTGTTGCTCCCTAAGCAGACCGTTGAGAAGCTTGGACATTTTTGAGGTATCTTGAAAAGTAGGTGAATTGGCGGTTTGGCTCGGAATTCGTCTCTGAGATGGTTGTCGTGAGGGTCGTCAAAATTTGATAAGGTGCTGAGACGACGTTCGATTTGGGGATAAGTGAGGGGAAAGTGGGTTGGTTGCCTGGGCGTCGTCGGGGTTCAGTTTACTCTTGTGATATGCAGGTTGCTCAGCGTGATACTATTCGTACATCCGCCGATGGAAGGACCAGGCTGCGACGTTTATGATGTTGTTGCAATGGTATCGTGTTGACCCCAGACTGGATCTTCACAGCCAACGGATACGGGTCGGTGCGATATCGGTTGGTTACGGGATTTGATGGGCGATGGAGTGACGTGGAGATATTGGAAGGTTGAGGAATCAGCGGCCTGATGAGTGGTGAGTGGTGAGTGGTACTGTAAAGTGGTAGGAAGAAAGGGATCGTTGCGCCAGCGCCAAAGAAAAGTGTGAATATTGCCCTGTGCTTCCTACAGACGTAGTGTTACCAGACTGAGGTGGTCTTCAGTTCTGGAATGGCTGTTGAGGATGAATGAGAGATGAGATTATTCTGAAACTTGGTGCAAGGGAGGAAAATTCCTGTTGCGAGCTGGAGTGCAGGATGACGGCAGCTGTGTTTGTGAACCGCCAGCTCGCGTCAGCTCGACTGGAGTCGGCGGGACGATGGACGGTCCAGCGCAGCTCAACGGACAGGGAGCATGCTTGTTAGTGGCTGTTAGTACTCCTCACTCGCAGTGCTATGCAGCTGGCGTGAAAAAGTGCAGTCGGCTAACAATGTTCAAACAACACGGATGCACGTGTCGGAGTGACACTGTCACAACGCAGCAACTCATTCAACACCAATACCCGAGCGGCATCCACATCAATAGTGCAATGGAGGGAGGTGACAGGAAGATGATCAAACCCAGCCAGTAGGAAAGCCATGGCATCAGATGTCATTTCGTGCTCCTCAGTCCTCTCCGCAACTCGTCCAAGTTGTCCGGCCATGACTTGATCAATCATGGTTGTTACCACTTGGTTGCTTGGCCCATGGCGTGCCCATCTACTAGGGTGGATAAACTTAAGGAGGTCCTCACAGGGCAAGGCTGGCCGCCCACCCTCACAGACCTGGTCTCCGACTTCTGCACCGATAGGAGCTTTATATTCCGATGGGCTAAGAGCCGTTTCCGTACAGACAACGGGCTCCCCCAGGGGTCCCCCTAGTCGCCCATCCTTTTTCTCCTATTCACCTCCTCCCTCCCGAAGAGGAACTAGGGACCTGCCTTCTTATACGCGGACGACATCGCCTACTTTACTATAGGAAGGGATGCGACGTAGACCTTTTATACTATTGCATTTAAGGCTACCGACCTATATAAACGCGCCGTAGACCTCGGTCTTAAAGTCGATTATAAGAAGACAGAGGCTCTCTACCTCCCCCTTCGAAGTAAAAACGCGAAGAAAGTATAGCGAAACCCGACATATATTATAATCGATACTCCTACCGGCCGTATCCGCCTATAAAAAGAAATGCGCTGGCTTAGAATCTATTTCGACCCTAAACTCTTATTCGCAACCTAAATTAGGAGACGGATACCTAAAACTACGGCCGTAACCGGGCTCTCCGCTAAAATTAACTAAGTTTCCCGGGGCCTCCCCCTATGTACGGCTAGGCAATTATTTATTACCTACCTATTCCCTACCTTTATTTACGGCGCGGCCGCCTTCTTCCCCGGGTATTTTAAACCGGGTATTAAAGGGACCTTAGTGTTTATTAATATTATATCGGTATTATACGAGATGGAGACGGCCGCTTCGAAGGCCCTACGTAAAATAATGCCTATTTGGCGTACCGTCCTTAGGCTGATCCCTTTTTAACTAGTTGGAATGGTTCTAACCGAGATTATAGGGCGCGAGGCCGCTAGAGTTACCGCCTGGCTATATACCCTCTTAGGCGCGTACTTATTTACCTAACGCCTTTAGTACCCGCCTCCCCGAAATTAGTCCCGCCTATATTCGCTCGCGGAATTATAACCACCCCCGGATAACCCTCCGGAAGAGACGTACCTCCCCCGCCTCCCGGCCTTATATAATTAGTTCGCCCCCGGTATTAAGAAGTAACCCCGCTACTCCGGCGGGTAGACGCTTCCTCCGGAGGCCGACCCGGACTTATATTAGGTTATAAATAAACCCGCCAGCCTAGCCGATTAGCCCTAGTATAGATATAACCTTTATTTCGCCTTGCCGCGTAAGTACTTAGCGAGGTAGATAAGGGAAAGAATAGGTTATTAGGACTTTTATTCGTACTATAACCGTTTCAATTACTTATTAGATACCTTCCGCTACTGTATATGCGGAGTACCCTGCGAAAAAGGCCACTTTTTCGTATGCCCAATTATCACTTTCCGCAATTCCAACGCGGTATAAGATATACCTACTACCTTCGGCACTAACTACGTAACGTTCTTAGTACGAACTAAAGCCTTTAAAGACGAGGGCTATATATATATTTAGGTTTTGAGAAGAGGAAGTTATTAGGGGATGAGGATAGCTAGAATAGAAATACTTAATCCGGATAATAAGCCGCTACCTTACGTAGCGGCCTAGGCGATGCCGGGGTTAGGGGGCTTGGAATAAGGTTGTTTTTCGGAGCACACAGAATTTTTTAGGGTTTTCTAGCGCACGGTCACGCCAGGGTCCGACCTGCTGACCTATAAGGCTTTTCCCCGCACCTATGTACCTATGCCCAGCCGCCGTCGCGGGCACGACTTATTATCTAGTATTGGTAGAACGTAGTCGGAAAATACATTCATTCATTCATTCATCCGTCCCCCCTCCTGAATATCATACCTGAAAATTGCCTTAAACGCCGTCCCTGAGCGGGCTCCTGCGCCGTTTCAGCCAGGGCAACGCCGTGACCCCTATATGCACTCGCACTCCAGCCTTCAGCCAGCCAAACCGGGCAGCCAGAAGCGCCAGTGGCACGCAACCCCGGAGGGACGGCGTGGCAGGGCAGCCAACTATTCCCTCATCCCGACGGGTTTGGTGCTCTGGATCTGTCCCGGCTTGTCCGTCGCGTGTGCTGTGTGGCCATGCGACGTTGAAGTCCGAATCCCTCAATTGTACGCAGTGGGAGGCGTAGGATTTCATACTCCATGACGAACGAACTTTAGGATGAATGACGGATGGAAGAAGTGGCACTTGGCGTCGCATCGGCGGGCTCATTCATCAGCTCATCGGTGCTTCTTCAGGAAGACCTGTTACGTGCGGGGCGACGGGATTGTCGCCAGTGAAATGAAGGATCGAATCCACGGCGAGATGGTGGAATGGTGGAAACCGTGGAAATGGATTTTGGATTCGCCTAAAACCGAAGGCTTGCTTGACTCGCGTTTTGTGTTCAGCTGCCGTCGTCCACATAACCGAATTCGAGTTCGGGATTAACCCAAGGATATAAAAATGTGGGAATAGTGTAGTCAGAGATGCCGGGATATAGATTTGTCTCTCTCGGAAATATTTTGCATCTATCTTCATCTGTGGTTGCAAATAATACAACATGTTGTCAAAGGGGAGTTGTGAAGATGAACTGATGAAGATGTGAGGCAGGATGGAGGATCAAGTGCATGCCTTGCCGCGATCAGAAGAGTCGCCTCCGAGTCTTTTTAGGTGCGCAATACCCGACATCTCGCCCCATATCGCAGCAGGAGCCAGCGGGTGCTAGCACTGCAGTGCGGCTGCTCCCAGGCGAGCCAGCGCAGGCACGCCAGGAGCTGGGCTGCCGAGAGTCGAGATCCACCCTAAACGTCACGGCTTTCCACGGCGATCGCATCTCGATTTTTTTTTTTGTTCGTCATCCGACAACCTCCCCCTAAGACCCTCCCAACGGCTACCCCGCTCCTTTCATTCTTGTTCACAACCCTTTTTCTTTCCGACAGGAACATCATTGATGTGAAAGAAGCGATGGAGTCGCTCCAGGTTCGCTAGGAAGGGACCTGCAGCCTGCGAAACACCCGCGCGCATCACCACGGGCCACCGCCTGGTGCCGCGGGAGGTGAGAGGGGTCGCCGCGAAGCTATTCCGAGTTGACCTCTGCTAACGAAAGTTAACCATACCAGGTAGCCGTCAAATTGTCCCCAATAGTACTCAGCTCCATCTGATGAACACAACGCGCACTGTCAAATTGCCATCACGGAGCATGCTGCTTCCATCGCCGGTCCTGTCGCTATGCTTCGCTTCATTCGACCAAATTCGGGACGTCGATCTGTGGTGCGCTACCACCAGATTATGGACACTCTGCCTAGATACGGAGGCAATCCCGACATAAAAGAATAAGCCAGCGGATGGGCCGTTGACGTCGCGCCGTTAGGTACCATTGATGATGGTAGCAAGAGTAGGATGTGAAAAGGGGGTTCCGTGTCCTGGGTTCCCCACTCGTTGTTACGATGCTCTTCCGAATCTCGGTTTGGCCGACGTCAACGTATTTCTCGCCATGACAGTTCCACAAACTGTGAAGCAGTTCTGCGAGGTGCTGAGAGTATCTAACTGACCAGCTCTGTTGGTCGACCAGTCTCCAGCATCAGTTGGAGTTGCTTTATCATGGATGTGACGAGAGGTACACAGGTGAGACAATCGTAGGAACCGCGTGTATCTCCCACACCGCGTGTATCTCCCACACCGCAGTCCAGGCACACCATGTGTCAAGGTCCAGCACCTGGCTTTCTCTTCCCTTTTTCTCTCTCCTCCATCACTCAGTAAGCCGCATGTCACATGGAGAGAAGTATTCTTCCTTAGTGCTAATCATAGCCATTCAATGGTCTCTCCTCAAGAGACCCTCGCTGTCCCAAGCTCCCGGCAGGATGGGTCCTCGGTCTTGGCAGCCGGTCTAGAATGGAACTCCCCAGACGGCAACACGTGTCGGGTGACGCGGCATGCAGGTCGCCCACATGTCTTTGAGGGCCGCCGTGTGCGGTCACAAAATGGAGGGTCAAGAGAGGTCAGGGAATGTGTGATTTGACTCAGGTTGATTACCTGCTTCTTGTGTAGGAGCAACCAAAGGACAAGGTTACAGAACTCTCTTCGGGTATATTGCCGCGGCCGTCCTGATCTCCGGAAACCGCCGTGTGGATAACCATTAGTTCGGGGTCCACCGCGCCTGTCTTGGGGCCCGTTTGGTTCAGTCAGCAAAACGCGAATTTGTATGGGAAATCAACCCCCTGCAAAGTAGTAAACTGCAGTTTGCTGTTTTATGCAGGTAGTTGGGGGTCATTCTCGTCTTGGCTGCAGAAAAATGTATCGCGCTAAGGCANTGGGGCCCGTTTGGTTCAGTCAGCAAAACGCGAATTTGTATGGGAAATCAACCCCCTGCAAAGTAGTAAACTGCAGTTTGCTGTTTTATGCAGGTAGTTGGGGGTCATTCTCGTCTTGGCTGCAGAAAAATGTATCGCGCTAAGGCAAGCAAATGCATGCAGTCCGGAAGTCCCAACAAGGGAATTAGTGGGCCCGTGCAGGAGCATTTTGCTATTTTCTATCTTGGTCCTTTGAGCATGAAGATAGCTGCCATTTTGCTGTTTCCCCTAACAGCGCGAATCACCGACGAATCACAACCCTTGTCACAACGCGTCTTTTGGCCCCCATCCATCCAGTGGTACCTCCTTAGCTGCTTTTTGGCTTTGTACCCTCCTCTACCCCTGTGAGAAGTCAGCAAAAAACGTGCTGACTGAACCAAACGGGCCCTTGATACGGGAGTTCGGACGGCTCCCAAACCTCGACGTCTGAGTGGAGAGCAGCTTTGATTCTGGGGTAACCGCTGTTATCTAAAATCGTCAAATGACAAATCAGGAAGGTACATAAAAGCAGTGTGGAACGAGCTAACTGTCAAGGGAAACCTTGCCTTGCTGATACCTTAGGGGCATCTCTTTGCCGCGGCCAAGCGCTGTGCATTTCCATCACGGTAAGTTTCCGGATGTTCATCAACCTCTCTTTTATGCGTACGCTGTCGTCGGTAGCACCAATGGATCCGAATGTTCCTTGTCTTCCAGAATGATGGCGACGGTGACAATCACAGCAACGACAGCAACCGCGACAGCTTGGAAAAAGAAACAAAGAATCCTTGTCTTTGAGCTTGGATCCTACCTCAAGATGTTGGGAGCCAGACGGGCGCCATGTACTGCGACGTTATCAGGATGCAGCCCTGAAGGGATCCCGCCGTCACCATTCACCAATCTTAAAGATTGGGGGTCGTTGAGGAACTCGAGGGTGTGAGAGGTGGCATGTGGATGGCATGCATTCTACGCCGCCCCGAGAAGGTACCTATCTGATAAGACGCCTGCTATAGATACCGATACGATTACCTCGTTGGCGAGCATGCGAGGCACCCATGATAAGCTTCATGGTGCGGGAGAAGATCCCCTAGAGAGGCGTGGTGGTAAGACGCTGTGATACCTAACTGCGTGGGCGAGGGAGGTCTGGCGAGGTACATGCCGTGCAGGTAGAGGCGAACAGGGCAAGCCGCAGTGATGTCGATGGATGTTATTTCCTCCATCTGGTCGTGTGCCTCAACGCTAACAATCACCAACCGTCCACAACCCCGCATTATGACGGTTTCCATTCTTGTTTCTACACTATCTGGGGTTGGCAAAGTCATGATGCCGCCACCTCCACAGCAATATGTCACTTCAAAAACCGGGGAAAGCAGGTGATCGCGATCAGAATGGCTGGAACCGCAAATGGTCGGGTTGGGGATCCCTTTTGCTTGTTGGCCTCGACCTGATGACCTTCCAGCCTTCGCCTGCTCCCCGGGCCAAAACCCCAGATATGTTCGCATGGACGTGGACAAAAACCCCAAAGAAGAAGGTGAGATGAGAGCGGGCAGGATGTGCAGGTCTTGGCCGGAGGTGGACATGAGAGTGGAATAGCGTTGCAACGAAGGCCCAATGGTGCATCCGGCATCCAACCACTCAGCCTTCGTCCTGGCTTTGTCTATCCGCACTTTTTTAATGGGGGCGATTGTCGAGAAGAGGAAGTGGAGGGGCAGATCCGCCAAGGTGCCGAGTATGCGAGAGAGCCTTGCGACTTCCACGGTTTTAGTTGACTTTTTTAGTGTGCTCGTTCCTCAACATCGACCGGCCTGTCCCAGCTTATTTTGCCTCTTGAAGCAGATTGGCGGTCTGTGATTGGTCAATTGGCCAGCAAGTGGCCCGTTTCGGCATGGTCGAGCACTCGAGGGCCGGACAAACTAGTCAAGAACTTCCCACTCCTGGACTGGTCCAGATGGAGTGGCAACCAACGGGAGTGGAAGCTGGCAACGAATGATTGAAGCCGAGAGGAGGCTTGGGAGGGTCCAGTCGAAAAAGAACTTTCTTTTTTTCATTCTTCTGCGCAGAGGATCTTCTGCCCGATTTGGGAAAGACACACACGAGCATGAAGTGCGAATGAATGAACAACGGCGGCGGCAAGTAAGTAACTACCTATCCTGCCTCGACCTGCTACCTTATCCAGAGCCAAACCCCAAATCATCGAGGTACAAGTCGACAAAGTCTCATCCACGTCGCATCCAAGCCGGACACTACTTACGTAGTAGGGAGGTGGATTACACAGGTGGCTGTCTAGCGGCGACGCCGAGCTTTCTCCCCCGTTGGTGACTTCCACTTGGACCTCGTCGTAATAGATCTGGAACAACGCACGGGCAACGCTCAGAACGGTTCGTCGGTTTTTTATTTTATTTGTCTGATTTTCTTTTTATCGGTCTTGTGGGCATTTGTGCCTTTCCTTTCCTGCCTTCATCCCATCTCTATCTAAGCTTAGCGAAGTACATACCTCTACATTACATTTTACATACACCTACCTAATGTACCTCTTGCACCCTGGCTTCCATCCCTCGTCCCCCTCCATCGGAAATGCGCCCCTGGACTAACCCCACCTCTCCATGCAGTTTTTCTGGGACGGGACGCACCACACTTTTGATAACCACCTGGCCAGCCGGTATCTTCACCGCACTCACATCGATACACACTACTCCGGCTACTACCACTCTCCTAAGGTAGAGCTAGTATCGATACCCCGATACCACAGATACCCGAGGCCCGGGGAGAGGGTATTAAAGTTTGCACCACCCCAGACTGCCCCTTCTCTGCACCTACCTTCTTCTACCTCTTCCTCAGACCAAAAGCCAGACTCAACGTCTCGACAAGCTCCTCCCTTGGGTCTCTAGAGGTCGGTCGTCTTGGAGCTCTAGCCGGATCTGCACCACTCCATCGACCCAAGACATTCCCATATGTCATCGGCCGATAACAGAGGGCACGCCGACTCGGACACGATTCAACCTCAGTACCACGACGTTACGCGCAGTCCGATAGTCGACGCCATGTCCACCCACGGCGACACCACCACCAAGGAGATCATGGGCTCCCACGCCCACGAGAAGCCCGAGATGTCGCGCACCGACTCCGATCTCAAGACCACCATCCCGGCCGGCCAATATGTCGACGCCGAGAGCCAGGACCACGTCGGTTCCATTGATCGCGAGGAGCAGCAACCCGCTCAGCGCTACAGCTGGGCCTGGTTCTACCGCTACGGCAGGCCTTATATCCACGCTGCCATTTGGGTGCTTTTCACCGCGTTCGTATTTCCTGCCTTTTCAAGTGTGTTCCCTGGGGATGCCTGAAAATGATCACTGACAAGGTGTTTCGGTCTTATCTAGATGGTGGATTTACGGCCCTCTGATCCATCACCGTCATGACCATCTTGGATGGCTGAAACCGACCCTCGTCTATATCGCCATCTGCCTGCGCATCCTCTTCTGCTATGTCCCTACTAGCATCGTCATGCGCCCTGCCAAGATTATTTGGAGGCACACGGTTCACAGGGGTTATTCTATGATTCCCCAGAAGCTTCATCAGCCTCTTGCTGCCATCGGTACCCTCGGTGTCTTCCTCCTCGGCAGTATGATCCCAGAAGAGACCGGCGAGAACACTCGCGCCAGCCGTGCCATCTCCATTTTTGGTCTCCTCGTCATGATCTTCATCCTCACTGTCACCTCTCGCGACTGGAGGAAGATCCCCTGGCACACTGTCATTGGTGGCATGCTTACCCAGTTCGTCATCGCCGTTTTTGTCCTCAAGACCAAGGCTGGTTATGACATCTTCAGCTTCATTTCCGAGATGGCCCGTACTCTGCTCGGTTTCGCCAAGGATGGCGTCGTCTTCTTGACTGACAAGACGGTTCCCGACCTCCCCTGGTTCTTTACCGGTGTTGTCCCTCCCATCATCTTCTTCGTCGCCCTCGTCCAGCTTTGCTACCACGTGGGTTTCATCCAGTGGTTTATTGGCAAGTTCGCCGTCTTCTTCTTCTGGACCCTCCGCGTCTCGGGTGCCGAAGCCGTCGTCGCTGCTGCCACCCCCTTCATCGGCCAGGGCGAGTCGGCCATGTTGATCCGTCCTTTCGTGCAGTACTTGACTCTCGCCGAAATTCACCAGATCATGACCTGCGGTTTTGCCACCATTGCCGGTTCCGTCTTGGTCGCTTACATCGGTCTTGGTCTTAATGCGCAGGCCCTTGTGTCTAGCTGCATCATGTCCATCCCAGCTTCTTTGGCTGTTTCCAAGATGCGTTTCCCCGAGACGGAGGAGACTCTTACCTCTGGCCGTGTTGTTGTCCCTGAGGATGACGAGCACAAGGCCTCCAACGCTCTTCACGCTTTTGCCAACGGTGCCTGGCTCGGTATCAAGATTGCTGGCATGATCGTTGCCACTCTTCTCTGCATCATTGCCATTGTTGCTTTTATCAACGGCCTGCTCGGCTGGTGGGGCAAGTACTGGGGCTTGATGGGTCAGGATGAGAAGCACCCTATTCTCTCGCTGCAGCTTATTCTCGGATATCTCATGTATCCTGTTGCTTGGCTGCTGGGCGTCCCTAAGAAGGATCTCCGTCCTGTCGGTGAGTTGATTGGCGTCAAGGTCATCACCAACGAGTTCGTCGCCTTCTACTCCCTCACCAACGATGAGCCCTACAAGAGCATGAGCCCTCGCTCCAAGCTTATTGCCACCTATGCCGTTTGCGTAAGTTTTCACTCCAGATCTTTCTTTGGTTTGAGCGCAGTGCTAACTTTGAATAATAGGGTTTCGGCAACATTGGATCCCTCGGTACCCAGATTGGTGTGCTTTCTCAGCTCGCTCCTGGCCGTGCCGGTGATGTCTCCAAGGTCGCCCTGTCAGCTCTTTTCTCCGGTGTCCTGTCCACCTTGACCTCTGCCAGCGTTGCTGGTATGCTTTACAACGGAAAATAAAAAGCTGATCGTGATGTGTTTATGAAGAAAGGTTGATGTACATGAGTAATGTGTAAGAAGAGATGGGAGGTCGTTTGTGCGAGTGTGGGACCATGATACCCTTGATACTGATTAAAAGGCTAATAATGCTTGAGGTCGTGAATGAACGTCGACTAGGAAAACTGGTTTGACGCGTCTTCGACTCAAAGTCTAATGAACAAAATGTTGAAGTACATCTTCAAATGTCTCCGCAATTCGTTGTTCTCATTGTGACGATAAAACTTGTGTCGTCCCGTCCATTATCAGTCGATTTGGAATCTGTGCGCGATCATATCGGACTCCATGATGCTATCCGACCAAGATATCGGGACTGGTGACCGACCTTCCTGATATTTTGCATGATGCTGGATATTGTTGTCTGACTGAAGATCAGCTACCTGTTTGGCAACTGTCTCACAACTGTCCTTATCATGGAGCGGAATCTAGCCGAATTCTAGTTCGTTCAAAGCCCTAGCGTTTCACCATCAGCCCTCTCCTCGCACTCCAGCCCTAGCTCCCTCGGACTCTTCGATATTGAGTGCGATTGGTTAACAACCATCAGCATTGACGATCATTAGGCGCGCTAAGCGAAGCGGCACAGGGAAAACCTCAGCCATATAGGGTGCAGTAAGGTAGTGTATGTAACTACTCCAGGGGCTTGTATGGCTTCACGGCTTCAAGCAACTGGAGAATGCTTTGGAAATCGCGGTACTGTTGGATTTTTGGGCGAGGCTCGGGGGCTTGGAACTAGTGTTGTGGCTTCGGCGTTGCAGACGCCAATTTTAAATCGGTGATGATGCTACCTCTAGATCCTACCATGACTCCATGACTCCATGGAGAGGATCTTGCTCCTCGCTTGTCTAGCGTGCTTTTGTTGCGCTTTTGCCCTTTAACTTGACGCTATTCCCTATTCTCCGTTTTTAAAAATTTACATACTCTCTCTTTTCCCGGATTGATGATTGCGTTGATGGTCGTTTGTTCGGTTTCTTCAAAATAATCGCTTGGATCTGTTAGGTATTGAAGGTCGGCAGGCAGTTCACACAATGGGCCTTTCTCCAGGACGACGACGACGAGGAGGGTCAAGCCCAGCCCTACTGCTCGTTGGGTTTTTGGGTCTCTTATTGTCAACCATCTCACCCGTCCGCGCCGAATTATTAGATTCCCCAGCGCCCGAAGACTTCCTTCGCAGAATCCAAGCCAGAGGTAAGCCGCTGCTCATCAACAGTCACCGAACTCATCCCCTTTTGTGTACCTACTAACCTTCCGTTGAAGCGACCGTCATCGGTAATTATGTGTATATAGACGGCGGCGAGCTCTCCCAGCTCGACTCCCAAACGCACTCCCCCCCGCCCTCCTCCCGCGCCTCCAACGGCAACAACGCCACCCTCTCCATTGACCTCTCCACCTCCTGGAAAGCCTCAGCCGTGCAAATCAAAACCGCAGCACGCAAAGATGTCTCTGGCCAGGGGCCCTATGCCCTCAACAGCGAATGCTTATGGCCCTCCCCCGACGGTAAAGGGTTCTATATCTATGGCGGCGGCGCTTCTTATGGGATTAATAGCAATAAAATCGATAAATCGGGCATTTGGAAGTTTGTGGTTGATGGGAAGGGAGGAGGGGAATGGGAGTTCGAGACTCCCGCGCCTACTAGTCCTGCGCCGCCGAGGACGTTGAGGCTGACGGAGCAGGCGGCGTTTGTTGCTACTACTGATGGAATGGGGTTTTCGGTAGGCGGCGAGGCCTCAGCGTGGACGGACCCGTCGAATCCGAATGCTGAGCATATCCCTGGCATGGTGCTCTATGATATGGTGAGGAAGGAGTGGAGGAATGAGACGCAGGTTGGGTTTACGACGAATGGAAGTCTGAGGGGTGGCGCAGGGGTTTTCGTGCCGAGCTTTGGGGGGGAGGACAAGAATGGGTTGGTGTTTATTTTGGGTGGAAGTGTGTTTGCGGTGCCGGCTACTACGACGTCTACGTTGCCGGATTTTGTGATGGGGTTTGAGAATGTGACGTTTTTTGATCCCGTGAGCAGGGAGTGGTTTTGGCAGACGACGACGGGGGAGGCGCCGAGTAGTAGGGAGAGTTTCTGTGTGGTGGGGGTGGAGGGGAGGAATGGGACTTTTGAGATGTAGGTCTTGCCCGCGAGCAAAAGTTCATCCTTCTGCTTTCAAGGTTTGGAGGTATTCCCAGCTAACACCTGCACAGATTTATGTACGGCGGGGCCGACTCAAAATCCGAGAAGTCGTACAACGACGTCTACATCCTGAGCCTTCCCGGCTTCGTGTGGTTCCGAGCCGACGATCGCTCCCAGGAGAAGCGGGCCCATCCCGCTTGCGTTGTGGTGGGCAAGGGGAAACGACAGATGCTGAGTATCGGTGGGAAAGAGACGAGTGCGAATTGGGCGAGCGCGGATTCCTTCCCACAGGGCCTTGGGATCTTTGACATGACTGCTTTGACGTGGTCGAAGGACGGCAGTTACGATGCGGACGCAGACGATTACGAGTCGCCTGGTATTGTGAAGGACTGGTACAACAAGGCAGAGTGAGTACTGTCTTTCCTATGTGCAGCGTCAGTTCTTACTTTGAATGATACTAACAAAAACTGACAGAAATATGGCGGCCGTCTCTTGGTCCTCCAACAAAGTCAAGACCATGTTCCTCAACCCTTCCCCAACCGATGACTCAGACAACCCAACCACACCCAGCACCAGCACTTCACCATCTTCTGGCTCTGGGGATACACAGACCGGTGGCAAGAAATCTAACAATGTCGGTGCAATTGCCGGCGGCGTCGTAGCCGGTGTTGTCGGCCTAGCAATCCTAGGGGGGTTGCTCTTTTATTTCTTGAGAAAATCGAAGAAAAATAAGGCTTCGGAACTTGACAATGAGTATGGTGTTGGAGGAGAAGGAGAGCAGCACGGTCGTGCGTTTCCTCCAGCAAACAAGGAGCTTGTCGCCGTTGAGAAGCCGGTGGAGGTCTACGTCGCTCCGGAAGAGCTGCCGACGGATAATAACCATCATTGGGAACTTGATGGGACGGAGACGCAGGTTGGGAGGATAGAGAGGGACAGGTACAGGTGATAGAGGGAAGAAAGAGTTTAATGTTTAGACGAATGATTCAGACGCCATGAAGAGATATCAAGACCCAGGAAATTTGGGAGACTACCTTTTCGACCCATATCGATGTTGACCTGCGAAGCTGCGGTTGTCGTGGTAACCTGGTGGTCTGGTTCCACTCGAAGTTTGTTGTTTGGTTTGTGTTTCTCTACCCCTGAACGACGGGACGAGCCAGAAATAACCCATGAGATGACCCACCGGCGTAGGCCGTAGGAAAGCGACACGGGAACTGAAGTAATCGAGTGCCGGTAGTTTTTTTTTCTCTTTTTTCTCCCTGTTCTTTTCTTTCCTGCGAAGGGAAACTGAGGATTGTGAATCTTTCTGAGTCACGTCTTTCCATGTTTTTTGCTCATTTTCTCCGGTCCTTAAAGACATAGAGTGCCACCCCTTCAGAGTTCAACCATCCCTGGAACTCTGAAAGTCTCAACAATTCCACCCGTCAACGGACATCCACAGCGGCTTTTTGCATCAGGGAAGGGGGGTTGGGTTTCTATTTTGCAACCAACCGCCCCGCGTTGGGGATTTTTGAGATAGAATCTCGGCATTCGTTGTCCCGACCGTTTGATGCCATAGTTGAAAGTTGAGCGAGGGTTAGGGACGTTATCACAATGCGGGGATGTTTCCTTTTCTTTTTTGGAAGTTCGTTTGTGTCGATGGTTGCATCGGTCGGGGAGAAGGATGGAAGGAGGGATGGGGTGAGGGGGGACTTGGGAAGGTTGATAACTGGATGGTGGTTGCCTTTCAGGAAACCAACAACATATGGAAAGCAGATCATGCTGCATGACGGGGAAATAGAACGGATATGAACTTAACACAAAGAGAGACTAAAGAACCTTCCTAGCGGAGTGGCTTTGGGAATATCGGGGTTATCATACCGATGTACTCCTTACCACTCGCACCGGCCGGCCGGCCATGGCGTCCAGCTCCCACAAACAGGACCGGACCGGAACTGAGTTCGGAAGACTGGACCAATGGAGGCCTGAATATCTTCGGTCAGAAAGCCGACTCCGACCGGTAAGCCGTCCGACAGTTCGTCCGCCAGTCATTTGCACGTGGCGGTGCAAAGCGATATGTACCTACTAACCTTCCTCCTGCGTTCATTCGCACACCATTCGGACTCTTGAGTCGCATCAATGTCGAACTGTAGGTGTGGAAAGAGTTCAACTGTTCGAAAGAGAAAGACCAGGTGACATGACTTTGTCAGTGTCGGTCAGCGGTAACAGGGGGTAGCTCTTTCCCCGGGGACATTTTGTATGCCGCCAAGGATTCTGGAAGAGGCATAGCCACAGCGCCCCCGCCCTTGCCCACCTGTCCGCTTCTCTGGGCAAGAGGCTCGGCGTAGTCGACAATGACGCTTTACTGGCCACGATAGGCCATGATAGGTCACGATAGGTTCAACTGACCACACTGACCAGGAACTTGCGTACGTATTCCCAAGGGCTTGGATAGCTTGGTAGATGCCTGGTAGGTTCTTGGCTGGTATACCAAGATACCAAGAAAGGAAAGAGGGAGCAATGTGTCGGGATTGTATGGTACGCTGGCGGTCGGGCTGGGGTGTATGTACATGATGTGTACACAGTAGGAACAAGAACTCAACAACAGCAGTGCTGTGTTGTCTTGAAGCAGTGTGGCGGGCGGCATATGGTGCGGAGAGATGACTGTTTGGAATCAGAAAGGAAAAGCAGGAGGCCGACCAAACAGTGGAAGAGGAGGAGAGGAGAGGAGATGGATGATACCTTCTGATATACCTTCCGTGTATGGACACGGATAGGCGGATCAACAGTGAAGCTCTTTCTCGGCGTCGTGAGGTACCTTCCTCGTGTGCGTATGTTAGTTTGCTTTGTTGGGTGGGCGGTCACTTCCTCATTGTTGATAAAAGCCCCCCGCATATCCCGTCACACAAGAAGACGGCTGTTCTCGGTTTTCCCCTTCCTTCCTTCCTTTCCCCCCCCCTTTTTTTCTTTCCACTACATCATCAAACTTCGCTGAAGTTTAACCGGCGAGAACATACACAAGATATTGAATGGGTACAGAGATCGAACTTGACGTCGAGGGCCAGACGGAGCCTCCTATATGTGGCTTCAAAAGTCCAACAACGTCTAAAACAACCACTCGGTCCCCGACCTTGACTACGCTCAATACCGGGACCATCATCGGAGAAGAATGTGAGGACGACGACGCCACTGTCAACCGTACGTCGGGAGATACCACCACCACCACTACCGGAACCGGACCCGAATCCGGCGGTCTCCCGTCCTTTACTCCCGAAGCAGCCCACACCCTTTCGGTGCCGGACGTCTGTGCTCTTCTCAACACCGACCCTGAGTAAATCCCCTTTCATGTCTTATAGCAGACATGCACCTGCGTACCTCTACACTCAAAAGTTTGGTCACTTATTTCGTCTTCTAGAAATGGAATCGACAACGATGAAGCTACCCGTCGTCTACAGCACCATGGCCCTAACAAGGTTGAGGGTGCCAAGGGTTTATCCCTTTGGACGATTCTCTTGAGACAAGTCTCCAACAGCTTGACTCTTGTCCTCGTCATCACTATGGTCCTGTCCTTTGCCATCAGTGACCATATCGAAGGCGGTGTCATTGCTGCGGTCATTCTTCTCAACATCATAGTCGGGTAAAACACTCCTCCGTATCCCTATCGTCACTTGCTAGCAAGCATGTTAACCAATATCTCACTCATCAGCTTCCTCCAGGACTATCGCGCCGAGCAAACCATCCAGGCTTTGTACGCCCTGTCGGCGCCCACCTGCAAAGTCATTCGGTCCGGCGTCACCTCCACCATCAAAGCAGAGACGCTCGTGCCCGGCGACATCGTCCGCCTTAGCGTTGGCGATGTCGTCCCCGCCGACCTCCGTCTCGCTACTAGCATCAACCTCTCCACCGACGAGGCCCTGCTAACCGGCGAATCCCTTCCCGTCAGCAAGCATGCCGAGTTGGTCATGGCCCGGGACCGCGATGTTCCTCTCGGTGACCGCTCCAACATGGTCTACTCAGCCAGCACCATCACGCGCGGGCGCGCCACGGGCATCGTCGTATCCACGGGCATGGGCACCGAGGTAGGTAAGATTGCGGGCCTGCTGCGCGACAGCAACGGCGGGCGCAACAAGACGCGCGTCGACAAAGAAGAAATGGGAATCCTCCGCTCGCTGGTCGTCCGCGCCCGAAACGGCATGCGCGTCCTCCTCGGCCTCGACGGTACGCCGCTGCAGGTCACGCTGAGCAAGTTTGCTCTGCTTCTGTTCGCCCTGGCTATTTTTCTGGCCATCATCGTCTTCTCCGTCAGCAAGTTCGACGTCACGGACGAGGTGCTCATCTACGGCATCTGCGTCGCCGTGGCCGTCATCCCGGAGTCGCTCATCGCCGTGCTGACCATCGCTACCGCGCTTGGCACCCGCGCCATGGCCCGTGGAAACGTGGTAATCCGCAAGCTGGCCGCGCTCGAGGCGGTCGGCGGGGTGACAAATATTTGCTCGGACAAGACGGGAACGCTGACGCAGGGCAAGATGGTGACCAAGAAGGTCTGGCTTGTGGATGGCACTGAGGTCGAAGTCCTGGGGACGACGCATCCTTTTGATCCTACCAGCGGGTCGGTCAATATTGGGGAGGAAGTCTTTAGCCTCACTGATCATGGCATGAAAGACCCCGAAGAGGCCATTGGCGAAAAGGGGGAGAACCTCAAGGAGTTTCTGGAGAGCATTGCTCTTTGCAACAACGCGGCTGTCACCAAGGCCGAGGAAACAGGCACTTATTCGGCTATCGGTGAGCCAACCGAGATTGCGTTGCAGACATTTGCAATGCGGTTTGGCATGGGAAAGCCGAGTGTGTTGACTGCTGATGATGGACAGTCTCAGCTGCTGCTGCTCGCCGAGTACCCATTTGATTCATCCTGCAAGAGAATGACGGTCGTCTACACAAGCATGGAGAGCGGCGCCGGTGTTGCTTACGCTTACACCAAGGGCGCACTCGAAGCCCTGCTGCCTTTGCTCGACGCTTCCGACGAGCAGAAGGTTGAGATCGTGGCAAAGGCGGAAGCCCTTGCTGCCCAGGGTCTGCGTGTACTTTGTGTCGCTAAGCGATCCGTTGATGGCGCTCTCTTTCAGGTTCAAACTCGGGATGACGCCTCTGCTGCTTCCGAAAAGGAGATAGCGTCCGAGTCAAACATACCCGAAAGATCAACCATGGAAAGGCATTTGACCTTCCTTGGTTTGGCTGGTATCTATGACCCTCCCCGTCTTGAGTCTGCTGCAGCAGTTCAGAAGTGTCAAGCAGCTGGTATCACGGTTCACATGGTAACTGGTGACCACGTCAAGACTGCAACGGCCATTGCCTGCGAGATTGGCATTCTCAACTCGGACAGGTTACAGAACGGGACCGAGGTGATGGTGGCTAGCGCTTTTGACAGTCTCACAGATGCCGAAATTGACGCCCTGGAGAGTTTGCCCTTGGTGCTTGCGAGATGCAGCCCGACGACCAAAGTCAGAATGGTGGAAGCCATGCATAGGAGGAAAGCATTTTGCGTCATGACTGGCGATGGCGTCAACGACTCGCCCGCCCTCAAGAAGTCGGACGTGGGAATTGCCATGGGTCTGAGCGGTAGTGACGTTGCCAAGGAGGCGGCGGATATGGTTCTCACTGATGACAACTTTGCTTCCATCGTTACCGCCATCGAAGAGGGAAGAAGGCTTTTTGATAATATTCAGAAGGTACGTACCTGGTCAGATGGGGTTGAAGTCCAAGCCAAAAGCGTCATGACTAACAAGCGCAACTCTAGTTCCTCCTCCACCTCCTGATCTCGAACATTGCCCAAGTCATCCTCCTCCTCATCGGTCTCTCCTTCAAAGACAACGCCGGCATCTCCGTCTTTCCGCTCTCCCCCCTCGAAATCCTCTGGGCCAACCTCGTCACCTCCTCCTTCCTCGCCCTCGGTCTCGGCCTCGAAGATGCCCAGCCGGACGTGATGCAGCGCCCTCCACACGACCTTCAAGTCGGCATCTTCACGCGCGAGCTCATCATCGACAAGTTTGTCTACGGCACCGCCATGGGCGGTCTCTGTCTGGCGGCCTTCACCAGCGTGGCGTACGGCATGTCGGGCGCCGACGGGCTCGGCGAGGGCTGCAATGAGGACTGGGCGTCGGAGTGCGGCGTGGCGTTCAGGGCGAGAGCGACGACGTTCGCTACGCTGACCTTCCTGCTGCTGGTCACGGCTTGGGAGGCCAAGCACTTTACCCGGTCGCTGTTCAACATGCATCCGGAGAAGTACTCGGGCCCGCTGTCCGTCCTGAAGACGGTGTGGCAGAATAAGTTCCTCTTTGGCGCGGTCTCCGCTGGGTTCGTGATCTGCTTCCCGGTCATCTACATCCCGGTTATCAACCATGTGGTGTTCAAGCACAATGCAATTACGTGGGAGTGGGGTGTTGTTATGGCTTGTGTGGTTGTTTATGTGGCCATTGTCGAAGCTTGGAAGGCTCTCAAGAGAAGAGCTTTAAAGGCAAATATGGTGACTGACGTTGGTGGAGAGAGTGTTTAGGGATCTTTGGTGGTCGATGGGAGGATAGGAACGACGCATGTCATGCTCTCGGGGGCTTGGTGAAGAAGTCTCCTGTTTGTGTGTCACGTCAGCGATGGTTATGTGTAACGGTTATGAATAATGCGTGTCACGCAGGGTGGAATGGAGGACAACAGATTGTCATTATTAGTCCTTGTTGGGTTTTCGTTCTTTCAAGCCATGTAGCTACCTGAGATCTTGGTTGGGACCAATTGGGAGGAATTGATAGTTTGAATTGGCCTGGGGAAGAAAAGGAAACCCGGGAGGAATGCCAATCCTCCGACTAAATACCCTAGAAGCGAAGACTTTGGTGGGGGACAAATTTAGGTGGAGACATACCTCTGATATTGAATAAAGGCAAGTCATGCCATCAAAAGGACCTCTTTTGGCGTCGACCGATTGTGATTTGGCGAATGAGTCCATGACGGGTCTTCTGGCAGAAAGTGTCGACACATTCCTTGTAGGTCTCCATCCCAACCAACATGATGATGATAGTCCCCAAGGAAAAGAGAAAAAAAAGGGAGTACGCAGCACCGACGATGACCCTGCCAGGAATTGAACCGTGGACCTTGCACTTCAGACTGTCACTGCCAACCGGCCAAGGTTGGCGCCTGAAGTTTGCAGTATGCTTCCGTTACACCACTCGGCCATTGAGCCGCCAGTGCTGCGTTAGTTGGTGTTGGAGGTAGGTCTTGGAAAGGGGGTTGATATACCGGACAGAAGGTCAAGAATTGGTACAGACGGGACAGGTACATTGTTACGCCGCGCGTCTGGAACAACCTGCACGCTCTCTCTTTCTCTCTCTCTGCATTGCTACACCACGGGATGGAGCGCGTCATGCAATGCAAATGGCGGTTTTGACTGAGAATCAGGTCTGCATCTGATGAGAAGACGGGATTTAGAACTTGGACCTCGACGAGTGGTCGAAAAAAGCATCAAGTTAGTATCTCACAGCTTACTCTCCCTCTTCCTCATCGGCGTCGCAAACCCTCCCCCTTGCCCGTCCTGCGCCATCGCCTCACTAATCGCATCCACGCTCTTCAAAATCCACTCGCAACCCTCATCACTCGCCAGTCTCTCGATCCCCTCCGCCTCCTCACTCTTTTCCCCCGTCTCCCCCGCAGCAGAACCAGAGGAAGCAAACTCCTTAACATGCGCCCCCTGCTCCACCGCCTTCCTCAATCCAAACACATGCGACAACACCTGCGGCCCCACGCCCGTCTGCGCCCTCAAACACGCAATCGCCACGACACTAGTCAAACTCCTCCCCACGCTCCCCAACCCATTCCTTTCAGACGGATCACTTAGTAGCGGCCCGTAATGGCTTCCGAGAATATGAACCGGCAAATCAGGGTGCGCCTCAGCCAGCTTGGCCTCCAGCTTTTGGTCCAAGGGCGTGTAGACGGATTCCCAGAGTGCGCGGCCGCGGGCGTGCACGGCGGCGATGTTTTGCGGAGTGGTTTGTCGCGTGGGGGTCGTAGAGAGGGAAGAGGATAGGGAAGGGTGGGCGGAGGAGAGGTGGGACCGGAAGGCGTTGAGGGAGTTGATGGTGCGCGGGATGCCGTTGAAGGAGATGCATTTGAGACCGATTTCGCGGATGAATTCGGCGGATTCGAGAGCGGGGTTTGGAGAACTGGAAGAGGAAGAAGACCCCAAGCGGGAGGAGGCAAGTGCGAGGAGGGGTTCCAAGGAGGAGGGGGAGTTGAGGGTGAATGTTGCTGCGGCCTGTTTTGGATCTCAGTATATTATATTGATGGTAAGAGATAGGGAAAGACAAAACATACGGAAAGCGCAAGCCATGGCTTCTCGCCGTATTTCCTCTCGCGAGCTTCGTCTGCGATCTTGGTGTAGACGGCCTCAATGTTGCGCGGCGCCGGGGTCTGGCCGGGGCGCGCAAAGGGTGCGTTGATGAGCCCCTTGAGAGAGGGAGAGAGCTTGGACATCTTCCTTCTTGCTGCGAATGTCACTATTCTCGGGCGGGCGGTTTAGTCTTGTATGTCTTCTAAGCTGAAGGTCCCGTCGCGGAGGACCGACGTCGACGTAGCTGTGGAAGGTAGGTACAGGTGGTAGGTTTTCCAACTTTTGTTTTGTATTGTGAAAAGAAAGTTCAATTCAGGAACTAAGGCAGGTGAGGTGATGCAGAGAGGCTGCTTGGCGCTTCCCCCGCGTTGATATCGTTCGTTTGAGTGATGTTGAGACGGGGATAGTTACCCCGGAAATCGGAAATGCAGATGATGACCGAGGCAGTGGAGTTGAAACCCCCGTTCGGCACCTAGAAAATGTGCCGAAGCTGTGCGTGTTATCCACAATGCCCCTGAAAGACCCCAACCTGATCCCTGCATATAACCACACTACATATGTACCACAAAGCTCCCCTTCTAAAACCGGAAGAAGACCTCTTGCGATGGAGTTATTTTCTTGGGAGAATGGAAACACTTGGTTATAGTATCGTTTGAAATTGACCGACGGTTAAGTTCCTTCAGGTCTGCATAATCTCAAATACCATTATTATCATGATTTGACATCGACATAGTTGATTAATCTGACAGCTTGTCCGATTCTAAGCCCCACTCGTCTGTCGACATAGTCAAGTAGCAAGAATCACAACATGACGTGATATCGCGTGATAGAGATGGTTGTTGTTGTTGATGTGTTTAACGTCTACTTCCGCCTCCCGAAGGGCATGAAACGTGCGGCAAAAGTGTGGGATTGCCAGGAATCGAACCTGGGTCCTCTCGGATCGCTGTGAGAACCACAACGAGAAGTACTGACCACTATACTACAATCCCCGTGATAGAGATGGTGTTTTTGGGTGTTTGCGTAAACCCTTAACATTTCGGGCGGACAAAGCATACATGAACTTGATAGATGGCGCTCTACATGCTAGATCAACTTAAGACCCAACTCCACGCATAGACTGCTTCGAGTACACTATTCCATTGTCTTCAGATCATCCGCCACCGAAAAGGCCGCATCCGTCTTGCTCCTCACCTCCTCAACATCCACCCCGGGCGCTATTTCCGTCAAGGTGAGCGTCCCCTTCTTACGATCAACCTCAAAGACGCACAGATCAGTGATGATGGTGCTGACAACCCTCGCACCCGTCAGCGGCAAGCTGCAGCTCTGCACCACCTTGGACGACCCGTCCTTGGCAACATGCTCGGTAGCCACCACGATCTTGGTGTTGTCTGGATTAGACACCAGGTCCATGGCACCACCCATCCCCTTGAACATCTTTCCGGGAATCATGTAGTTTGCAAGGTCGCCGGCCGCGCTGACCTGCAGCGCTCCGAGGATGGAAACGTCGACGTGGCCGCCGCGAATCATGGAGAAGGATTCGGAGCTGTCGAAGGTGGCGGCGCCGGGAACGAGGGTGACGCTTTCTTTGCCGGCGTTGACGATGTCGCTGTTAATGTCGGTTAGTACACTATAAGACAATCTGGTAAGAGAGGGATGGGTACTCACGGATCAACTTCGTCCGGCAAGGGGTACGGACCCATTCCCAGAATACCATTCTCAGACTGGATCCAAACCTGGTGTCCAGGCGGCAAGAACTCCGGAGCCAATGTTGGGATACCAACACCAAGATTGACATAGGATCCGTGCTTCAGCTCCTTCGCCGCACGCCTAGCAATCCTGTTTCTCCGTTCCAGCGCATCCGAGCCCCCCGACTTGGCCGCCTTTGCCTGCTTTCCATCACTACCGCCCTCTGCCGACCGCGTCTTGAGAACCTCAACCTGGGATGGTTTCGTGGCCGGGACGATGCGGTCGATGAAAATTCCAGCAAGGTCCACGTCGTTGGGGTCAATCTCGCCAACCTCAACAATGTTCTCCGCCTCGACGATGGCCACCTTTGCGGCCTTGGCCATTAAGGGCGCAAAGCCCTTGGCTGTGTAACGGAAGACGCAGTTTCCGGCTTTGTCAACCTTCCATGCGCGCAGGATCGCTACGTCGCCCGGTAGGGCGGTTTCCATTAGGAACGGTCGGCCGTTGAAGATCCTTGTTTCCCTTGGTCTGCCGTACTCAACCACGTTTCCGTCGGTGTCATGGCGAACGGGGATCTCGCCTTGTTGGATGAACGTATCTGGAAGGATGTCAGCGATAAGACGCCAGAAAATTTGCTGTGGGAAAGAAACGTACGCCCGCCAGTAGGTGTAAAGAAGGCCGGAATGCCACTACCAGCAGCTCGTATCCTCTCGGCTATTGTCCCTTGGGGGCACAGCTCGACAGCGATTTTGCCGGTGAGGTACTTCTTTTCGAGAATCTTGTTGGACCCTAGATGGGACATGATCATGCGATCGATCTGACCAGACTCGATGAGGAGAGCCAGTCCTCCGCGGCCCTCGGCGCCCGCATTGTTGGATACCGCCGTTAGGGAGTAGAGAGATTCTGGGCCTCTTCGTCGAATCGCCTCGATGAGCGTTTCTGTAACGCTAACCTTAGTATCTGAAGTCATGATGCTGAATTGCACTGACACATGGTCGCCTGCTCACCTGCCACACCGCACAAGCCAAAACCAGAACTCAAGATGACAGATCCGCTCTTGATATCCGCCACAGCATCGTCGGCGCTGGCATATAACTGGGATTCGCCCCGGGTGACTGTTGGGAGGGATTGAGAGCGCCAATGCTTCGAGTAGGAGAAACTCCGGACACCGTGCCCTGTTTTTATCCTAACTCCCAGTGAGAGCTTTAACGAAGGTTTGGACGCGGTTGATGACGATACAGCCCATTGGCGAGACACAAGAAGTGCCGGTGCTGTCTGTCGCAATGCCCGCGGAAGGCCAGCCATTGTCGCCATTTGTTGTTGGTATAAAACTACGATTCGGAATATCGTGTTCGAAGCTTTTTCATAAAATTCAGGCAAGAAAAAAACAATGCGCATGTAAATCAAGGATCAATGGCTAACACGGCTGGCGATTCCTCCCAGCATCTCAAAGTGTCGCCATCTTTGTGTGTAGCATGCGATTCCGCTCGGCAATTGATTTGGACTCCGAGAGGGGGGATCCTTCAATGGCGGTTATCGACAACGGAATCAATACGGTTGGTTACACGGCGCCAAGACGAGACGTCATGAAGCGGGGCCGAGGTTGCAATGTTCAGATATTATCGATTCGGGAAACATTGTCGAGTCGAGGGAGTCAATTGATCGTTGAAAGTCAAAGGTTTGAGGTAGGTGTTGAATTGGCGAAGAAATCAAGTGATATGCACGAGAAATTGTAACTAATGAAGATGACGCTAGGGTTCAAAAGTTGCGTGATGCTGCATCGCTGTCGATGAACGGGCTGCAATGGAGGTGGAGCTTATCAGCGTTTCTTATCGCTTATGAATGTGTACCGCCCGCAGTGAGGTCTGAATGCCTTCGGTCGACGAGCGCAACCTTGCCGCGAGACTTTGAAAATGAAGCCTTTCAAACCTCTACGTCTGGCTTCCAATCTGTGGTATCAGGATGCCCCAAAAAAAAATTAATTGGACTTCCAGCTCTATATAGCTCTTTCCCTCTTAGTGGTCCCTATCTTATCTTACCATATTGTGACGTCATGACCGAAGCTCCGTTTGTCGTCGTCAACGTCCGGGAGACGACGATCTCCTACTCGGCCCTCAACAACATTGACTGCTGAAAGATTTCTCAGGAGAACTGAATCTTCCTCCATACAGTATCAGTCATCACTTCAAAGAACGACAAAATGCCCAGAATCTCAGAGACCGTCAAAGCCGACCATGCGCTCATCACCGAGGCGTACCACGCCATTCGCAGCGCCGAACCCGAGGACCGTCACTCGCTGGCAAACAAGTTCATCTGGATGCTTGATCGCTACCTGCGCGTTGAAGACCTCGTCGTAACACCGGCACTTGAGCAGCATCTGACAAAGCACGGCCATCAGCGGCGACAGAGGTTGTCCGATGATTTCGAGAGTGTAAGTCTTGATTGGACCAAGTACCTAACTGGAGATGCTAACTGTAATTACAGATAAACACCAAGCTCCGACACATGAAACAGTACGATCCCGCCGAGGAAAGTTTCAACGCGTCCCTGCAGGCCATTTGGGTGGACCTAGAACCACACGTCCGAGAGGAGGAGCGCAGTGATCTCCATCGGCTGGAGGAGAACTTGTCAGAGACCGAGTCGACCGAGCTCAGCAACAAGTACAACAAGATCAAGGATATGTTGCAGAAGCCATACGGCAAGGACGGAGCACCGGATTGCAATATTCTGACAGCCATTCTGGAGATGCCGAGAGAGGATTTGATTGTTAAGCTTGGGTTGAGAGAATAAATCGATGGGGGGTTGGAGTTTCGGAGGAGGAAGTGTAAGGCGCTGGAGGCTGTGGCTACTATACACATTCTGTTTGCTGGCAAGCGTAAGCTTTCGTTGAGTTTCAATTTCTCAACTATGATGGATGTCTTTCATGTGGGATTAATGACTGTTCTTGCCATTTACATTTCCACTGCAATTCTTTGCTCTCTTACTTGCCACGGTCATTCTTTCCACTCCCTGAACTCATTAATGGCATGATTCCTGACCTACCCCTTGTCATGGACTACTACTGCCCGTTTGAGAAACTCATACGGAGAATATGAAGCTTCGATGACGACCTGCCTCCTGGTTGCTTCGCGTCAGTTTGCCATACACGAAGCAAAAAAGAGAACTGCAAATGTCCTCCAACTACCCGTACAGTATCACAGCATTTCCACAAGTTGACGACAGTTTGGCCTACATTCTTACCACTATCAATCGCGCGCATGCAACCAATTCGTCAGCAAAACATCCCATCTCTCTTCCGACCATGTGGTCGGTAGTACAATATCGACGTATTGCAAAACAAGTAGAGGCCGAAGTCGAATCAGGCCGTCTACCAGGCCTGTACCTGAATTCCGGAGCAGATGACGTCGAAGAACCCGGAGATTAGGAAGACACGAACACTGAAGACACTCAATCACGCAACAACAAAGAAAAAGAACCAATCATCGTATCAACAATCGGCGACAATGATCCCATCGACCCCAAAAACTGGCCACTAGCAAGCCGGTGCAAGAACATCGCCATCTTGTTCTTCCTCATCTTTGGCCAGGGGTACTCAGCTGGCGCCGAATCCATGGCCAACACCGACGCTGCCAAAGAATATGGCGTGGACCCAGCCCTCGAAACGCTCTCTACGGCCATGTACTTGTTCGGTATGGGGTCGGGTGCTCTCTTTGCAGGACCGCTATCCGAAACGTTTGGACGAAGCCCGGTATACCTGACATCTACTTTCTGCTACCTCTTTTTCGTCCTCGGCTCCGCCCTGAGGCCGACGTTTGGTGGACATGTTGCATGTCGGTACCTAGTCGGGTTGTTTGCGAGCGGTACCCTGGGCAGCAACGGATCGAGTGTACAGGATCAGTTCAGTTTTGTTGGGAGGACATTTGCTTTCCCTGTTATCGCTTGGGCAAATGTTGCAGGTAAGCTTCCTTGATACACTGGCCAACCGTGATTCAACATGGCTAACATGATGCAGCTCCGGTCATCGCACCAATTGCCGGCGGATGGATCACTGCCAACCCAAAACTCGGCTGGCACTGGACGGAATGGGTCACGCTCATCATCTCCGGCACCGCTTTTCTGATCTCTTTCCTGTTTCTTCCCGAGACATATCTCCCAAAACTGCTCGACTGGAAAGCCGAACACCTCCGCCGCATCACCAACGACCAGCGCTACGTATCCGTGCATGCCCGTAACCTCCGACAGAAATCCTTCGCCCAACGCTTGAGAACTCGACTCTCGCTTCCGCTCAAGTTCATCCACACCGAGCCCGTCATAACCGTTCTAGGAGTCTATCTCATCCTGCTCTACACCCTCCTCTTCACCTTCCAGTCAGGATTCGATCAAATCTTCCGACAAGCTCACAACCTCTCCAAGGGCCAGACCGGCGCTTGTTTCGGCGCCATCGCCGCGGGTGCTACATCCTTCATGCTCGCCGTACCGGGTCTCTATCTCTGGGCCCGCCGCCGCAAAGCGCGTCTTACACAGGATCAGGATGCAGATGCCACGCTCGAGCCCGAGTTCCGGCTGTATCCCGGATTTGTGGCCGGCCCGCTGCTTCCGGTCGCGTTGTTCTGGCTGGGCTGGACGGACGTGGAGAAGATACCGATATGGTCGGTGCTGGGGGCATGCTTCCTTTTTGGTCTGGCCTTGATGGCCCTTTATACCAGCAGTTATGGATACATTGTTGATAGTTATGGGGTGCATGCTGCCAGCGCTCTTTCTGCTATTACGATGTTAAGGTACATAATTGCTGGTGGCATGGCTATGGGGACGAGACCGCTGTTTACGCTGCCGGGGTTTGGGGTGAAATGGACTATGACGATCCTGGGAGGTATTGCGGTTGTGCTTGCTCCGGCGCCGTTTGTGTTTTGGAAAATGGGGCCGAGGTTGAGGAAGAGGAGTGTGTATGCGATTAGTCCGTGTGAGAAGTAGGCATTGCGGTATACCTCGGACTGACCTTTCATCGCTGTATAGTTTTTGTTTAGCGTTAATAATATTGGATATTCACTTGAAAGAAATCACACTGTCGAAGCAAATAGGAAACAAATCAACGATGATTACTCGTCAGGTCTACAAAATCGACCGTCTGACTAGCGGTGACGAGTACCCCTCACCTTGGAGATACCGCATCAAAATCCCCTCCTCACCCTCCACGGACATCGTCACCCACGAGTGATCCTCAGTTCCTCACTCGTGATAACACGGCGCTATCACTTCCGATTTTGAACATTTTTCTTTGTCAAACCGAGAACACAACAACGTATCGAACATGTATCTGGTGGAAGTTTCAGAAGAAGAGTGACCTTACCATCGGAGATACCAAATGACGTGATTGAGGAGGCACGCTATGCCCCGCATACTACCAAACAAAAACACAACCTCATTGATGTTTGAACAAAGAAGCTTAAACCATTCTCACTTCCTCACTTCTCATACCGATCCTTCGCTTCCTCGTTATACACTTTCCACAACCGCATCGCGGTCCTGACATTCCAAGATGGCCTCAACCTCTGCGCCCTCGCCCTCAGAGGCATCAGCAACATCACCAACAACAGACACCCAAGCCCAACCCCAAAACTCACCACCAGTCAACACAGTCAACAAAGACTACGACCTCTCCACCCCCATCAACCCCAACAGCGTCGGCCTCCGCCAAAAGCTCACCTCCTACGGCGATGCCCACTTCTCGCTCTTCATGCGCAAGCTCTTCATCAAGGCCATGGGCTACAGCGAAGACGCCCTCTCGCGACCCATCATCGGCATCGTCAACACGTACTCCAGCTTCAACCCTTGCCATGCCAACATCCCGCAGCTCATCGACGCCGTCAAGCGGGGGGTCCAGCTTAATGGTGGACTGGCTATTGATTTTCCTACTATTAGTTTGCATGAGTCGTTTGCGAGTCCGACGAGCATGTACCTGCGGAATTTGATGAGTATGGATACCGAGGAGATGATTGGGGCGCAGCCGGTTGATGCTGTGGTTCTTATTGGAGGTATGAGAAACTGCCATGTTTATGTTGGTTGGGACTTTGAGTGAGGTTCTGTTCTCCCTTTGATGCTTGAGTTGACGTGTTTCAAAAGGATGCGATAAGACGACTCCAGCTCAGTTAATGGGAGGCATCTCAGCAAACAAGCCCATCATCCACCTGGTAACCGGGCCCATGATGCCCGGTAGTTTCCAGGGGACCCGCGTCGGCGCGTGTACAGACTGCAGGAACAACTGGGCCAAATTCCGCGCCGGGACGCTCGACATCGAGGACATCGCCGCCCTAAACGAGGAGCTCGCGCCCACGTCCGGGACCTGCGGCGTGATGGGGACAGCCTCAACAATGGCCTGCCTCCTCGTCGCCCTCGGTCTGATGCCGCTTTCCTTACCTTCCGCCACCGCACCCGCCGTCTCGTCCGCCCGTTTACGGGTTGCCGAGCACACCGGCGCCCTGGCCGTGCAGCTCTCACAATCCCAACTAAAACCTCAGGATCTCCTCACGCGCGAGTCTTTTCTTAATGCCATCACGGTCCTGCAAGCCATCGGCGGCTCGACCAACGCCATCGTCCACCTGATGGCCATCATTAACCGCCACCCTTCTCTCGCGGGGACCATTTCGTTGAAAACCATCGATGACATCGGCCGTAGCACCCCGCTCCTCGTCGACCTCAAGCCTTCTGGGTCAAACTACATGACCGACTTCCACAACGCAGGCGGCATGTTGGCCTTACTACACCAAGTACGTCCGCTCCTACACCTCAACGCCCTGACCGTCACCGGCCGCACGTTGGGGGAGGAACTCGATTCCATCCCCTTCCGCCCCCTTCCGTCGGGTACCGAACTAGGCCAGATAATTCACACCCTCTCCTCTCCCCTCTACCCCTCCTCCAGCCTCATCGTCTTCGACCCGTCCATCTCCAACCTCTGCCCCCGTGGCGGCGCCGTCATCAAAGCCTCGGCCTCCAAATACCGACGCCTCCTGCAACACCGCGGCCGCGCCGTAGTCTTCTCCTCGCCCGCCGACCTCGCCTCGCGCATCGATTCTCCAGACCTGGACGTCACGCCCGACTCAGTCCTGATCCTCCAACACATCGGCCCCGTCGGCTTGCACAGCCCAGGCATGCCGGAGGCGGGCATGATTCCCATTCCGCGCAAGTTGGCCTTACAGGGGGTGGAGGACATGTTGAGGATCTCGGACGGGAGGATGAGCGGGACGGCGGGCGGGACGATTGTGTTGCATGTTAGTCCGGAGGCGGCGGATCCGGATAGCGTGTTGGGGGTGGTGAGGGATGGGGATTGGATTGTTTGTGATGTGGAGGGACGGGGGTTGAGTGTAGAGTTGGAGGCGGGGGAGATTGAGAGGCGCAAGAGGGAGAGGAGGGAGGGATTGTTAAAAGGAAAAGGGGAGGAGGGGGAGGAGAAAGAAGGGAATTGGCAGAAGAGGGAAGGGATGAGGGGTTATAGAGGGTTGTATATGCGGGAGGTGAATCAGGCGGAGGAGGGAGCGGATTTTGGGTTTTTGACGGCTGCTGGTCCGCAAGGAAAAGGGAAAGGGGAAGGGGGGAAGTGAGGCTATTCAGAGGGTCGATATTTGGTGATAGAGTTATGCCGCGGGCTCCTCCTGTAGGAGCATGGTGGAGTGGATATGAACGGTCGGTCTTCTGGCAGTTATTCCACGGTAGAACCGGCACACCGGCGGTCAGCTTTCACCTTACCTTCTCTTTCAACGTCTTGTTGGCAGAACAAGAACAAAACAATCCCCAACCGCAACCAAACGTTCACCAGCACCTACCTCTACCCACCTAGTCTGTCCCTTGGGCGACATACTTTCCCCACCTAACCAGGTATCCTTCTACTTCGGAACCGAGAGGCCTGGCCCCTTTGAGTGGTTCCCTTTTAACCGTCGATATTACCACTGAGGTCCAGGTACTAGGAATCATTGGTTGTGGTACGGGGGCCCCGCGGCCTGTCTCTGAGTCTGGGTATGTGCCTCAGTACCTGTTTAAACTTGGAGGACAGAGAAACTATCTTCTTGTCTCATTATACCCACCGCTTTTGAGAAGACAGAAGTTAGGGGCATACGGTGACCGTGACTGACTGGCTGGCTGACTGACTTCCAGACTTCCAGACTGGCTGACTGGAGCGGGTCGAGTGTAGTGAGTAAGATTTTTTGCAGCTGCAGGTCCCAAAGCGAGCTCCAGGCGACGTAACCACTTGGCGAATGGCGATAACCTCGGTCTTGGTTTTGGTCTCGGGGAGGCAATATACCTGCGACCCAGATACTATGTATCTGTACCTAGGTAAGATGGCCATCAGCTAGCCAACCAACCAAACCAGCCAGCCAGCCGGGACGGGCCTTGCCTCTTCCACCGCAGTCAGGTACATCCGACAGGATACATGGCCGATAGATAGATGAGCAACAAGGCAGTTATGTGATAGGGCAATCCCGGAGACGTCGACTCACTCGAGAGACGTCGAACCTTGGAAGAACCTTGGAAGGTGTGCATAGAGTGTACAGAGTGAGGCTGACACTCACCATCCAACACCCAACATTGCAAGTGAAAGGTATTGATGAGAAGGTTCTTTCTGCATGCAACTTTTATACAAGAGACGAACGGCAGGTCTCGGCCCAGCGAATCGTCGTGCACCGGCCCATCGGGTTGAGCACGCACTGCATCGTGCTAATGCAAGGGGCAGCATGGTGAGCAGCAGCAACGAGGCGAGGAAATCTTCACCCCAACCCAATTCTGATGGCCAATTGGACCCTTGATGCGAGGATAGCATGATTTTCCCACATGGCAATTCAGGCACTGTCCGTCATTGAAATCGACGAGGTTGGTGGCTGGCAAGATGGCTGATTGAGGGAGGTGGGTGAGTGAGGCTGCAGTGGTTGTTGGCTGGCCACGGGTTCGGTATTTCTATGCCCGAACCTGATGGTAAAAGCCACAGTGAGCCCAAGCAATATTATGGGTCAATTGCCGTCAAGGAGGCCAGGGGGCGTCGTGATAACCACCTGCACCGACGCCGGCCGAGCTTGGGAAAGGTGTGATAGAAGGTATGCCATGCTGCTGTCTCGTCGTCCGGTATAGGGGACGAGGGACGAGGGACGACGCAGAATGAAAGCAAGGTATAGATGCCCGGCCTGAAAGTCCGCCGTCTTTCCCGTCCCGTCTCTGGGCTTAGACCTGGTGTTGAGTGATGAGGGGTCTGGAAAAAGAAGATCGTCCCCTGGACCATCCCATCGACCGATGCAAAAACAGGTACCGAGCTGTTTAGTCAGATCTGCGCAGCAGTATGTGATTTCCGACGGCGGGCAGGGACGGAACAAAATCCTCCTGGAATTTTTTTTCAGTTTTTTTTTCCTCGAGGGCAACAGTCGTGCTCGAGATGGATCCCCAAAGTATCAGACGAACCCGTGGAGCCAACCAGAATTCACAGAGTTGGGATGGTGTCGTCGTGGCAAAGCATGGTTGTTGGTGTTGTTCATCCCTTTCTTTTTCGATTCTTTGAAGTCGCCTCGCCCGCCCTGGGCGGATGTGCCTTTCATGCAGGTACCGCCGCGATGTACACCATCAAGGTAACGGTAATGAGGGAAGGCCAGACTCGACTTGACGACTAGAACGATCAGGTGCAGGCTTCCGGAAACATTCTGGTTCTGCCGAAGTCGAACCTTGGATTGACGATTGCGAGAGCGGCGTCGTCGGAGCCCATCTCCGCATCGGGTAGTTGGTTCCAGGTGGAGAGGTATGGTGTACATATGTACGAGAAAGGGATGAATGGATGAATACGCCGCTGTTGCTCCGAATGGCCTCGGTGGAACCCGAGTCCGAAAAGTTCTTTGGCTTTTGCTCCCCGTTCCCCGCTGCCCGCCGACCAACAGGCCCCTTGACGGCGACGGTTTGTCTGTACAATATGGAATCAACGTGTAGCAAAAGTAATGTTGCTTTGTAGAGCACATGGAGTTTTTCCTTGCGATTGGTATTTAACGGAGGAATTGCCGAGTGCGGGCCACGAAAGGGACCATCGGGATATGGTGGGCGTATGGGCGCGAGAGTAGGAGCGACGGCTGAAGATTACCTAACCACTCGGCCAGCCAACGTCAAGGTGAGCCGACTTCTTGTGTACTCTCCGACGGCCAGTCTGGGGAAGGTGAAAGACCAAAGAATACTGTGAACAGAGGTAGTTACCGTAGTTTGTCTTGAAGGCATCATGAAGGGAATTCCAGGTTTCAAACAGAGATGTGATGTTAGAACTACACATCTGGGCTTTCGGAGCACGCTTCGTTCGATAGTCGATGATGATCGAAACGGAACTGAGCTCACCATGTCGTGCATGTCAAGTTATCTGTCCCGTGGAGTTGAGCTTTTTTGCGTTGTGATGCAGTTGCATCATTGGATGCTTGGAGGCCCTGTTGACTCTATTATCACCCATCGTGTAAGCGACTCGTATCTTCTGTTAAGGCTTGCCCATATTCTCAGTAATATCTACTAACAGAATCCACGGTTTACGCGCAGCTGACCTGCTAAGCAATGCGCACCACTGCATACCACTGCAAAATCCTAGCTAGCTCAGGCTTCACCGCAATGACGAACATGGGGTGGACGACATGCCATGACCCATGATGCGAATGCTTCTCCATGAGCTTCCATCTTTCCATGGAGTCTTTGGGGAGTTTTGCAATCCACCATTCCCAAGTCGGCGATAGTCCAAAAAGTCTTAAACGGACCTTCTTCGCTTCTCTTGACCTTCCATTGTGGGCCCTAGATCCAACCACCGACAATGGTGCCATTCAGAAACCTCGGGGCCAACCAGAAGCAGGACGGAATTGAATCAAGTCGCAGCCGAGGACATGGACACGGGAATTGGGATGTTCTGAACATGATCCATTGGGACCATCCAATTAAGTACATTGTACGTTAACGTGAAGAGAGAAGTCTGAACTTCTGAAGTGACAACGTATTCGGGATTTCCCAACATCAGCGTTGCACCGCGGGCGGGCGCTATTCTTCCCCGCCACCGCGGTACATCAAGTCCTTGACAATGACCGTTGACCAGAATGCTGCTTTGGTTGTTGGAGTCCGTGGTGTGAAACTCGGGTGGTGAGGTCGAACTTCAGTTGGCCTGGGGATGCCCTCATCCACCAAGGAAACATGGCGCAAGACGCCTCACATCCGTCAATCGTCCAACCCGATGCTCTTCTTTCACCCCACGCCGGGGACGGAATCAACCTCATACATCGACCTCTGGTGAGGACCCGAGTCGTGCATCCTGATACACAACTTAGACACACAAGAATTTGTCGCCATGCCATTGCTCAGCACGATCATGATCTGCTTCACTTTCTTCATCTGTCGCCCAACTTGTCTTGTTTTTTGCCGTTGCCATTGCCTTGCCCTCTGTTGGGCTGTTTTCTTGTGTTCCGTTTGCAAGAGACGGGTCTATTGTTCGTTTGACGCCTGATTGTGATTGCCGGAGTCGTTGGTCACCGTGACAGCTTCAAAGGTTCGAGCCGTTCGTCGTGAGCCTTGTCTTTCTTTCTTTCTTGTCTTGGTCGGGCCAGAATGGACAACTCCCAACCCATCAATTGGCAACCGGCAATCGCATCCTCAATCCGGAATCCGTCTCTTGTTGACCGGGGTGTGATTCAAACTCAACGGGCCAAAAGATACGGCCCACCCGTCCAGCCATCCGTCTGGGGAGGAAGTGGAAAGTCTGGGAGCCCAGTCGGCCAGGTCTTGACAACCACTCGGTCTGCAGCACCTGATTACACGTGGTACCAGTCCTGCACCAAGTCACATTGATCCTCCATTGATAACCCTGGTGCCCGTCAAGGCATCATCCACCACCACTTTTTCTAGGGAGTAGGGACTGAATGGATGGATCGTGGAAGAGGTGAGGTGAGAAGCTCCGGAGCAGCATACATACGCGTGTTGCTATCTAACCATATCCAACGCGCGCCAGTCGCCAGAAGCCTTGATGGTGGTTGTGGTTTGTGATCACGGCATTGGGAGGACTCGAGCAGAGGCCCTTGCCTGCAACACCAAAGTACCCAAGACACACGGAAGCAACTGTGCTTTTGATCGTGTGTAACACGACCGAGTTGACGGGAGGAGGAGGGGAAGAGGGGATAGAGGGCCGGCGGGGTTCTTGACGCTGGAGCTAGGGATAATACTATCCACGTCAAGGACGACACAAAGAACAAGATGGTAAAGAGACGGCAAGAACTTGCGACCAACAAGATAAGTTGCCAAAGAGATGGTGATTCTCGCAAACTCGTTGGCTGCCCATGATGGAGATGACAAGATGGTGTTTTGATTGCATGTATATGTAGATGATATGTATATAGTCCTTGGATGAAAGGTCTCGGACCTGTTCGAACAGCAACATTTCCCCCCGCCAAGCTTTCCCAAGACAGCGAGAGAGACTCGAAGGGCACCAAGATCATCGCCAGCGTCTCTTGCACGTCATCGCCGGCCTCCCTCGCACCCTCCAGTGTACTCCAGTGTACCCACTGATCCAACGCCAGTCTAACCGCCCCAGAGCCGCCGTCCAGTCTTGAACCTTGGCTTTTGGCGCAAAGAGATCTCCGGGACTCCAGCAGTTTGTCAGACTTGTCTGCTTGTGTTCCCGAAATACACTTTTTGACTCCTCCACCGTTCGTCTCGTCAACTTCAGGTTCCCTCTTTGGTCGTCCAGACCAACGGGTGGGCCTGGCCAGGCTGGAGACGGACCGAAGTGGACATACACATGGGATGGACGCTTTTGCAATCGCGGAAAAAAAAAAAGAATCAGACCCCTGCAAGTACCAGATACAACCTACCTTACGCAACAAGGGGGGTGCGGTGTGAGAAAGAAGCTGGGGTTGAACCGTGATGGTTGTCGGGAAAAAAGAGCGAGAAAGAAAAAAAAGAATTTTACCAACTGGCGGCGGAGGCTGGGAGTCCTGGGACCCAATTCCCCCCACTCCAATGCAGTCCCGTCACTGGTGCTGGCACTGGCAGGCGGTGGATGTGGTCCGTGTGTCCACGCCCGTGTCTCCCGCCCGCGACCATCGTCCACTGGCAGCGACAGTGTCGTCAACTGGGGCCCCGTCCCCGACCCCCCCGGACACAACCTGGCCCAGCTCTGGAGTTTCCCAGCTCTTGTGACCACCGACCTCTATCCGACAAGGAAAAGCAACAAATAAGTCAACTACCCCGCCACCTTCCCGCACTCCCGTCCCGTCAAACTGGAACTTGAAGGCTTGCAAGAGAGTCCTCCGAGTCGGTAAAGCTGGGCATTTTATAGACGGTAAAGAGTGGACAACCAACACGGGCAAACACGAAGCAACTTCTTGCATGCAACTGGACCATCTGAGGACTGCCACCATCGTCACCCACCTCCAGGTCGTGGTCCCCACGTCCACTAGCTGCTAACGAAGTAAGCCATATTTATTTAAGCAGCCGCAATGCTATGTTTAGCTTCGCAGAGGTAACCTCACCTACCTACAACTCCTTTAGGTGAAGGTCGATGCCTCGACACCCTGCCACTTACCACCACCACCATGCCGACCCGACTAATACCGTTGCAACTCCCTCAAAAGGTGGAAAGAGAGAGGGCTCGGATGCTGGAGCTCCTACAGTACAACTACTACAACAATGACGCCGATCACTCTTCCATCTACTACACCCACAACTCGAGCTCTTCCTCGTCCGACATTGCCTCACCACTGCCCATCACACCAACCTTTTCGCGCCCCAGCCACTCGCGTTACTCCGGTTCGACCTCTTCGCTCGAGAACATTATGCCTCCGAATGCCTCCTCCGAGTGCCCCATCTCGCCATTACAACAAAACAAGGCCAACAAGACCCAGCTCCCCGACGTGCAAGAGGAACCTTTGGAAAGGGATTCGGTCGACATCTATGAGGACGGGGACGAGTACGACCTTTACTCGGGCGCAGACGAGGCCAGGCTAGGCGGTCTTTACGATTGCCTGTGTAGGTCCCAACTAGATATTGTCCCTCCAAACTCAGGGTAGCTAACACGACCATGACTAGGCGACGAGGCATGCTCCCACCACAACGATGTAGCCCAAAGCATTACTACCCGCCCTTCCATGACTTCGGATTTCGACTACGACCTCGGCTTTCTGAGCGACACAGATTTCAGCGATAGTTCAAGGTCAAAGAAGAGGAGGCATGGATCAGATGCCGGAATGTCGTCGTGGAGTTCAAGGATAGGGTCAAAGCTCCCGAGCTTTTCAAGATGGGGATCCACGTCAAGGCGGAACCAGTTTGCTTCCGCACCCGCCTCCGTCTCGTCACTCGTCCAGCGTCCCAGCATCTCCCGAACCTTCTCCCGTGCCGCCTCGAGCAGGTCATCGTCGATATCCGCTTCGATGCGACGCCCTTCCGAGCAACTGCAACAGCAACAACAACAACAACAACAACCGCAATTCACCGAACCACCACTTCCCACCACCCCTGCGCTCTCTTTCTACGGCAGCCCCGACGAAACTGTTTCTCCTGCTTCCCCGCTCGAAGATGCGCAGGCAGCCGCTTGGAAAAGCCTGGAACGGGAACGTGCCTTGGCAGCCACTCCTCTCCTGCCTCCTCTATTCACCGAAAGCCCACCAACCCAAGGAAACACGCAGACATCACCTCTGCAGTCGCCAACCGTTGCTTCTTACTTTCCGGACATAGGAAACCCTCAACACTACCCTACACCACCGCTGAGCACCAAGGCATCGGTAGCATCATTCCGCCGCGCAACCATTGCGAGTACGATCAGTGAACTACCCTCGCCGCTTCCATTCCTCGAGGACCAGGATGCTTGGTCAGATCGTCTAGGACATGCCAACTTTACGATCGAGCCCAGGCCATATGTACCAGACACGGCTGATTTAGCTACATACGAGGCCTTCCGTGCTGATTGGAACCAAGCCAGGATCAACTTTACCAAACACCTTGTCCGGACTGGAGAACACTACGGCCTGACATCAATCACTTACGGTTATACCCAAGAAAAATGGGCAGAGATAGAGCAGGAATGGAGCCGGGCTGAGGAGGATCTCATTCAACGACTGGAACCGCAGTTAACCAGGGCGACTACGACACTGCTCCGTCGTGCTACCGAGGATGTGCTCCCGGCTGCCGTCCCGGAAATGTTGACGGATGAGGGCAAGTTTCCGGACCGGGGCGATGTGGACATTGTCGGGCCAATGGTTCGTGATGCGGTCATGGCTCGCGACGGTCACGACGATAAGAAAAACAGCGCCTCCCTTTGGCTCAAAAACCTCGTGGACAAAGTGGGGCGTCGGAAGTGAAGCGAAGGAGGGAAAAAGCATCATGTGCCGCCCACGCTGAGTAGGGAGGCAGAGTACCGAATCACGATTCGAGAAAGCCGTTGGATACTACCCCATCTTTTTGTTTTCTTGTTCGATGGATGGATTGGAAGCGGACAAACAGCCTGCTATGCTTGCTATTTGGACGGACGCACACCTCACACGCATTTTTTTAACGCTGTCGACGATTTGATGATACGTGCCACGACACCATACTAGATCTCTTTGGGGCTGGTCTCATTTTTTGCATACTAGCCAGTCCCCATTTTCTTGTCTGTTTTTTCATCTGCTGTCAAAAAGATACCCCATCAGGTTTACGACGTTGTCTTTTTTCAACCAAAAGTTATTCATACATACTACATATCTGGGATCTACTACTCTTCTTGTATATTCCTTTTTTACCTAGGTCGGGTGATACATACACTCTATCAACCTGTCTTGTCTGCCCCTCACTTTTTGCCGACTGTCTCTCCCCCATCATCGCATCTCTCAATGCTGTGAAGTGGCAGGTTTCACACACACAAGAACACACACACGCACACACATGTGTATCACGGTTACACATCTCTACACTCTAGGTACTACACACAGAGGTCAGCCAGAAAACATTGTATCTAGATAACTTCTTGTTTATCCATAATAGGCTACTAGAGGTAGTTAGAGGAAAGACAAAAATGAGACTGTACATATAAATCCAACTTATCATCATCAATGCCCTCTGTCTACCCACTTTCATTTTTGCTTGTCGAACCACACAGCACGATACCATGTACAAAAAGCACAACGTGAGGGGTGAGCATTACTTGGTCATTAGTGGATGGGGGATATCGAAAAAGAGCGCTCATGAATATAAGTGAGTGATCGGAACGGTCCGTCCGATGTGAAAGGTTGTGGTACATGTTGTGTACAACGGCACGGGACGCGGAGAGAGAGAACAGTCAAGTCAAGTCAAGTCAAGTCGAAGAGGAAGTCATGCCTGCCTGCCCTATGGTTAGATCATCAATGGTTAAACACTCGCACCAAGTACAATGGAAGACAAGGGTGGGAAGTGGGAAGTGGGAAGGAAGCGGGGTTGCATGTTGGACATGGACACTCAAGTCAAGTCAACTTGTCAAGTCAAGGATGGGATAGGCCACGATAGTACAGAGAAGGATGGGGCTGAGCTGGACTGAATGGACTGGACTTGACTAAACCCCAAGAAAGCCTGTAGTGTGAGGGGGCTAGTAGAGGGCTTTGGTCACGAGCCCGGTTTATGAACTACGCTTGCTACACCATTTAGCTAGTACCTCTACCTAGCAACCAACAAGCCACTTGTCCGTCCATAGTCCATAACTTCCTTACTAGCCTACCCTCTACCAACATAACGAGAGCTGAACAATGGAGTCATGAACCCAATGAACCGGTAAAGTAGAGGTACCGACCCCGGCCCCCCAGAATCGAAACCGGATTCGGATCGGATCGGATCATGATTTCGGGTTGACTAAAAACCCACCTACTTGGCATTTCCCATTTTTTACCAGGTTCCCAAACGTTTGAGGTCCCTATCCACCATGCATTTATCAGTGACCGGTGCGGTGCGGGACAGTACGGTGCGGAATTCCAGCTCAGGCTGACTGTCAATCTTCTATCTTATCCCGCCCTGGTCGGGGTGGTGGTAGACTGGTAGCACCACCCAGCGGTAGTACTTGCGGAGTTGCGGTAGTACTGGCAGTAGTACCAGCGGTAGTACCGATGCGGGAACGGTAAGCACCATCAAGCACGTTCCCGTGGGCACATGGGGACACATGGGGGGGCACAGGCGGCCGCACGGCAGGTTGGCTGGCTGGATGGATGGCAGGCACAAACTGACTGGACGCGGTGGGAACTGAGGAGACTCAAGACTGTGGGTGAAAGAATCTGGTGGGTATCATATCATATCATGCCGCTGGTGTGATGGATGGGAGGGTTGAGGTTGAGGTTGAAGCTGAGATTGAGGATATGGGTTGGAGAAGTTAGAATCAGGATATAGAACCTACACAGAGTAGAACCGGGCCAGTGTAAGGCATCATCAAATGGTATTACTGGTCCGAGTCGAGTCTCCATCTGGGCCAAAGAAAACAGAAACTCTGCCTGTGGTTTTGTCGTTCCTGAACTTGGATAGTATATGGGAGCAACCCCAATGGTTCAGAAGTAGGGAACTTAGAGTGAGTGATAGAGTAGGGAATGAGTGTACGAATGTACCAGGCATGAACCGGGCATGATGACTTGACAGTGACGATCAGGGTCCGGTATCACCTTGCCTACCTAATACCTATTACTCCAGACTAACTGACTGGTAGAGATATTCAAGCATATCTGCGGTGCTAGTATTGAAGAGCGAAGACACGAGCAGGTAGGTGTGGTGTATTGGACGTCATTACCTGCTGGGGAATGAAGAGGTAAAGGATTGGTGCTACGAAGAGAAAAACTATGTCACTACCTCTATAGCCCTAGCCGTATCAATATTAGCTGCGAATGTTAAGAAAGACGAGTCTCAAGGAGATGCAAGCGGGTTCAGATAGGCAAGTGATTAGTTAATCGGCTTTGACTGCCTGCGAGTGTCTATGTCAGTGTCAATGTAGTTGCGGCTGGAGTGCACGTGGTTGAGAAGTCTGACCCTGGTGTTCGTCGTGTGAAGTTGCTTGTTTGTCTTTTTTTCTGAGAGTGATCTCTATGTCGGGCAACTTGTCCCGTTAATTTTCGAGTCAACATAAGGCATCAGAAACCTTTGGGTCTAACTGTGCCCTCAACGTGGTGTATGTCGGACATAATGACTCTCCCACGGTTTTCTTCAAGATAGGGTAGTGAACTCACGTCATGCCGCAGCCCTCCCCGGTATAGTCACCACCAGACTTATTCCACTTCTAACAAACACCTCCATTCAATAATGCCGACTATATACCATCGAGCACGTGGCTTCCACATCGGCGGTTATACATACTGTCCGGTAATTACCTCTAGGTAGTGTCGAGGCAGGCAATCATCTTCAAGTCTTTCTTGTGTATAAAGAAGACGATGAGACACGAAGCACACGAAACACGTGGCGTCCAACGACACTCCTTTCCGCGGGCGCGGTGAATAGGGGCCTCACAAAGCGGGGCTTCTATCACGTGACAGGTATCTTTCGGTACCCTTTCCTTACAGCCTGTAAGTTACCGAAATTGCGGGCGGACCCCAAGTTAGGATTAGGGTTAGGCTAGTGTTAGGGTTAGGTT